>PVLA01003606.1:50234-206569 GCA_004027455.1 Hydrochoerus hydrochaeris | reverse complement strand
GCCCGTCTCTGGCTGCCTGTCCAGTGTCTCAGGGCAGTTGTCTCACAGGAATTTTGTAAATCCTCCTCCATGAGCTCTTTCATTTAAAGCTTTTGTATAAACTCTCTCATACTACTCACAGAAGGTAAAATTTCACAATTAGTTTTCACAAAGGGGTTATCTAGAGGGTCTCTAGTAACTCCTCCGGAGTTTCTATTTTCGATTTCATATTGAGTATTACATGAAAAAATATATATGTGAATTACACAAATTGCAATTATCAGTACAAAACATTACAAGATCCTTGTGCCCAATTCCCACATGCGGTGTCCTTTTTCTGGAGAAGCGATTCCTTGAAGCGCTCTCCTCCACCCATGGACCTTGTCACAAGGTGTGGATGGACTAGGATGCGGCAGTTTCTTTCTTCCTTTCTTTCCCTGTTTTTTTCTTTGTTTCTTGGTAATGGCCCTCTTACGACTGTAAGGTGATATCCCACTGTGCTTTTGGTTTGCAATTCTCTAATGATTAGTGCTATTGCACTTTTTTTTTTCATTTGCTTGCTGGCCATTTGCATGTCTTCTTTGAAGAAAAACCTACTCAATCTCCTTGCTCATCTTTTAATGGAATTGTTGGGGGTTACTTGTTTTGGTTGGTATTGAGTTGTTTTTAATGTATTCTGCATATAACGCCTCATCAAATACAGGTTCTCTAAAAAATTTTCCTATTCTATAAGTTGACTTTTCACTCTTGTGCATTGTTTCCTTTGACACTTCTTAAAATAGTCCCATTTGTTTTTATTGCTCACATATATATTTTTGGTGCCATATACAATAAATCACTGATGAATCCAATCTCATGAAACATTTCTCCAAGACTTTCCATTAGGAATTTCACAATTTTTCATATTAAACCTAGATCTTTAAACAGTAAGTTCAATGTATAAATATTCTCACTGCTTTCATTAATTTTATTTCTTTCTAGTTTTATTCTTTTTGATGTACATAAGACTTTTTTCTTAATTTTCTTAAAAAGATAATTTTATTTCAAAAATATTTCAAAATCTAGATTCCATGTGATTACTACCTGTATGAGTCATCAAAGAAATCCAGAATGAAGGGTTTAAGGCCTAGAGATTTGTTTGAGAAGTGACTCTCAGAGGCACTGTTAAGGCAACAGGAAAGAGTATACATGCCTCACACAAGTGAAACAAAGCAGCATAGTGGATGTTATTTTGTCAGTTCACTGGATTTCAGTACCACAAAGTTGAAGCTGGGAGTCAGTTTGGCACCTATGTGTCTCAGGCCATTTCCCCTATGCTGGAGAAATAACTGGCTGAGGGTTCCTCACAGGAAATACTGATCCTTCAGCTTCTCAAGCCTTTCAGGTACCTGGAGAGAACAGATCCCAGATGCTAAAGAGAATTTCTAAAGGAGTGGTGAGTCAGACAGTTTTTGCATGGCAGTCATAATGCCTTGTATGTCTGGGCAGGAATTCTCATACCAGCTTCAAACACTTTGCCACATATTTATAGCACTGGTTTGCTTGGTACTGCACCAGTCCAGACCTCTAGATATTAACTATAAGGAGAGAAATAAGAATCTTAAGGCTGGTAGAATAAATGACCTTGGGCTGGGTATATAGCTCAGTGACACAGTGCCTGCCTGGTAAGGATAAGGTCCTCAGTTTGATTCCCATTTTTAAAGGGGAGGGGGTAACATGGCTGGATGACTACCCATTTTTACTTATATATACAGACAATTTTCTACTTTCCAATACATCTTAAATTTATATTTGAAGAGCTTCCTTTCCACCCTCACATATATTCTTAGTCTACATGAGTGAGACTATATCTATAAAGTTTAATTCAGATGTTGAAATGAAAATCAAATAGAGCAAACAACACCAAAATGTCCAACAAAAGATCAGATAGTAAATATTTCAGACTTTGTGAACCAACAGGCAACATTAATAACTTAGGTAAATACATAACAAGGAAAGAAAACCTAAAATTATATACATTATGATTCACTAAATTAAAGTATAATAACAGCATTTTTTGCAATACACATTCACTAATGTGAAATACTAAATTCTTTAGTCTTTTATTTTGGGATGGGATAATGTTTCATTTAAGTGGGGTTCAAAGTTAATATTCTCTATGATCAAAATCAGCGGTAAATGTTCATCTGTTAGTGCTGATCTGTAATGAGATTTTATCTATTTCATCTTTAAAAATATCTTTTCACACAGATTGGTTGTACCAAGTACTAATGTTAATTCATGAGCATATAATTTTAATTGAGTTTATTCATTATTTGGAAGGCATTTATAAATTCTATTAGATTCTTCTCTTTGATACTTAACTTTCAGCTTGTTATTACAACAGATTAATCACTTTCAATTAAAGGTTAGGTGGAAGTTCCTCGATTGTACAGTGAAATTGATTTCAAAATATGAAGTTTCTTTTCTACTGGCTTTGAGATATAAAAATGTTACTATAATTTTGTTTTGAGTTTAAAAAATACATCTACTAGGACTTTCTAGAATTGGTTATATTCTTCTTTAACTTTCAACAGAATAGAAATGTATAAAGCAGCTTGTTACTCCCTGTAATTCAAGTAACATTAGTTAATGTCAAAATAGCATTACTGTGGCTCAAATTTCACATATAAGTGCAATTTTGCTTTGAAATTTTTGCTTTAATTCATTATACATCATCAAGTCTCCAGTAAGAGGAAACTAGTTTCCAAAGCACACCGTTTTCCATAATAACAGTTGAAAAAGTCTTTTTTTTTTTGTACCAAGGATCGAACTCATGACCTGTGCTTGCCAGACAGATACTTATGCCGCTGAGCTAAATACCCCGCCCAAGAGTGACTTCTTAAACAACTGAGCCACATGATGTCAGTCAACTCACCAATAACTAAAGATACCCATTCAAACTTGTTTACCTTAGTTTTTTGTTTTGGGTTTTTTTTGTGGCGGGGGGCTAGATGTTGTACTAAATGACCTCAACTCTTCCAACAGATGTCTAGTAGGTGTAAACCATTTCATTTTCCTTAAATATATTTCTTTGGTTGTTGCAAACAAACGACTTAATTAACTCATTGTCATGTTTTTTTTGGGGGGGTAGGTTACTTTGGTAGCAGCTTCATATTCAGTACTCACTGTTGAAAATAATTTCTGTTAAGTTATTTTCATTGAAAGTTTTCCTGACCAGTGCTGTCCTATGCAGTGGAAATACTGTGAGAGTGTTTACTCTACTAGAATCATTGTATATTGCAGATTTTTAGCGCAGCTATAAAGACATGGAACAATCAGCACAATGTTTTGCCATCAAATTCAATGTCATCAAAATCAAATTCAAATAAAATAATTCATACTCCTCCATGCTTTAAAACTGTGGCATTCTGTATTAGTTTCCTGTGTTTGCATTTTATCACAAATTACCAAAAATTTGTGGTTTATGGGGCCAGGGATTTAGCTCAGTCACACAAGCACCTACCAGGCAAGCACAAGGTCGCAAGTTTGGTCCTCCAGTCCAAAAAAAAAAAAAAAAATTGTGGTTTAAAGGAACACAAATTTGTTTCTTATACTTTTGGGTATCAGAGTTCAGAAACAGTCTTATGGGGCTAATCCAAAATAACAGCAAGATCAGTTCCCTTGGAAGCCTAAAAAGAGAATCTGTTCCTCATTCTTCTAACTTCTGCAGGACTCTGGAATATCTCGGCCTGTGACTTGCATCATGCCTCTCTCTTGCACTGCTTTTAATTACGTCACTTTTACATCACTTTTTTGCCTTTCTAGGTCTGTTCTATAAGGACCCTAGTGATTACCTAGACAACCCACATAGTATTCTCAACTCATAACTCCACATAGCATTCCCATCTCATAACTCTCAATGTAAGTACATTTCAAAGTCCTTTCTTTCATAGAAGGTGACATACAAGTTCCAAAAATAAGGATATAGACATCATGGAGACAATCAGCCTACAAAGCATTTAAAGTCTACTTTTTCTCATTTTGATATAATCGGTACATGTTAAAGGTAAATGAATAAAACATCATATAACAGTATCATTTTGTAGTCTTGTCAAGTTATGAATGCATCACTACAATTTGTATTGCACTTATTATATAAAGAATAGTATCTTCTGTACAACTACTAACTTTTATAAAGTGAAAACTGATAGCCAATATGTAAAAAAATAAGCATGGCCATATCCCAAATTTAAATTTACATTTAATAAAAGTTTAATACCATGAGATATATTGATATTTTTAATCACTGATACATTGTATAAATTATCCTGATCAGATTTGCTATCTGAGTGACAGGCTAGATGTGATCGGTCAGTCATCATTTCCTAACTCTGGATATAAAGCAGTAAACCTCACAAATAACAAGACCAGATCTATACAAATACTTTCATACCACCAACTTGCAAAAAAAAATTAATCTAATATTTAAAAATTGGGAGAAACTTTGAAAACTTTGCTTTATGCCTCCTCTTATGACATTTGAAGACCAGGAAAATATGGACCCAGCTGATAATATTTCCATCATGAAATAACTTACCACTTTCTGTAGGATATGCTCTACCCATATGGCTTACCTCTACCCACTTGTCTTTGAGTATGTGACTCAAATGTTTTATAAATCTAAATTTCCTGTTGAATTTCTCTAACAATATTTCTAGATCATAATTTCTCAGCATTGTCATTCCAAACCAATTCCTTTGTATCAACTCTGTTTCCTCCAAATGCAATGTTATACTTTCTTAGCATATAACTTAGATAAGTTATTGTTAAACTGGCAACACATTAATGACTTGGGAACCTTTAACAGCTTTAGCACTTGTATCCTACCTTACACCAATAATATCAGAATCACTAGGACCTAGATTCATGTGCCAGTATACAATGTACCCTGAAAAATTTTAACATGAAGCCAGTTTAAGAAGTAAACAATTACAACAATAATATTATTTTATTTTCTGTCCTTCTGGTCTTTATCCATTCAAGTCAGTTTTGAGTTTTTAAAATAGAAAAAAAATCCAATAAGCCTACATTTACATAAAATAAGAAATTATGAAGTTTTGTTTTAATTTTTATGCTTCTTTTCTATTCATTGTTCATTCAACAAGAATTTATTAAGCTTTCATGTTTCCTACAGACAATAGGTTTGAGTAGATAGTTACAATGCAAATAGCTTAGCTAACTCCAAATTTGTTGACCTGTGTGGAATTTATGCTACATCAGTAGTTATCATCAAATGAACATCTGGCTAGTTGGTAGACTATGCCAGTCACATCATAAATTTCTCAGTTTGTTCTGCTAACTACACAGTACTATATGTATGTATAGTTTTGTTATCTACATAACACATGAGATAATCCAGAGATTTGATGGGTAGGCAACTGTTACATCATTCCACAGCTAATAGTTTGAAGAAGCAGGAATGTGAACTAAGATTTCAGAACCAAACACTCTGTCATTCCCTTTACTCTCCCTAGCATGTGATAGAACATGATTCATACTAAATATAACTTTTTTGCAATGTAGTACACTGACATATATTTCTAGTACTTTTCTAAATTTTTCAATATAGTGGTATTTTATTTTGCAGTACACTGACTTACATTCCTATTACTTTTCTAAAATTTTATTTTGAGACAAGGTCACTAATCCACGAAATTTCCTATGCTGGACTCAAACATGCAGTCTTCTTTCCTCAGCCTCCCAGAATGCTGGAATTATAGGCAAACACTGCCACACTAAACTTAAATACAATATTTCCATAATGCAAAGCACTTTAGGGATATACATTGGTTCAGGTGCAACACTGAACAGCAATTTTCAATATTTCTGGGGCGACCATACATCCTACTATGTTCTGGGTATCACTGGTGCATTCCTAGTCTGGGCTAATATATTAGCAGACACACTTCCATGATAAAAAGCATCCTGTTTAAAGAATAATCTACACATGACTCAGTTTTGCAGGATTTTATTCAAGCATAAAGTCTATAAACTCCAAGCACTCATACTTCCTATTGTTATTGTTCAACAAATAAACAAAAGGGATGTCAAGAACTTATGGTGTGTCCATGTTCAGACAAAGTTACCTGTAACAGTGGGTTTCATTTTTACAGACTTTTTTCAAAACTCTCCTCGGAACACTAAATATTTGCACCTTTGGGACACTTAACCTAACTAAGGAACTATGACTACTACAATGGAACTGCAGCACTCTGAAAAGGAACATCAAAGAGGAAATCAGAAAATGGAAAGATAGTCCCTGTTCCTGGATAGGCAGAACTAATTATAGGCAAGATGACATACAGATTTAATGCAACTACAATCCAAAATTGATATGCAGGTTTCATGCAATCGCATTTAAAATACCAACAGCATTCCTCCCAAAACTAGAGAAAACAATAGTCAAATTTGCTTGGAACCATAACAGACGCAGAATAGCAAAAAGCATTCCTGAGCAACAAAGCAAAGCAGTAAGCACTGTAATCCCAGGCTTCAAGTTATATTACAAAACTACGGGATTTAAAAACAGCGTGGTACTAAGTACAAAAAGAGGAATGTGGATCAATGAAACAGAATAAAGGATTCATAAATAACCCCAGGCACATTCAGCTACCTGATCCTATTTCATTATATTTTATTTCATCAGAACATTTTTCAGTACAGGAAGTTTATAGTGATCTTAGAAAGTGGGCACATGTACATAATGCTTCTTGATTTTTTTTTATTCCTTTTCCCCTCTCCATCCACTTCCCCCTTCCTAGTCTAAATTCCCTTTCTCCATTTTCATTATTAGTATTATTATTATTATTTATGTTTACCACATACAATGTGTACATCTCTTGTGAGTGCCTTTGACAAAGGGACCAAAAACACATATTGTAAGAAAAAGAGACTTTAATAAATGGTACTGGGAAGACTGGCTAAACACCTGCCAAAGATTGACTCTAGATACATATCTATCACCAGGAAGTAAACTAAATTCAAAATAGAACAAAGATTTAAGTGCTAAAAACAGAAACACTTAATCTGTTGGAAGATACAATAGGTAAAGCTCTTGAAAACATAGGTGTAGACAAAGAATATCAGAACAGAACTCCAAATGGACAAGAAATAACATAAAGGATCAACATATGGAACCATATCAAACTGAAAGGCTTCATTCATAGTAAGGGGAACACCCAAGAAGGTGAAGAGATAGCCTGTAGATGGGAAAAATTTTCATCAGCTATTTCTCAGAAAGAGGACAATATCTAGAATATATGAAGAACTTTCAAAAAATAGACCCATCAAAATAAAAGGCCCAATCAAAAAATGGGCAACCAAAATGGACAGACACATCTCAGAAGATTTGCAAATAGCCCATAAATACATGAAAAGATGTTCAACATCACTGGCCATTAGAGAAATGCAAATTAACACTGAGATTCCACCTTATTCCAGAAAGGATAGCTGTCATCAAGAAATCAAGTAATAAAAAGTGCTAGAGAGGTTAAAGAACCTCCTACATTGTTGGTGGGAATGTAACTAATAAAACCACTATGGAAGTCAGTATGGAGATTCCTCAAGAAAACTAAAACTAAAAATTCCATCCAGTCCAGCTCTTCTTCTTTTTTTGGTATCTTTCCAAGAAGTTAATATTAAAGTGACAAATGCAGACTTACATTTATGGTAACATAATTAATAATAGTTAAATCTTGAAAAGGGCCTATATGTCCATCAACAGATGAATGGATAAAGAAAATGTGATATTTATACATAATGGAGTACTACTGTGCCATAAAGGATACACTTGAGCCATTTATAGGAAAATGGGTGTACCTTGAGACCATAAAGCTCTGATTTCAGAAAGAATGGCAGATTGATAAGCAGCAGGATACAGAGCCTCCCCTGAGAGAGACAACTCATGCCAGAATAAAATGTCCTGGAGAGGTCCAAACAGAGGAAGATGGATCCTCTCAACCCAGGAAGAAACTAAAGGCAAAAGTGTTGGTCAAACACACAGTCCCAGTGCTACCATTGGAGAAGCTAAGGTTAGTGGCCACAGCACTCTCGAGCTGCCTGAATTCACACCACCGTGACTGATCAGAGCAGCCTGTACTCGCACAGCTTCAACCTGCTGGAGCCACCCAAAATCATGGTGCTGCAACTAGCCAGTCACACTGAAAATGGAGGTCAGAGAGCTCAACAGAGAACAGAGCTGGGAAGGGACCTGCATTAACCTGCAGTGAATGCTGAGAATAAGACCCCCACACACACCATGGGAAGGGAGCAACCAAATGGATGACATGTTGGAATTGGGCAGGACCAGCCTGAACTAGGAAGAAAGTGACTTCAGGCAGTTGCTCCCTCCTGAGAGAAGATGGGTGGGATCTGCTTGGCCTGGGTCACACTCCTGGCTGGGACCCAATAAGTTATCCCAAACCATTTCCCTAGGTACAGCACACACTAACCTGGTGAAGGCCCCCAAAGGTTGACTAGCCTGGTGGGGAGGGGCCAGCATACACCACCCATGCTTGCACCTCGATGATCAAGAGCAATTTGGAGAGGGTAGAAATCACCCTCCAGCATGCTTCAGAAGAAACATAAGCAACAAGGAAAGGGGCTGTGACCTTCACTATACACCTGTATGGAAGAAACAAAAAACAGGACAAGAGGAAGAAACAAGAAAAAGCCCCCAGCCCAAAACCCTAAGAACATTGATCTAGGAGAGGGAAATACAAAAGGAATTGAGGGCAGCAAACATGCAGCATCAGACATGGTATCAATAGACATTAAGAGATATCTTCGGGACCTCGTAGATAAGCTCAAAACTGAGATATCAAATCAGGTAAAGCAAGATATAAGTAGATTAATAAAATAAATGCTAAGCAACTCTCAAGAAGACACAGATGGAAGAAGGGAGGAACACACAAAAGGAGAGAAATGTTAGATAAAGAACATGAAGAAAACCTAGAATACATGAAGCAGATTCAAAGAGATTACCAGGAAATTAAAAATTCCATTGAAAGCTGGCAAAACTGCTTGAAAGAAACTAAGGATAGACTAGCAAAACTTGAAGACAGGTTTGCAATGTGTGATCATGAAAGGAAAGATCACTTAAAAATAACAAGGAAACAGGCAGTAACAATACAAAGGCTAGAAGATGACAAGAGCATCTATAACTTAAGAATAAGAGATGTGAATGAAGAAGCAGGAATAACAACAAAGGAATTACAAAAGCTATTCATGGAGAAAATTAAGGAAAACTTCCAAAGCATAGGAAAAGAAAATCATATTTGGAAATATGAGGCATACAGAACTCCAGCCACCTATAACCAAAACAGAGCTACACCCAGACATTTAATAATCAAGATCCCACAAATTCAATATAAGAACAGAATATTAAAAGCCTTCAGAGAAAAAAACATATCACCTAAAACAGAGAACCCATCAAGATCATGGCAGACTTCTTGACACAGACCATCAGATCAAGAAGACCTTGGAGCGAAGTATTCCAAGCCCTGAAAGAAAATAACCTCTAGGCCAGATTGATGCACCCTGCAAAACTGTTACTAGAAATTAATGGAGAAATAAGTTGCTTCCATGACAAAGAAGAACTGGGGGGATTTGTGACCACCAATCCAACCCTATAGAGAATACTAAAGGACATTCTAGAAAGAGAGAAAAATACCAGGATTTCAGGAACAGTGGCAGAGAGACCTCAATGAATGGGGCAGGCAGCAGAATGAAGGAGAAAAGTAGACAACCAATGTCAGAAAAATAGCATAGCAGAAATGAAGCAGAGAAGGTTGGCTATAATCTTTAACATAGATGGCCTTGATACACTAAAAAAAAAAAAGAAATATAGGCAGAGTAGATCAGGAGGTAGGGTCCATCAAGATGCTCTGTATAGGAAATATAAACAACCTGAAAGAGGGTTTGTGGACTGAAAATCAAATATGAGAAAACAAGGCTCTCTATGTGACAGGAAAACAGAGAGAAATAGAGGCAATTTGACCAGCACCTGCAGATAGGTTGGAAAGACATGATATTTATGTGCAGTAGAGAACTACTCAGCTATAATGAAGGAAAACTTTGAGGCTTTTGTAGGCAAAGGAATACAACTTGAGATCAAGTTCATGAGTGAGAAGGTTCAGAACCACTTAGGTAAATAGCAGGTTGCCCCCCCCCCGCAATCTAAAAACTGAGGGAGTTGGTGGAACCCAAAATGAGCAGCACCCTGCTGGAGTGAAAGGGGAGGAATAGTCTTTAAAAAAAGAAGGCAGAGGAAATTGTTAATAGTGTATCAGGATTTAAAACCCACATTACTCACACCACTCTGTTTAGATGGATTATATTCTGTTCCAGTTTGTCTACTTGTACTAGATTTGAGGGCACAGACAGGAAAAAATATATAAAATATCCCAAAAATAGCAGGATATAGTGTGGTAATCATCCTTAATTTCCTATTAAGTTAATCTGAAGCCCTGTATAACTTACACTGTTTTACCATGACTGATTTTAATTGAATATGGTTTGTTAGATTGATGCTTTGTATTGACAGATTTTATTCAAAGCTGTTATGATTGATCAAGTCTGAAAGTATAGTCAACTACACTGAAGATAACAACATTCACTAGGATACCCACTCTGGTTTGATTATTACCTGCTTTTAAAGTTTTACACTGTCTACAATATTTTGTTTTATTAATATTGTTATGAGTGCTATATTCAATTATGCCTGATGATATGGAAAATTCTATTGAAAAACACAAGCAATAACACAGTAACTATTGTAGATCACCTAGTACTGTGGTTTTATATGACTTATTTGTTTCATATTTTTATAGGAATTTGCTTTGTTTTGTCTTGCTATGTTTTGTTTTCCCCTCTAATACAGAAAGGATAGAAATACATGTAGAGACTCATGCATGCATAGAACCTATACACAATTTATGAGAACTGATTTTATAATGGATGATGAAAAGAACAACTGCTTTGAAGAAAAAGACGCTATAGTACCCAGTGCTGATTCCATAGCATCATGATGTGAAATCCAGCAATACTATTATTATTTGTTCAGAGTGACTTTAGCCTGTTTTGTTTTATTTAACTTCAACATACATGAAGGTACACACAGCTATTTTGAAGAGAATAAGAGACACTATGACAGCCATTGTTGACTTCCCTATTGTCTGGTCTTGAAAACTTAAAATGCCTTCCTTATCCTGTTCAGATCAGTTATATACTATGTTATTTCATGTGAACTCTCTGTATGTGAAAATATGTACATCTAGTTGGAAAAAAACAAGAGACCATAAGATAGATATTGAAGATCTCTGATGGCCTTGTTTTGAAATTTATGTCTTTTACACTGCTTTTTTTGTGTTCTGTTTTGTTCTGCTTTGTTGTATTTAATTTTACCATCTTTAAAAGAAAGAAAAGACCATAAAGCTCCATAAAATAAATCCAATGCAAAAGCTTCCATATTTTCTGCTTTCTCTAAGAAGCTCAAAATATAAATACAGAGCAAGATAAATATAGATAAGCAAAATAGGATGATAGATCTTTTGCAGAAGGAAGGGGACCAAGAGATGGAGAGAGGGGGAGAAAGGAAAGGAGAATAGGATGACAGAAGAATTAAGATGTTCTGCGTGTGTGCAAGTTCCACACAAAGGATGTAATCCTTATGTACTGCAGACATGAATGGACTAATAAAAGTATAAACATTGAGAAAAAAGTAAAGTGTTAACAATGAATGGGGAAATGTTGCTTTTAGTTACTAAGACCATCTCTTGTTTATTAATTAAATATAATTAAATATATACATTAAATATAATTATTGACTATAATTATTGACTATGGCTAATTTAGGAACTCCTTACCCTCTGCCTAAACTTACCCTGTTTTTAGAATTTCCCTATGTGGAATTAAAGAGTCAATTCAGTTGACATGAAAAATTTTCCATGCCTTTCTGGACTTTCATCCTTGGCCATGTCTTACACTTCCATTACTCTGTGAGATGGGGTCAGATCTCAGGATGCAAGCTTACTAAAAGAACTAACGATGTTTATTCTTGAACACTTCAGTCATTACTCATAATTTATAGGATGATTTGTAAGAGAATAATGAAAACAGCACAGCAGTGTTTTTCTTCTACACAGGTAGGCAGCAGTGGAAATGAACTTGTATGTGTCTGGGTTTACATGAGTCACAGGTGTTTGTTTCACAATAAAGTAACACATTTTTGCAGACCTCAGGACTGTCAGTGATGCAAATGTTTTCCCCATGTCATGTTTTCTTTTCCAAAATTTGACCACCTTGTGACTCCATTACATATTTATTAAAAAGTAATTTTAAAATTCCCAAGTGAAAAATACAGGCAGATAATGCTCCTCCCGTCACTCCTGATTAGCTCTAATCTCCTCTCCACAACAAAAGGATGTGACATTGAACCAAAGTCTCCATTCAGAAAGCTGACCCTTAACAGCACTGAGGGAGGAAAAGAGATTCTTTTGATCTTGTGTTTTAATGTTAAATTTTAATTTGCACCATAAAATTTTAACAGCTGTCCTTAGGTTTCAAAGCAAGTAGAATTAAGTATTTCACCCTTGATGCTTGTTACACATGTAACTTCAGATTCTTCTGTGTCTTCAAGACCTTTGAAGACTGGATATTGAATTAGTAATGACCACCAGGCAAGGCTGCCAATTCTTCCTGTACAATTGTGATCCTTGACCACACATCAAAAATAGATGCTGGATTCCTTTTTGTTCCCTAGCAAATTGTAATGGCGTGACTATGATTACTAAAGCCTGTGCGGTAAATAAGCATACCTCTTGGTTTCCCAGGCTCTATATGTTACATACCAATGAACAAAGAGATGATAATCAATTGACTGACAGTATACTTTCCATTAGTCTGACAATCAAGTTCTAACCCTAAAAGAATAGAACTATCCCCCTTATCTGTGCAGAGAATATTGCAAGACCTCTCATGTATGCCTAACACCATGTGTAGTATTGGATCTTATATGTAGTATCTCCCCACCAATAATAAAATTTCATATAAAGTGGGTACAGTAAGAAATTATCAATAATAACTAGTGATAAAATCTCACAATTATAATATGTTGTAAAAAGTCTCTCTCTTTTTGTTCCTCTCTCTCTCTCAGTCTCTACCATCACTCCCCCAAAATGGGTTAGTAGATACAAACACTAACATACTCCAAAAGTAGTTCTAATGAGACAGTTATTAAGTGACTACTGACAAGTATATACAGCAGCATAGGTAACTGAACAAAGGCGTGATTCATGTCTTTGCCAAGACAGAACAGGGTGGCATGAAATTTCGTCATGCTACCAAAAATACTGTGCAGTGTAGTACTCATGAATTGCTTATGTATGAAATTTCCTCATTTAATATTTTTGGATCACAACTGGCTGCTATAGGTAACTGGATCCATGGGAGGTAGAACCCCAAATAAGGGGGAAGTACTGTAGCACCACTTCTGAGAAGCTTGCCCTTATTCTAACCATCCTAAATTCAAGCTAAGCTAACGTTCCTAAAATGGAGAGATGTTAGTAATACAACCCACTTCTCAGATAATTTCACATTTCCATTGTTTTCATTTTTCATGAAGATTGAGATTTAAAATTAAACAACTCATTTTTAAAACATTATACTCTGTTCCCCTTGAGCCTATGTAAACAAAGATGCATCTGAATATATATATATATATATATATATATATATATATATATATATATATATGAAATCCAACTTGGAAGCAAACACTAAAAAGACAGAAATATATGGTTCTTTGGCAAACATATATTTTTCTAAGAAAGTATATATTTTTGTTCATTAATTCATGCAAGAAAAGTATACTGAGCACTCACAACATGTTACGTGCTATATTGGGAGATGAAAAGACAAAGTATTATATAAAACAAGGTGTTTTGTCTAGTCTCCCCCTTGTTAGGGAACACACATGGCAAGAAATCACCACAGAAAAGCGTGACGTGTGAAAGAACTAAGAAACGTCATGAGAATCTTCAGGAGGACCCCAATATAAGTAGGGGTTCACTAGGTAGATAGCGGAGGAAGGTGACTCCAGACAGGCCTCAAGTGAGTAAAATGACACATATCACAGAATGTAAGTAAGGTCCATTCCAGGCATTTTGAGCTATTGCGCATTTCTATGAACACATGGGCAAGACAGGAAGTGATGATAGTGATACATGTGTGTGTGTGCTTGTGCACCCTTGCACATCAACGTGGATAAGTTCAATTTTAGTTGCTGAAAATTAAATCGAGTATGTAAACAATTAGGTTGTATTTCAAACATAGCCATATGAAAAGGAAAGGAAGATATTGCTATTACTATATATTCTTTTCCCACCCTCAATGCCCCACCTTCACCAACACACATATGTACAAGCTAACACATAACTATCTCACAACAAGGTATCTGCTGAAAATCTGAGGCAATAACAATTTCAGTAGAGTCTTAGATTTGCATCTTTATTATCACAATGACTAATACTAACAGCTGATTTTTAAATTGCATAATGTATTTTATTTGTTAATAATTTAAATGTAAGTAAAATTATATCTTATCTTCAGAGTCTATGAGTTTGAAAAGCATAGACAGTTGTATAACTACCATAACAACCAAAAGACATACTAAAGTGACACCTCCTGTTACACTCTGAAGTCCTTAGCATCCCCATTGTTCTTAAAAACCCAGCCAATGACAACTAGTTCTTGTCTTATACTTCTGCCTTCACCAGAATGTAATAACAACAGAATCACACGATTTGTAGTCGCTTGATTCTGGCTTCTTTTATTTAGCATAATTTATGTGAGATTTACCTATGTGTGATATACAGGCATACCTACATGTATTATTTGTTTACTCATTTTAATTGTGAGTACTTTTCCATTGAATCAATGTACCACACTCTTTGTTAATTTACCAGTTTACATCTGGATTTTAATTACATTAAAATCTATGCTACAGCATGAATTTTTGTGTTTTAGATAAATATTTTGGAGTAGGGTTGCTGGGCCATATAAATAAGTATATTTTTCAACTGTATAAGTAACTGAAAAAACTACTTTCTAGAGTGTCTGAATCATTTTTCATTCTCACCAGAAATGTAAGAGAATTTCAATTATTTTACATCTTCACTGTCACTGGGTTTTGTCAGATTTTATTAAGCCATTTTACCAGGTATTGTAATACATTATGGTTATAATTTGTAGTTCCCTAATGACTAGTGATCTTGAACATCTTTTTGTGTCTTTTTGAAATCTGTGTATATTCATGGTGAAGTGTCTGCGGAAAATATCTGCCCATACTTTATGAGTCACCGTGTAATGTTCCATGTGTATATACCATGCATTGTTCAAATAAGAGTAAGCATATTCACCTCCTCTAGCATTTATTCCTTCCTTGTGTAAAACATTCAAAATCCTTTCCAGCTTTTTTTCACTCCCATGTTTACTACAGCACCAGTCACACTAGCTAAGAAAAGGAAACAACTGAAGTGTCCATCACCTAATGAATGGATAAACAAAAGGCAGAACATATACAGGATGAAATATGGTGCAAGCATAGAAAGGATAAATTCCTACCATTTGTCTCAACATGGGCAGAACTGGTCATTGTGCTAAGTGAAATAAGCCAGGCACAAAATGATAGATGATGTGCGATTTCACTTATACACAATCATATTTTTGAATGATCTATTTTATTTGAAACCTCTGCCAATGAGTTCAAATGGGCAGTTTCCCTATTACTGTATTTCAAAATTCTACACATAGTCTTACTATAATTCTTTTGTTAGATATAGTATGTGTTGTCTAGAGACTGCTCTCAGCCAAAAAAATTTCATCTGCCTAATAGTGTCTTTTACAAAGCAAATTTTCTAAATTTGATGAAGCAAAATTTATCATTTTAATTTTATGATTGTGTTCTGATATGACATCTGAGAAATATTTGTTCACTCTCACATGAAAAAGATTCTCTCCTATATTTTATTTAAAAATTTACATGTTAATATTTTACTTTCATATGTAAGAAATATTGTGAGCAAATTTGCAAACAAGATGCAAGGTATAAATTTTTTTACAGAAATATATCCCATTGTTCCAGTACCATATTTCAAAAATGCTCTTCTTTCTTTATTGACTTTTGCTTGTATTTTTGTCTCAGATCAATTCACTATATAGACAAAATTGCTTTAAAACTACTTGATATGGTTTTTAAGATGAAACTAAAAAGTGGTGGAACTGACTGACACTATAGTTCTGTGAAACAAGCTACATAAAATATACAGGAAGCATAAAAAGTCCCAATAAATGTTTGCAAAATGAAGAGAAAGAGGTTTGACAGAACAGGCAAGCCTCTAAAATCATAAAATGCTCTCACAAAATCATTTTCTTTGCTAAATTGTTATTTCCATGTCTCTGTGTTAGAAATACTTAGCTGGATTAATGTCGAAGGCTGACACACTACCCAGAGAAGCAATGGATGAGGGAGGATATGACGCATGGACAGATCCATTAGGAGCGAGGATGTATCACAGGATGAAGAGAGGACAGTTATTCACAATTCTGTATGCGGATCTTGCAAATAATGCTTTGTGTTCTTTGCACACATTTGTCTCTCAAACAACACTCAGTAGGACTGAAGTTTTCAGACACAGAGAATTTATCCTTAAGCAACAGATTTCAATGGTTTAACTGCCCATATTGAAACCCTCAGTCAACTCCTGTCTGTATGCTATATTCTTTTGTGTGGTTAATTATGTAATAAATATAAAAGTCATCTTCTTTTTTCACAGGCTGTAATTCTCTTTTAATTTAGATTGTAATTAAAGCCTAATAAGGAAACATGCAGATGAATAACTTTGTAAGGTTTTTCTACTGTAAATGGTTATTTTTTTCTTTGTTAATCAAGCTGAAAATAGATTCAGAAAATGGTTTTGTGCATTTTGATAGTAAACCACAATTGTGTGTAGGTGTAGGTTTTTTTCTACTGAAAAGCTCTCCCCCAGCATTGTAATTTTCCATGGTATTGCTATTTTGACCTCTGAGACCTTACAAAGTAAAGTATTTATGATCCTGGGCTTTTTTATGGTATTGTTTCAATATTTTTGTAACATTTGTATTTCTTGCTGATGTTTTTGGCATTAAAAATCACTCAAGCTGTGCTGAAATATAATGGTATTCACTGAACCATACCATAGAAGGATAATTCAGTTCAGTGAGGTTATTCTAGCTCATCATGTACACAAAAGATTGAAAGAAATTGTAGAAGATTTGCAGTTCTGTACATAAGCAGCACTGAGTCCTTTTTTTTCACCCTCTAATAACTTGACATGGAAAAATCATCACCTGAATATAGAAATGTCTACTTTTAAATTTCTGGAGCAAACCAAAGGAACAATGCAATATTCCAAAGCATAAGGAAGCCAAGGACTGGTCATCAGTTGCTCTAGATTACCAATTTCCTTTACTGTGACCCAGAGAAAAATCAAACTTCCAACAGGGGTGGAGGGTGTGGTTTAGTGATATAAGACTTGCCTAATATGTGCTAGGTCCTGGTTTCAGATTCTAAAAAGAAAAAACGATGACAAAAATCAAACCTCAATGAACAATGAGGTTTCATTTCCAATTGCATCAGCAGGCCAACCCTCAAAGTGGTGCAGTTTTTGAATTTCATTAGAGTTACAGAATGTACTATTATAGCTATAAACCAGAAATAATTTCATGCCATCTAATTAAATTTCCCCTCACTGTGAATACCCTGATACCAGAAGTATTCGCGCCATTTTCTATTTATTTTATAATTTCTGTCACAGGAATAGATTAATGTAGAATCATTGTTACAACACTCAAGTCTCATGTGTACATTTTAACATTGGGTGGGTTTCACTTTTTGTAAATACTTTCTCCTTTGATTGACTGACTATTCAAAATTGGTTTTGGTTATACCACATAAAATCTACAGGATGAAGTGTAAAGCTGGTCAGAGCACTAATATTTACATTCTTTAATTACATAGGCCAAATATATTCTAAACTGTATGAAATTAACTGAGATCTTAAATTTAATGGACCCACCTGGCAAAAGTCATATACTTTTACCAAAGTTAAAAAAACAGGTCTTCCAAGTTTTACTCCCTATTGGTAAACAAAAGCCAGTAATGCTGTAATATCCAAACACAAGAGAATGCTTACACACCTGGTTTCTAGAATCAGATACACCTGAAGTAAATGGTGCTATGATTATTTAGCTGCTGAGTGACTTCAGGCAATTTATTTAACCTCTCTCAAGTTCAGTTTTATAACCTGCCAAATGGATGTAGCAATCATTTTGATTCCAGTTGAACCCCAGTAGCAGACTATAAAATAACATATTTTCTCTCTCAAATAATTTGAAGATCACACTCTAGTATCATAGTTCCATGGTTCAGGGTTCAGTCTAGCCTAATGCTCCTCCACTCTTTTTTTTATTATTTTTAGTTTTTGCTCCTCCATTCTTACTATATTACATCCATAACCACACACAATGTACTGATTATGGTTACTCTTCTGATTTGAAACTATGTTTTATCTTATTTCTATTTTTCTTCTCTTCAAAACAAAAAAATACAAAGTTACATTCTTGTAATCATATATCTATGTATTTCAGTTAGTATGAAAACAAACAGAAATGAGGTAATGATGAAAACCAGTCACAATTCTTCTCTCTTCTATGTACATGCGCCTCTTCACAATGTGATTTTTCAGTGACTCCCATATAGTTTATTTCTCTACCACTGAGTCTATGCATCTCATGGCTTAACATTAAATAAGAGATGTACCAAAAATTTCAGGTGCAAATTATGACTCTAGGTCTTGGAGGCTTTGCACTGCCCCACTTGTTCTTTTGATACTTGGTGGGCCATCATGGAAATAAGGCCAAGTTAATCTTCCACAGGAAGAAAGAGGCCTCTTGCCCAACTAAGAGTTACCTCGCAGTCCCATACACATAAATGTTCAGTCAATGCCAGAAAAATTCATGAGCTGATCCTAGCCTAAATTGTCACCTTTGTAACTATGAGTGAAAATAAAATTTTTTTAAACTCTCCATTAAATTTGGGGTTGTTTGCTCAGCATCAGATAGTAAAAAGGATCAATTTCTTTATAAGAACTAGAATCTGCACATAGCATTCCTATTCTTTTGCTAGTGGTAAGCATTTAGTCGTCTTGTCATACTAGCTTCAAGAGAGCTTGTAGCTAGACTGGTTAGTTTCATATTCAACTATGACTAGGTTCCAATTATTAAAAGAAAGAGAAGAGAATCTATGTTTAGGAAAAACTAATGATCACTGCAGTCTTTACTTGTTGGGCTGGTTGTGAACATTAAATGAGAAATAAATCTCAAGGTCTTGGCATAATAGCTGGATCCCAGAAATGGCCTAAAATGTTTTCTGCCATTTATGTTCATAATCATAAAAATATCACATTTGTTTCAAAGGCCACAAAGAAAAGTCATGACTATCAAGTTTTCCATACACATTTGGAGCTTTTCTCTGATCATCCAGCAAACTCTTGCTTCTCTTAAATTGAAGTCAGAAAGTATATTGAAGGAAGATCCACTGAGAGTATAAAGGATGCAAATGAAACATTGCCCACTGATATGATGCAGACAAAGTCTAGGTGTCTATTAGTAAAGATAAGATAGAGTTCATAGCATAAAGCCAGGGGACAGGACTGCAGGAAGTCCATTCAGTTTCTTCATCTGTCAATTTATCACAGAAAAAATGGCACAGGAAAACTGCCAAAACTCAGAATGGGGAACATCTTTCTTTTTCATATACTTATTTTTGATATTAGGAGTTTTGTTAAATAAATATAAATATAAAAATAGGTGATGTTTAGTCAACTATTTTGACCTTGAGGAGAAAAGGTGGGGGTTGTCCATTTCCTATAGCCAATTTACATGTATATTTTCCAACTTTAAAGCAAAGAAATAAAATACTAAAAAAGAATGAGAGACAGAGTACGAAAACTGACAGAAAGGAAACCTAAAAGGAGATTTAGTTTGATGGATGTATGTAACCCACCTCCCAATAAAAATGATCACTAGGCACTAACCAGTTAAATAATCATCTAATGGTAACTAAAGATGCAGTCAGCAAACATTAAACAAGCCTTATTCATGAACACATGTATTGCTTGTATTTCAGAATTTGATATTTTCAGTTACATCCAGACTACTGGATGGCCTCATATTTAGTAAACAGTTATTACTGTCAAAATCTGTGGGAATCATTTCTCTCCCCTTACAGAGCTGCTACCAATTTGGAATTTGCTATTACAAGTCAAATCCTGAAATAACTTGAAAAAGTGTAACTTTTCAGGATCCAGGATGGAAGCAAGATTAAATAATCAATAAGCAAAGTGACACATGCACAAAAGAAGGAGACAGCAGCGAGATGCAGGGCAGGTGTGGGCCACCTTGTGAGTGGCAGCATTTACAGAATGTGTCCAATTGAACCACACAGAAGGGCTCAAGGTCAACAGCAAGTAGCAAAAACAGCCATAAGAAAGAATCCTCTGTCAGGAGCCACACACAGGCAAGGTCTACAAGCTGACAGTGGGGGGCTTGAAGGCGAGCCAGAGAATCTGAAGGGCTTTCCAACAAGAGGGACTTTAGAGAGGAAACAAGGACCACAGATGAGGATAACAACACAATGAGAGAAGGAAGATGGGTCACGGAAGCAATTTGAGAAATAATTTTTTATTTCAAAGTGATTAGGAGTAAATTCCTAGACCACCCTGAGCAGTTTGGGTGTTTTTGTTTTGTTTTGTTTGCTGTTAGTTGTTTATTTTGGTTTGATTTTAGTTTTGTGGTTGTTCATATAATGAAAATTGAACCCAGGGCCTTGAACATGCTAATTGTATACTTTCACACTAAGTTATGCTCCTTTCCCATAGTACTTAAAATCTGACAAGTCATAGCTTTATCAAAAGGATTAGAAAATAGTTACTCAGAGCATAGGAGAAATCAAATCGAAATTTAAAGAGTGTTGATCAAACAATATCCTGCCATTGCAAGGGGAAATCAAAGGAGAACTGGTTTTTCCTGAGGATAGGATATTACAAATCAACAAGAAAAACCTGGAATCATTATGTTAAGTGCAATAACCCAGGCACAAATTAACAAATACACTGTAATCTCACTCTTCTATCAAATCAAAAATGTAGAGCTCATAGAAGTAGAGACTGGAATGATGGTTATAAAAAAAAATAGGAAGACTAGTTGGGAAAGAAGTTCAGGGAGCATTTGGTGAACATGTACTAAGCTGTAGTGAGGTAAAATCAAGCACTGGTGTTTCATAGTTGCACAGGAGAGTGACAAGTCATGATGATGTCTTTTTGTAGTACTTGGGCTTGAGTGCAAGGTCTTTGCACTGAGGTCTATCCTATAGCCCAGCCCTTTTATCTTTTTCGTTTTTTGAGACAGGGCTCACTCGGATGCCTAACCTGAATCTGAGTTTGTGATCTTTCTGCCCCAGCCTCCCAGAGTGCTGATAACACAAGCATGTGCCACCACACTTGGCTGATAATACACTTTATATTTCCAAAAAGGTTCTCAAAAGAATTTGAAATGGAGCTACAACCATGCAGGACCAGGAAGAGAAATGAGAATTCAATTTGCCCTTCCTGTAAAGCAGTTAGTGCATCAACTGGGATACAAGAAACACCCCCTCCCATAAACAACAGGCTGAGTTGATAGCAAGTGAGATACAAAAACAACTTAATTCTTCCATTGTTTGATTGACTTTGCAGGCCTAAGGCTGGTAGGTTGAACATCTATTTAGAGGATAAAAATATGCAATATAGCAACTGTGGGGGATTTCCTTCTGCCTTGTTTTTGAAATTCAGTATTATTTGCACTATTTTGTTTTGTTCCATCTTATTGTTTTGTTTTACTCAGTGTTCTCCACCAATTGGTTTTATTTTGTTCTGTTTTGTGTGATTTCATTACATCTGATGGTATAAGCAGCAATTTTGAAGATAACAAGAGACATTATGGTAACCATTGTTGATTTCCTATTATCCTGTGCTAAAGTCTTATATCACTTTCATTGTTTAGTTTTGATTGGCTTTATTCTTTATTCTAACCTTAACTCAAATTTTTTTTAAAAATTTAAAAAAAAATTGAAATACTTTCACTGTAAAAAAAATGGTACAGCTTGTGGAGATACATATGCTGAATTTGAACACTACAAAATGTGTACATGTATCACAATATTACATGGAACCCCATAAATGCAAATGCTTAATTTCAATCAGAAATGAAATAAAAATATAAAAAGGCCTAGGTTAAATGAGGTTTCACAGGTTGCTCTACTGCAGGGACAATTCTGAATTAATGTGAATTATGGTGCTCCTCAAAAAACGGAACTGTAGAAAGAAGACAAGATGGCTGATCAGTGAGCTCCAAAATACAAAGCCTCCCAGGAGAAACAACTCATTTGCCAGAATAAAACACCCTGGAGAGACCAGGACAGAGGGAATTGGATCCTCTTGACACAGGAAGAAATTAAAACATAAAAAGCTCATCAAATACTTTGGAACTAAACTGAAACAGCTAAAAATTATGGGACACAGCGTTTTTGCGGTGACCCGTTGAGTTTGCACCAGCTTGAATCTGTGTGGGCAGGCAGAGCTGCCCAAACTTGTTCCCTCCACCACTTACAGGAATCACAGCAGCACTTGGTCAGGGTGAGCCCAATGGAGAGTGGAGCCAGGAAAGGGACCTTCATTAATCTATGGTCAGTGCTGGGAATGAGAACCCTCCCCCACAGGAAGGGTGAGACCAAATGGGTGACATGTTGGAATCAGGCAGGAGGAGTCTGAACTGGAAGTGTCAGTGACTTCACTTGGTTGCTCCCTCCCCAGGGCAGATTCATGAGATTTGCTTGGACTGGGCTGCGCCCCTGGCCGGGACCCAATGAGCCATCCCAAATCGATTCCTTGTGCCTAGCACACACTAACTGGGTGAAAACCCCTGAAGTTTGGCTGGCCGGGTGGGGAGGGGCAGGCATACGCAGCCTGCTTACACCTCAGTGACAAGAACAGGCAGGAGAGGGTGGAGTTCCCTCGCCAGTGTTCCTTGGAGGAAACGTGGCGAATAGGGAAGGGGGCTGGGACCTGCACTATAACCGGTGTGGAGGAATCCAGGGCCATGACAGGAGAGAGAGAGGCAGGAGGAGGCCCCCAGCCCAGAACCCTGATAGCACTGATCCAGGAGAGGGAGAAACAAGGGAGACTGAGGGCAGCAAACACGCAACATCAGACATGGCTTCAATGGACATTAAGAGATATCTTCGGCACATTGTAGACGAGCTCAAAACTAAAATATTAAATCAGGTAAAGCAGGATATGAGTAGAGTAATAAAAGAAATGCTCTTAGGAAGCATCTCTCAGGATGATACGGATGGAAGAAGGGAGGAACACAAAAAAAGGAGAGAAACATTCGATAAAGAATATAAAGAAAATATAGAATACATAAAGCAGATTCAAAGAGACTACCGGGAAATTAAAAACTCCATTGAAAGCTGGCAAAAGGCCTTAAAAGAAACTAAGGATCGACTATCAAAACTTGAAGACAAGTTTGCAATGTGTGATCATGAAAGGAAAGATCTTTTAAAAATAACAAAGAAACAGGCAATAACAATACAAAGGCTAGAAGATGACAAGAGAATCTACAATTTAAGAATAAGAAATGTGAACAAAGAAGCAGGAATACATACAGGTGAATTACAAAGGCTATTCACAGAAATAATTAAGGAAAACTTCCCAAGCATGGGAAAAGCAAATGACATTCAGTTATATGAGGCATACAGAACTCCAGCCACCTACAACCAAAACAGAGCTACACTCAGACATATAATAATCAAGATACCAGAAATTCAATATAAAAACAGAATATTAAAAGCCATCAGAGAAAAGAAACAGATTACCTATAAGCCTATCAGGATCATGGCTGACTTCTCAACACAGACCATCAGATCAAGAAGAGCTAGGAGCAAAGTATTCCCAGCCCTGAAAGAAAATAACCTCCAGCCCAGATTGATGTACCCTGCAAAACTGTCACTAGAAATTAATGGAGAAATAAGATGCTTCCATGACAAAGAGAAACTGGGCGAGTTTGTGACCACCAATCCAACCCTACAGCAAATACTGAAGGACATTCTAGAGAGAGAAAAAAAAATACCAGGATTTTATGAACAGTGGCAGAAAGGCCTCAATGAGTGGGGCAGGCAGTAGAATGAAGGAGAAAACTAGACAACAAAGGCAGAAAAATAACAAAGCAGAAATGAAGCAGAGAAGGATAACTAGAAACTCTAACATAGATGGTCTTGATACACTATATTGTTAATAGCGCGCCAGTATGTAAAACCCACATTACTCACACTACTCTGCTTAGATGTACTCTATTCTGTTCCAGTCATTCTACCTGTACTAGATTTGAGTGCACAGACAGTAATCCCAAAAATAACAGGATATAGTATGGTAATCATCTTTAATTTCCTATTAACTTAATCTAAAGCTCTTTAAAACCTACACTGTTTTACCATGATTGATAATAATCTAATCTGGTTTGTTGGATCATTGTTTTGTATTGATAGATTTTATTCAAAGCTATTATGATTGATAGTATCAAGTCTAAGAGTATAGGCAACTGCACTTAAGATGACAAGATCCACTAGAATATCCACTCTGGTTTGATTATTACCTGCCTTTGAAGTTTTATGCTGTCTACAATGTTTTATTTTTACTACTATTGTAATGTACTGCTATACTCAATTATATATTATGCCTGATGATATAGACATTCTACTGAAGATAGTAAGAAACAACACAGTAATCATTGTAGATCACCTTGTACTGTGGTTTTATACAACTTTTTGGTTTCATGCTTTTATAGGAATTTTTTTTGTTTTGTCTTGCTAAGTTGTGTTTTTCCCTCTAATACAGAAACTATAGAAATACATGTAGAGACTCATGCATGTGTAGCTGTTTACACTGTCACTGTTTGACTACCTACTTTGTATGCTTTAATTTTGTAACTTGAACAACTATTTCTAAGAGGACAATATGTAATTTATTTACTTGTGATTTCTTATTGTTTATCTTTTTTTTTGGAATTCTGTATTACCTCTACCCTTTACATGCTTTTGTTTTTCTTTAAATAAATAAAAAAAGGGGGGTGAAGTGTACTATGAACTTGTTTTCTGTTCCTCCTTCCCTACCTTATTTTTCCTTGGGGAACAACTTGCCTCTGGTATTGTGGTTTTCCATCTGTGCACTCTGGTTGTAGCCATCTCTCTCAAACTAATGAACACATACCCGCAACTAGGCTAGTGAGATTCTACTGCCTAAGAGTCTGCCACTTTTTAGCAGACAAATACAGCTTTATTTTTTCCTAAATCAGTGCTACGAAGCATCATTCTTGTATTCCTGCTATTGGGATTCCCTCTCTTCCCCAAGGTTTAGTGGTTTAGATTTTCTCCATATCCTGAGCTACTTCAGATTCTTTCACTAAGTTTCACTCTGGCTTAGTACCAGAGTTCCTTTGTCTATAAATATCCAAGTCACTGTGAGAGAAGCAGTTTGCAACACTTCACAAATATGTATTTTTCCTCTTTTGTCAAAATAACTCACTGCATTTGTTATCTGCCCAACATCACCATCCAAGTTAATAATGGAGGACTTTCCCAAGGCATTAAGCTGATATAACCTCTGCAGGATATTGATGTTCACTAATCAGAAATCACTAAATAAAGAGCAATAGCATAGCCCTCTCTGCATGTTCATGTTCATGGCCCTGGGAGTGTTAAAACTGCCTTGCTTCCAAGAATGGAGCCACCAAATGAAGGTACTATATTGACATTTGGACCATCAGGGTAAGACGACTTTTAGTCTGGGTAGAATGTAATATCCTCAGCAAAGAATTAAATATATCAGGGCATCATCCTGGACTTAAAAATAACTACAAAAGTAAACCCCAAGTTTACCACAAAGCCAGGTCTTTCTAGAGGACAATTAGCCTGGAAGGATTTGGGGGGTAAATACCTTAGCAGGTTCTCACCCACAGCCTAGTGATAGTTAATATGGTTGAAGAAAGCAATAGGTCTTGATGCATATACAGTTAAGAAAAGAAAAATTACACTAACATAGAGCCACAAAAAAGAAATAACTTTTGATAAAAAAATGAGAGAGGAAACATAGAAAGAAGAATGAAAAATGTGGTAGAAACACTCACCCAACCCATGTTAACTCAGTGTTTCCACAAAATTTCTGAAATGACAAGTTCAGAAATAACAATAACATTAATAATGTTAACAGAAAACACTGATAATATGACTTAGGACCTATTTTGTTTATAGCACAATCCTTTATCCCCATTTAAAAAAAAAGGAAAAAATGAGGTAGAAAATTAGGTTGTGTGTCTATAAGCTTGACTCTTTAAAATTGAACTTCCTATTAGCTGAATTCCTCATCCCAAACTAATTGTCTACTTCTATATCCCACAAAAAAGTGAAAGTGTAATGCAATCCATAGTGATAATAGTGTTGCAAAGGAACATTTATTAGTGTGTAGATATGTTCATACACACACACACACACACACACATCTCAAGGACTTCATGATTAGGAATAGTCTCAGCAGAAGGGATGAAGGAGACCCTGATGGGGTGACAATCAGAGGTGAAAAGCAGACATGAAGGACTTTGAGGAAAACATCTTTCTCCAAGTTTTACAGGGACAGTAAAAATGGCCAAATTTTAAATGTTTTGTGGGAGGCACCTGGAATTTTAAAGTGGCTTAAGTATGAAAGCAATTCCTAGAAACATAACATGAAGCAATCTAGAAACAAACAAATAAAACCAAAAATATCTTTTTCATCTCTTTATGGAGTCTACTGGTCTGGATTGGTTCCCTTCTCTAAAAGATTCCCCATTATTTCAGGATAAGGCTATTTTTCCATATGGGCATTAAATGTTTATGAAGCAAATCAATTATGAGTGCACTATGTTTATGAAACTAACAGTTGATAGGAATATTTTTACAAGTTTTACAATTTTATTATGACTTGTAAGTTTGGGCAAGCTACATGAAGAGTCCCAATGCCTTTGCTTTCCTTCTGTTGTAAAGTTTTTGTTCTAATCTAATTCTCTCATTCCACAATTAGAAAAAGACATTCAATAAGATGTTTTACCAGAGGCTGGGGATATAGCTCAGCTGCACAAGCACCTGCCTGGCAAGCATGAGGTTGTGAGTTCAATCCCTGATACCAAAAAAAAAAAAAATTATATCTTCCCAGTGTCATACAATTGGACCTCAGTGATATTAATGCATCTAATTTGGTCAGTTCTTAAAATAACAGTGTCACATTTGAAAGCAGATATTGCCAAATCACTTGGGTCTTTCCTCTTCATTCTCTCTGCTATTTTGTTTTTGTCCAAAGGCCACATTCCAAAGAAGAAAGCATTGAATTATTCTCTACAAGTTCTACCTGAGTTCTGTCAGCTATCATCTTTTGGGCAGGAAATTTGAGTTTTTCTTTTACTAATAAAGGTAATACTTCTAAAAATATGCTTCAGGCCACAAATTTAGTATATTATTTCACCATTAAGCCACACCACTCCTCTTCACAAAACAAATGAATAAATGATGTTTCTACTTTAAAGTTGTATGGTTTTTATAACAATGCTGACTAAAGCAAAATTCCCATGAAACCTGGATAACGTTGGTCTTGGCCAAAATAAAACAATCAAAATAAAAGCAGACAAGTGAATTCTAATATGGCATATGTATATTTGTTTAGAAAAATATAGTTTCTCTTGCACAGAGCTGCTGAAGGAGAACACATATTGAAAGTTTTGATTATTATTTTAGCTGGGATTCATAAAAAGGTTGAACAGCTGCACAGTTTATTAGATCTAATCTAAATACCTGCTCCTTGTATTTTGTGCTGGGAGATATTTATGTTATCAATTCATGTTTATACTAACCATCAGGAAGAATATTCCCTGTAGCTCTGCTGACTCAAAATAATGACTTGTATGGGAGCTCTAATGACAGAACAAGGGGCAATTACAGACGCAGCATGAGACCTCAAATAACTGTGTGATGTATTTTGTGCACTTGATTGACCTCATGTTCAAGTTCATTTGTGCCTCACTGTTGTAGATATAGCCTATGCCTCAGGGTCTACACCTTGTTAATTTCAATATAAGAAGACAGAATGGATTAGATCAAGTGGTTCAAACAAAAAACGAGGCTGTACCAATAGTTGGCAGAAAAATGATGACACATTGGGGTCTACCAGAAGGAATCATCAAGTATGTTTTAGGAAAAGATGAGAAGTGAGAATCACCAGTGTGGAGCAATGATTGATTTCTACTCTTGGGATAAATAAATACCAATGTCATCCTTCTTGTGTACTTCATTGTGGTGGCTGAAGGGACAAGTTAGAATCTGCTATAAAATGAGCAAACGATAGGAAAGCAAAGAAAGGATAAGAACTTACGGTAATATAAGGTTATGGTGAGATATTCATAGATTGTATTGATTTAGAATTTGATAGGTTCTTTCATATGTGTGATTTTGAAATATATTCCTGCCTCTTTCTAAGCTCTAATTCAATGAATGGGAATGTCAGGGGGCTTTTCTGATGAACTGTCTATCATCCCAATTTTGCACATGCTTTCTCAAAGGAGGTAAGTTTAAAAGGAGGGGGGAATGTAGGAGAGAAACGGTTTGTATTTTTATCAATGTCAGTGTTTACAAAAAAATTCTCTTGTTTCATTGTGTACAAAATTATAGAGGGAGTCAAAGCACAAAATGATATTGCAGACTGCTTTAGAAACAACATGGAATAACCAACACTTATGCAATTTCTGAGAAATATAGCTTTGATTCTAAATTGACTGAAAAAAAAGGTATCCCAAAGCAGTCATTTTATGAGCCATAACTGTTTGCCCATCTACTCAGCGCCATCTACCCTCCAAAGTAGCTTTTAGAAAAACCCACCAAATCCTTGGTTAAAACTTAAAATCAGTGTTTTCTATATGACCAAATATATGAAAACCATATCTTTGCTCTTCTATTATGAACCATGCAATGTTTGGGAAAGTTGCATAAGTAATAGGTAATACTGGATGGGAGAAAGCTGTGGAATATGCAAGTAAAGCATCAGTCTACTAAAGAATACAGGCAAATAGACATGCAGGAAAAAAAAAACTGGCATAAGGGACTCTATCCCATACACAACCGGCATAAAAAAATTCAGGCTGGGAATGGATCAGAACTGAAGGTGTACGGACGTAAGCTATTGTAGGAAGAGAAAGGATTCTGATGTTTTCTAAACTGCTTTTACCTCAGATGTTAGGAAAACAGTAGACTATATATATGTCAAAAAGCAAGCAGCACTCCTAAGAAATTGATTTGCAACAGGATGTTTGAAAAACAGGTATTTGTAAATTATCTTCAAGACACTACCAAGTGTAACACACTGATTTTAAATAGTGTGTAGAAGATTTGCCATATGTGAGTTTTAAGATCTCTACAAGATAATATATTTTTGGCAGATGATTCTTGTTGTCAGAACAACGTTCTCCATGCTTGAGGACAACATTCCTTAGTTTCTTATAGTAAAGATAGGAGTAAAAAAGTTTTAAGACTAGATCTTAGTAGAACTTGTGTCTAATTGACTTAAACTAAACTAGAAACTTCAAAATATTTACTGAAGATTGGATGGGGTGGGTAAGATGAAAAGTAGACATAGACAAAGTCAATAAAATGAAACTAAACACAGTAGGAACTTTTTGTGTAAAGAAAGGAATGTTAATTTGCTGCTAAAGAGAATGTTGTTTTTGAATTGAGCACATGACTTTCTAGATCTTTTTAGATTTATGAACTGATAAATTCTCTGTCTCTCTCTCTGTCTATCTGTCTTTCTCTCTCTCTCTGTCTCTCTCCATCTGTCTGTCTTATACATACACACACACAAATACACAGAGTTTAGCCTGTGTGAAATTTGCATCTGAAAGTCCTGTGACTAAACAAGCATATTCAAAACAATATATTTAAAAATAATATTTTCACACTGTACTTTGAAAATTTAGGGTAGTATTCCATTAAACATAAAGGACAAGATAAACTTTATCCAGATATTTGAGTTCTGAACAAAAATGGGATTCCCTGAAAGGAAGAACACAGTAGTGGTGCCCAGTTATGTTCTGATTCAGCAGATTATATGCATATGTGCATTCAGAATTTAATTGCAGTTTTAAGAAGCATCTGCACTAGTTTCATGTGGCAGCTCTAACAGATTACCACAAAATTGGTGATTTGAAAAGAAAAACTTTTCTCATATCTCTCAAGACAAAATCCACAAAATTGAAGTGTCAAATCAGCTCCTTCCAAGCAAGCATCCTAAGAGAGAATCACTACCGGCCCATCCCAGCTTTCTTGGAGCTTCATTAGTCTAATCTCTGCTTCCCTTCTTTTCTGTCCTTTATGAAGATGTTTGTGGTTGGGTTTAGGTCTCAGCTACCTAACTTATATCTACAAGGACCAATTTCCCAATAAGGTCACATTCACAAGTACTGAGGGTAGGAGTTGAGCTTGGAGGGGAGGAGGTGGCATCACTATTCAACTCACTGTAAAATTAAAATTATATTTTTAGTCAATAACAAAAGTAACACATAATGAAATGCCTGAGGCACCATTTTAAGGAACTAAATTTAAAAACATTACTTTAATTTTGCAGAGTGACCAAAACTGAATTTAAGAGGATACACCAGCTTATTTTTTATACACTGTACACTCATGGCATCAGTCTACTAAAACATTTGAAAATATTGAAAAAACACTTCAGCTTGTGACTTCTATTTCCCCATGTAAAAATCTTATTTTCATCTTGTTTCCACTCAAGTTATCCTTATACCATTTGCAATGTGAATTACAATTTAGATTGCTGCCCTACAAGTCTGAGGATACTCAGTAGGGAATAGAAGAGGGATTCACTATAACATAGACAAGCTTGGAGATATCTGTCAAACTAACAAAAAGAGCATCCTGCGAATGTCATTGACTCCTTTCTTAGGATGCATCCAGTTAAACAGTTGAATAAAAAATAGTGGCAGAAAACATATTAAAATAACATCAAAGCGGTATGATGTGGTTACATCAATCTAACTGTATTTAATCACAATTTTTATTTCTGACTACAAATATAAATAATAGGTCTGTACTTTTGACCTGAGGAAAGTTTACACATCCTTTATGTTTACCCATTTCTAATTATCATGCATAAGGACGAATAACTGTTTGGTCACAATGGTTTCTGTTACAAGTGATAGAAAGTGTAATTCAAATTCGATTTAGCAAAAGAAAACAAAAATCAAAGCAAAGCCTATAAAAAAAGTTTGAGTTTCGTTTGTTTGTTTATGAGTGCTTATTAATTTTACAAAGTTTTGGGTTTAAATGCGTGGAACATATTTTGATCATACCTTGCTTCTCCCTTACATCCCTCTGCTGTTCCCCTGCCCCTTCTGCCCTTCCTTTTAGACTGAGTCCTTTAGAAGAGCAGACATGTATTCTCTCACCTTTCTGGAGGCTAAAGTCAGAGATGGAGGCACTGGAAGGTAAGGGCCTGGCCTCCTTGTTTCCAAGAGGATGCCCTGAGTGCTTTGCTCTCTGGAGGGAGGAACAGTATGTGTAGACATGGTGGGGGTGGAAAACCATCCTTCAGAGCTCTTCCTGCAGCTTCACTGATGTTTTCATGAGCACTGAGGCCTCATAACCAAACTACTACTGTTGGGATCTATGTACTGACATCCTTGCACTAGCAACTACATTTCCAAAACAAGAATTTTGGAGGGAACAAAAGTAATCAACCACCTTAACAATTAATGAGAAATTCTGGAATTTCAGCTACTGATGGAGCTAGATTCTTCATTGATTCTCATTCTCTCTTTTTCTTCTTCTCTCTCTCTCTCTCTCTCTCTCTCTATCTCTATCTCTCTCTCCCTCCTTCCCTCTCTTTCTCTCTCTGTATTTCCAATCTATTTTCCTATACACTGACTTCTTTCCCAAAAAAAAGGGCTCTGTCAAGTATTCTTGCAAATCTTGGATTACATTCTTCCAGGTTCTGTAGAAACAACATCAAAGTAACTATTTTCTCCTAGTCACTCTGTCAAAACTCACAGCGTTACATTGGTTGGACCAGGTACCAAATCCTGAAAAACAGACTCTGCAAGTAAAAATATACAGACCTCTAATTGGCCGGACTATCACATAGCTTGAGAGCTTAAGTAATGGCATCTCAAGACCATTGGAAATTTAGAATGTTCACTTAATTTTGTTTCATTATAGATGTGCTTACTGTTATTTGCAATTATGTGTTTTTATTATTTTCAAGTATTTTAATAGAATAAATTGTTATGGCTATGTTGAAGGGTACACATATATTTTCAAACTTGGCATTATTTCTAGTGAAGAGTATGTGCATTTACCTTTTGAAGGTCTCATAATAAGTACACATTATATTTGCTAACCTTCCTCATACTGGAAAACAATAAATTAATTCACATTTATGTAGTATTTAAAACACATTTTTGTCACAACTTTGAAAAGTGGCAGTATTACTCCTAATTCGGCAAATATTCACAATACTCTAATCATACTCAAAAATTTATGCCACAAAATTCCATTGCCCTGAAACTCTTCTGTGTCTACTTGTTCAGGCTCAACATGCGGCAACCAGGGATCGTTTATTTTCTTTATTATTTGCCTTTTTCCAGAATGTTATGTAATTGGAATCATATAGTACATAAATTCTTCAGACCGATTTCTCTGACTTTAGCAACATGCATAATGTTTTCCATGTATTTTCATGGACCAACAGCTCATTTTTTTGTTTGTTTGTTTGTTTTATCTATTTTCATCACAATATTCCATTGTGTGCAAGTTCCTGATGTTTTATCCATTCACTTCCTGAAGGGCATCATTGTTTTTATGTTTAGGCAACTATGAATAAAACTGCTGTAATCATTTGTGTGCACATTTTTTGGTGGACATAAGTTTTCAACTTCTCCAAGTAAACACCAAGGAATGTGATTATTGCAGGGTGTAGTAAAAGCGTGGTTATCTTTGGAACATCCAAAATGCCTTCCAAGATGATGGCATGGTAGTGCATTCCCACCAGAAAGGAATGAGAGTACCTCATTGCTCCACATCCTCCTTGCATTCATTTGGTGTTTGTGGTGCTGTGGATTTCAACCGTTCCAATGAGAATGTCTGGAGACCTCATTGTTATAATGTATGTTTCTCTAATGACACATGTATCAGCAACCTCACTTATGCTTGTTTTCCACATTCGTATCTCAGCCCCGTAGTGAAACTGTGCCTCTGGACAATGAGTCTCACAAATGCTTTTGGCTGTTTTTTGTTTTGTTTTGTTTTGTTTTTCCCTTAGGTAGAACAAGATGACTAGAGAGTGAAGGAGTTTAATGATTTCCCTCCCTAGCAAAGAAAGCTAGAGCTGGCTGGAGTTACACATGGAAAGACCGAGTAAGGTATAACCTGGTGTTTCTTTTCCATTAGGTTCGTTAGCCTCTGAACATGGTCTGCACCCTCAAAAGTCTGGACTCTGGTGAAATGGTTTCTCTTGAAGATAGGTAACATTAAGAACAGAAAGCTCTAGTAGTTTCAAAATGGGTACTTTTCTCTACCTGCCAGAAGCAAAAGAAGATTTTTCTATGTTGACCATGAGAAACTGGCTGAGTTCATGCAATAAAATTCACAAAGGTGCAGGGACCCCTTTACAACTTTCCCTGGAGTTTTTACAACAGACTTATCCCACTGAACCTCTAGAAATTAGCCAGTTGCAGCAGGGCTGAGTTTTCCTTTCCAGAACTTGTTCCTTAAGTTTTCCCTCTGGCTTTCTGCTCTATTAAATGGTACTTGTCTGTCTAATTTTAGGGGCAGTGTTTTGCTCTGTAACATCAGCTCTGTGGCATCGCTAAGAATAATTGCTATTTTCCAGGTTTTTACTTGTCGGGACTGAGTAGGAACTTCTAAACTTTTACATGTCAGACTAGAAACTCAAAGTCTGTCTTTGTTTTTTTTCTAGTTCATCTTTTTTTTTATTCTAACATCTATCTTGAGGCATAAATTGGACCCAAAATATGTTCAGCAACTTCCATGACGATGTGTTTTTTCCTGGTAAGCAGCTCTTGAAATAATCCAGAAGTTTGCTGGAATTTATGGACATCTTTACATTGCAGCTGAGTATTCTTCACTTCATAATGGTTTTTATTATACTTTCTGGCATTTAAAGAAGTCTCTTCCCATATGACAGCAATGCATCTGAGTAAGTAACAGGAAATTCAGACAGACAATGTGATAATGTAGTATACACATACACGAGAAACTCTGTTAGCTAGACTTGTACCTATAGCTTCGTGAAGAATGAAAGCAGTTCTTGGCATCCTGCTTCTTGTATTGCAGATGTGTCTTTGCATTTGACAAAATTTTACCACCTCTCCCACCAGCAATGTCTCAATACTGCCAGTGCAGGATTTGCTGATATGCTGGAATATTATGGCCCATCTGGGGTAAGTATATAGTCTCTTTCCTACAGTGAAAAAAAAGCTTTAAAATTTGCCAGCTCTTTATATGTCCTCGTCCTACTGGCAGAGTGTATTGGATCTTAGTTGCAACTGACAGAAATCCCAAATTCAGTGATTTTATGCCAAAAAGGGGTTATTGGCTCTTGTGAATGAGAAGACCAGGATTGTGTAGCTCACTTGAGATATAGTTTGATGTTCCTCCACAGTAACGAAGTTAATTGTGATATCCTGACTGGAACATTGTTACCAGAGGTACAAAATAATAGTTTAAAATAAATGAAGTACCAAACCAAAACCAAAATTCTGATGTAATACTTATGCAAACAGTATCTAAAGAAAATGACTAAGTGATCAAAAAGGCATTAATTTTCCTTTTGGGTTGCTCATGTAATAAAATCAGATGATGTGGGTAACCACAAAAAAGTTTCTTTTTTCTAGCTTTGACAGTAGCTTGTGCTCTTCCAACCTGGTTCCACCGTCTTTTACATGCTAACTCTGAATCTAGACAGTTCTTCTGTATTTCTTTACCCACATGAAGTCTGCAACTTCTTTTTTAAACTGTAGGTCTGCAGACACCAAGGAACAACCTTCCAGGATATCCAGAAAAGTCTCATTACACTGCTGGTGCTGAATAGACCATCAGTCCACCCTGATCCAATCATTGCTGCCCAAAAATAAAAAAATTCTGTCTAGTTCAGGCCCAGATTATATGATTCACTAAAAACAAAGATTTAAGTCAACCCTCTTCAGCCCTTAGGAAATGACCCAGGACTGCTGAAGAGTTTAGAGAAAAATTTGATTTGAGTCTCTGTCTCTGTCTCTGTCTCTGCCTCTGTTTATCTCTTTTCTCTCTCTCTCCCATTCTCTTCTTTCTCTCTCTTCCATGTCAGTCTCTATCATTTACATATTTTGATTACCATGGATTTCATTTTAACTGTCATTGTTTTACATGTAAAGAAAATGTGAAATTATTTTCTATAATTTATTTGTGTTAGATAAATTACAGGATTGATAAAATCAAAAGGAATCTTCCTACATTGTTGGTGGGAAAATAAACTACTACCACTACATGGAAATCAGTATGGAGATTACATAAAAACTAAAATTAAAACATTTGACCCAGCGAGGTATCTTTCCAAAAGAGCTAAAAGTCAACATACTACAGTGATACGTACATAACCATGTTTAGAGCAGCACAAGTTATAATAGCTAAATCTTAGCAATGGCCTCCTATATGCCCATCAACAGACAAATGGATTTTTAAAATGTGATATTTATGTGCAATAAAGTACTATACTGCATAAAAGATGATAAACTTGGGGTATATGAAGGTTAATGGAAGCACTTTAAACTAAAATATTAAGCAAAACATATTAGGCACAGATGCTTAAATATTGCTTGGTATCTTTTATGTGAGAAACCCAAAATATGAAAAAGAATAAATCAGAAATAGAACATTTTCAAATGGGAAAAAGACCAAGAGATGGAGGGAGAGAGGAGAAAAAAAGAATAAAGTAATTATGAGGTATTATATACAAGTACCAAATCTTCATGATAAATGTAATCAGCAACTATCTGTAGTAATGGGTATAAGCAGTCAAAAACTAAAGATATAGTCCAAATATCAGTAATTTGATAGGTGAATAAGGAATAATGATGCAAACAAAAATGTATCTAATCTTTTGTCATTTTTCTGGTTATAAGTTGCAGAAATAATAGCATATAATGGAATGAAACTGAAGAAACTACATCTGGTAAAGAAAGTCCTGAGTAGGGGTCATTAATGTTGGGGCTGGGGATTTAGCTCATCAGCATAAGTGCCTGCCTTGTAAGCACACGGCCATGAGTTCGATCCCCAGTACCAATTAAAAGGAAAAAAAGGGGGGTCATTAATGTTAAATAACTATTCAGCATTCACTTTCCACACATGTTGAAATGCTGACAGGCTGAATCCCAAAGCTCCAGAGACCTGACTCTCACAGAAGTATAGTTTTGAATTAACAAAATATCTGGAGCTCTGTGAAAGCATTTTGGGTCTCAGGCCCCAGGGCATATGAAGAAAAGATGCAGATATAAAGAGATATTTTCAAGTACTGTTTCTCTTCATTATATCCCAAAGAAAATAAAGAGTAAAATTTGCATTGCATCTTGCTATACCCTGAATATGCGTGTCATCCAAAATTCATACACTGAAATCATCACCCCTAAGGTCATAATATGAGGATGGGGGACTTTGTGAAGTGGTGAGGCCATGCAGGTGCAGCCCACATGAGTGAGATTAGTGCCCTCATAAAAGCAACTCAAAAGAGAATACCTCATCCTTCTTCCCTGTATCCAGAATGAGAAGTTGGCTATCTAGAGGAAGCAACCTTCAATAGACAGCAAAACTATTGCAGAAATCTTGTACTACCCAGCCACTGAAACCAAGAGGAACAATTATCTTTTGTTTACAAATTATCTAGTCTATGATATCGTTATAGCAGAACAAACAGACTAATACACATCCTTCATAAAAAAGTGACCTGTGTATATTTTACACGTTTATTGAATTCCTAATAAATGTTAAATGTAGGTTTGAATGTGATTTAATGTTAGAGTTAAGAATACAGTGTATTTTCCTCTAAAATCTCAGAATGTTTCTCTAGATATGTCTTCTAAAAAAAATTAGACTGTCAAAAAAAAAGAAAACGTAGCTTTAGATCTGGGAAGAAGTTTTATCTAAAAATAGGAATCTCAGTGCTATATAGTAATGTGTAAAAAATTTGACATTTGGAGTTAGCAGAGTTGAGCCTGAATTCTAACAAACACCCATAGTTTACTATAGATATTGTCCATCATGTTGAACTCTGGGACTATGATTAAACACAAATGGAATAATCATTCAAACTTTGCAAATTTGCTTAGAGTAAATACTCAATTTAAAGTTTGTGCAGAAATTTTAATTTTTCCTGAAATTGTGTGTATGCGTACGCATCAATTTGTGTAACTAGCAATATCATTACCATCACAAATTGAAGATCTTTTAATTTGTGATATTTTTAAACATATTATGTATATATGTGCTAATTCACTACATAGCCCTCCATTTCCAGGATATCTTTTGGAATCATCATTGCACTGTAACTCTTCTTTAAAAAAAAATAAAGCTACAAATATCTGAGTTTCTTAAGTGTGAGCTAAGAATTTGGACACAGAATTGCAACAAAATATCTCCGCTTTACCTCAGTACACAAGAGATTATTTTCACTAAGTCTAAAATATCTTATCCTGCAAGGAGGGAAAAGAAACTTTTCTATTTAATTGCTCATCTGATCTGTATCAGTTTCTTTAGTTTTGTTGCTGATTCCAAGCATAGTTAGAAGAGTTGCAATGTGAGAGATAACAGAAAACTAGCTTCCGTGTGGTTTACTGATACAAAGCAAAGCATCGTTATTGATATTCTTTTAAAAGAGTTCACCAAGGTACAGCTCACAGTTGTTGAATGGAATGGAAAACAGAAATCCCTTTGAAAATAAGAGATAGAATTCAAGGTCAGTCTTCCACAAGCCAGTACTCTCTCTCCCCTCCCTTTTTTGGAAACAGCAAATCATTTATCTGAGTTTGTTCACTGTGTGCTGATGCTATCACACCTTATCACTCTCTGAAAGAACTCTTCCCTAGCATATTTTAAAACACCAATTTATCTTTTCTTATTCCTTACACTAATTTGAACCCTTAAAGTCCCACTGGGAAAAAGTGGTAAGTTGCAATGTTTTTGATAAAAGTTTAAACTTTCTTGTATCTGTCATTCAAAGTTAAGTTAAAGAAGGTACATTTTCTCTTAGATATACTGATTGTGGCTACTATAATCACTAATTTCAGAAAACATTCAGAAAAAGAGGAAAATTGATGTATATTTTTCCTGTTCAAGTAGCAGTGTATTCTTCACCCTTTCTCCATTACTTCCATACTGGATCAGTTAAGAAGGAACAAGATTCTGACCAGTTGTTGAGACCATCCTGTTAACACAGCACAAGAAATAACCACATATTGGCTCCACCCATGTCTTTGATTCAGTGAGATAGGGATAAAGACAGAGAATTTGCATTTTTAACAGTATTAAAGGTATCAGTGCTTGTATAGTGACCACAGTATGAGACTCACTGGCATATACCAAAAAAAAAAAGAAAGAAAGAAAAGAAAAAAGAAAAAGAAAGAAAATAAATTAATTGGCCATTAGCTTTAAGATCTTAACTATTATTTCCTTGGAGTTTATGGAATTTTAAGAAGTACCAAAACTATGAAATAGGGGGGAAAAAAGGAGCAACATTTCTATGGTACCTATGACAAAATCATTTCAGTGGGAATGATATTTTAAGATCATCAAAATATGCTATGTTGCAAATTGCAAGACTGCTTTCTGCCAGCAGACATTTAACATACCAAGTATGTTCAGTTATGGAAAGATAAATTATATTTATTAGCTATGCATCTACATTTTCAGGCCTAAAATATTACAACCATTCTTTTCATTTTTAGGATACAGGTATTTGTTGATGTTTTTGTACTGATAGCTAAAACAGTGAATTTTCTTATCCCCATGCTAAATTTAATTAGTGTGCCAATTTTTAATTGCTTTGTCATACCTTGATCTAAATCAAAATTTTAAACTTTTTACAACAAAATGTTCATATTGCTAGACAATTTTGAATGTTTCTGTGACAGTAGAGACCTGTGTCAAGATTTTTTTCAAAGAGCAGATCATCAGCAAAATGAAACTTTAAGCCATAGATGAAATTAAAAAAAAGTAAAAACATAAAAAAAACCCTCATATAGTAGAATAAAAAGAAAACTTATTTTATCAATGTGCATAAAAAAATAGGTGTAGTAAATGGCTCTCCTGTGAAGCAAGTAATCCTATCTATCAAAGAAAAGAGAAGGATTCCCAAGGCTTCTTAAATTAAGAATAAAACAAAAAAAGTGTGAATAGATCTTCCACAGTTATAATTTAATACTCTGCATCTTTAAATCCCTTCAAGCTTGACTTCACACAGAAATTAGTATTGTTGAAAGTGTCCTAAAAACACAGAAAGGATGAAAACTATGGTTCTAGAGTTGAATTGCATGATTTATACCAACAAAACAAAATAAGGACAAAGTAGCTACCCCTCAACTTTACTAAGTTTTGTTTATGAAAGTGAGAGATGCTTGGACTTTACTCTCAAGGAATCTAATCCACTAATTTGGAAACAATCTTGAAACAGCTCAGTCCTAGGTAAACCATGGCAGTTTGGTCAACTGGCAAACCAGTAGTTTTACATGGTAAAATAGTAGTTCTGTGATTTTCCTTTTTAATATTCAGCTGCCTTCACAGCAGCTAAAGAAAAAAAAAGATGTACTAACAAGAAGGATTTTCTTCTCCTTTCTCAAGTTCACTTTTGCTATTACCATCCTGATACCCTTCACACATTATCAGAGAAAAACCCAGAACATCTAACAGCCATCAAATCCACAAAAGCAAACAATGAATTATATTGAAATTTCTGTCCCCACTATGTTCTCCAGAGCTTGACACTGCAAGAGGCATTTGATAAAATGTTTGCTAAATGAAAGAGATTAAAGGTCTTTAAAATATTGCTTTCCATGTGTATCCAAGAAGTCATTTCATTCTGTGAATATAATTAGTGCAAGTTCTCCTCAGTCTAATAACCAACAATTGCTTTGTTACCATTCTTTTTTTTAAGCAGAAGGTGAAACATCTTATGTTAATTTTTTTATTTTTAAGAGAATCAACCAACCAAAATAAAATACAATAAAGTCAATCAAAAGAAAACTGAGAGGGAGAAGACAAGATGGCTGATCAGTGAGCAACAAAATACAAAGCCTCACAGGAGAAACAACTCATGCACCAGAATAAAGCACCCTGGAGAGACCCAGTCAGGGAGATGGATCCTCTTGACACAGGAAGAAATTAAAACATAAAAAAGGTCATCAAATACTTTGGGACTATAACTGAAACAGCTGAAGATTGCAGGACACAGCATTTTCATGGTGACCCAGCAGGCAAGTGTGCACCAGCTTCAATCCGCACCAGCCAGCAGAGCTGCCCAAACTCATTCCTGCCACCACTTGCAGGAAGAACTTCAGCGCTGAGGTTGGAGGTTGGTGAGCCCAATGGAGAGTGGAGGTTGCGAAGGGACTTTCATTAATCCACGGTCAGTGCTGGGAATGAGACCCCCCCCAACATGGGAGGGGCGCAACCAAGTGGGCGACATGTTGGAATCGGGCAGGAGGAGCCTGAACTGGAAGTGAAAGTGACTTCAGTTGGTTACTCCCTCCCTAGAGCAGATTCGTGGGATTTGCTTGGACTGGGCTGTGCCCCTGGCCGGGACCCAATGAGCTGGCCCAAACCGATTCCCTGTGCCTAGCACACACAAACTGGGTGAAGGCACCTGAAGTTTAGCTGGCTGGGTGGGGAGGGCCAGGCATATGCAGCCTGCTTACACCTCAGTGACAAGAGCAGGCAGGAGAGGGCGGAGTTCCCTCACCAGTGTGCTTTGGAGGAAATGTGGTCAACAGGGAAGGGGGCTGAGACCTGCACTGTACACCTGTATGAAGGAAGCCAGGGCCATGACAGGAGAGAGAGGCAGGAGGACGACCTCAGCGCAGAACCCTGAGAACACTGATCCAGGAGAAGGAAAAACAAGGGAGACTGAGGGTGGCAAACACACAGCATCAGACATGGCTTCAATGGACATTAAGAGATATCTTCGGGACCTTGTAGACGAGCTCAAAACTGAAATATTAAATCAGGTAATATGAGTACAATAATAAAAGAAATACTCTCAGGAAGCATCTCTCAGGATGATACAGATGGAAGAAGGGAGGAACACAAAAAAAGGAGAGAAACATTTGATAAAGAATATAAAGAAAATATAGAATACATGAAGCAGATTCAAACAGACTACCAGGAAATTAAAAACTCCATTGAAAGCTGGCAAAATACCTTAAAAGAAACTAAGGATAGACTATCAAAACTTGAAGACAAGTTTGGCAGTGTGTGATGATGAAAGGAAAGAGCTCTTAAAAATAACAAGGGAACAGGCAGTAACAATACAAAGGGTAGAAGATAACAAGAGAATCTACAATTTAAGAGTAAGAAATGTGAAAGAAGAAGCAGGAATACATACAAGCGAATTACTAAGGCTATTGATGGAAATAATTAAGGAAAACTTCCCAAGCATAGGAAAAGAAAATGACATTCAGTTATGTGAGGCATACAGAACTCCAGCCACCTACAACCAAAGCAGATCTATACCCAGACATATAATAATCAAGATGCTAGAAATTCAATATAAAAACAAAATATTAAAAGCTGTCAGAGAAAAGAAACAGATTACCTACAAAGGTAAGCCCATCAGAATCACGGCTGACTTCTCGACACAGACCATCAGATCAAGAGGAGCTTGGAGTGAAGTATTCAAATCCCTGAAAAAGAATAACCTCCACCCCAGATTGTTGTACCCTGCAAAACTGTTACTAGAAGTTGATGCTTCCATGACAAAAAGGAACTGGGCGAGTTTGTGACCACCAATCCAACCCTACAGCAAATACTGAAGGACATTCTAGAGAGAGAAAAAAAAATACCAGGATTTTAGGAACAGTGGCAAAAAAGCCTCAATGAGTGGGGCAGGCAGTAGAATGAAGGAGAAAACTAGACAAACAAAGGCAGAAAAATAGCATGGCAGAAATGAGGCAGAGAAGGATAACTAGAAACTCTAACATAGATGGCCTTGACACGCTATATTGTTAATAGTGCATCAGGATTTAAAACCCACATTACTCATACTACTCTGCTTAGATGGATTATATTCTGTTCCAGTCATTCTACCTATACTAGATTTGAGGGCACAGATAGTAATCCCAAAAATTGCAAGATATAGTATGGTAATCATCCTTAATTTCCTATTAACTTAATCTAAAGTTCTGTAAAACCTACACTGTTTTACCATGATTGATAATAATCTAATCTGGTTTGTTGGATCATTGTTTTGTATTAATAGATTTTATTCAAAGCTGTTATGATTAATAGTATGAAGTCTGAGAGTATAGGCAACTGCACTTAAGATGACAAGATCCACTAGAATATCCACTCTGGTTTGATTATTACCTGTCTTTGAAGTTTTATACTGTCTACAATGTTTTATTTTTACTACTATTATTATATACTGATATACTCAATTATACTGCTATATTCAATTATGCCTGATGTAGACATTCTATTGAAGATAATAAGCAACAATACAGTAATCATTGTAGATCACCTTGTACTATGGTTTTATATGACTTTTTGGTTTTATGTTTTTATAGAAGTTTTTTTGTTTTGTCTTGCTATGTTTTGTTTTTCCCTCTAATACAGAAAGTATAGAAATACATGCAGAGATTCATGAATGCATAGCTGTTTACCCTCTCACTGTTTGACTATCTTCTTTGTATGCTTTAATTTTGTAACTTGAGCAACTATTTCTAAGCGGACAATATGTAATTTATCAACTAGTGATTTCTTATTGTTTATCTTTTTTTTTTGTAGTTCTGTATTACCTCTACCCTTTACATGCTTTTGTTTCTCTTTAAATTAAAAAAAATGAGTCTTTAAATCCTCAGACATGGTATTTATTTAGGTATTATTTACTTTATCTCAGTAAGATTTTAAAGCTTTAAGTTTATAGAAATACATGTAGAGATTCACGCATGCATAGCTGTTTATAGTCTTTACTGTTTGAATATCTACTTTGTATGCTTTAATTTTGTAACTTGAACAACTATTTCTAAGAGGACAATAGGTAATTTATCAACTAGTGATTTCTTACTGTTTATCTTTTTTAAAAATTCTGTATTATCTCTACCCTTTACATGTTTTTTTTTCTCTTTAAGTAAAAAAAAAGTTAAAAAAAAAAGAAAACAGTGAAAGTAATACAGGAATTCCAAACAAGATCATAAGAAATCAACAATGGCTGCCATAATGCCTCTTGTAGCTGCCTCCGCCATTAGATCTAATAAAATCAAACAAAACAGAACAGAATAAAACCAATCAAAACAAATGATGAAAATTCTATAATACTTTAAAGCAAGATAATAGGTAATTAACAATGGCTACCACCTTCCCTTTTATTATTATTATGAAGGTAGTAAAATACACTAGAACAAGACAGAACAAAGCCAAATGAGAGAATTCAGTGCAATTGGTACAGAATGTCACAGCAGGTTACCAGGGTAACAGTAATAGGTACCATAGTATATCTCGTTATCTTCTTCTTCTTTTTTTTTTTTTTTTTTTTTTTGGTAACAGGGATAGAACTCTTGACCACACATTTGCAAGGCAGGTGCTTATGCCCTGCTGGCTTATCCCCAGCCCCTATCTCGTTATCTTCACAATAGTTGTCCTTTCAATCAGGTATAGCAAAATCAAGCCAAATACAGAACATTGTAGAACTTATCAAAACAGAATTTAGAATAGAGCAACACAATTTATCAGAACAAAGAAAAACAATGATAACAATGTTTGCCTTCAAAGAGATAGTATAAGGAAATCCCCCACATTTGCTCTATTGCATAGGATCAACCTCCTGAGATATGCTCAGACCTCTGGCTCCCATTTGCTAACAGGGGTTGGGTGGGGGATGAGATGCTTGATTCTCAGCCTGCACGCCAGTAGGCTCACAGATGCTTACCAGGGAGGGGAGCAGGTTGCTTTCTTTCCCAGGGCCCTAAGTTCCAACATGGCATGGATCTCAGGATTTGCTGGCTGGTTCTCTCCCTGGGGTGCCTGCTGCTTGCTTGAACCATGGCTGCTTACCAGGGAGGTGAGCAGGTTGCATTGTTTCCCAGTGCTCTAAGTTCCAACATGGCACAGATCTCGGGATATGCTGGCTTATTCTCTCCCTGGGGCTCACACTGCTTGCTCATCTTCCCTTTTTTAATGTTTCCTCCTCTTTCATTTTCACAATATCTATTGTACATTTTAGATTCCACTAACTCTTTCAGTTTTTTATACTAGGGAGTCAACATGATGCTCACCTATGTGAGTCCAAACCATTTCACCCAAAAGCATGATCTCAAGTTGCATCTATTTACCTACAAAAGCTTCATGATTATCTTTCTTTATAGCTGAGTAGCTTTCCATTGTATAAAAATGCCATATCTTTCTTATTCATGCTGCATTTAATGGGCAAGGTACCCCTGCATTTTGCTGGTTCGCTCTCATATGGAGCATTGTTTTCTCTCCTTTGATTTTCAATCTATGAATTTTATTTAGAGCTAATGTGTTTCTTGTATACTGCATATTGATGGATTTTGTTTCTTGATTCACTCTGCCTGTGTCTCTGTTTATTGGCTAATTAAGGTCATCTACATTAATGGTTGTGACCAACAGGCAGTGGTTCATCTCTGCCGTGCTTTTTTCCTGACATTGGTTCCCTACTTTTCTCTGTTCAGTTGTCTGCCTGGGTCAATGATACTACTCTCCTACTGCTCCTGGAACTGTGGTAATTTTTATCTCTCTCTGGAATATCCTTCAGTACTCTTTGTAGGTTTGGTTTTGTGGTCATGAATTCCTCCAGTTGTTCTTTATCATGAAAGTATCTTATTTTTCCATTAATTTTGAAAGAGTTTTGCAGAGTGCATCAATCTGGTTTGAAAGTTGTTTTCTTTCAGGACTTGAAATACTTCACTCCAACCTCTTCATGACTTGATGGTTTGTGTTGAGAAGTCTGTCATGATTCTGATGGATTTTCCTTTCTAAGTGATCTGCTCCTTTTCACTAACAGTCTTTAATATTCTGTTCTTGCACTGAATTTCTGGGATCTTGATTATTACATGTCTGGGTGTAGATTTATTTTAGTTATGGCTAGTGGGAGTTCTATATGCCTCACTTATCTATATGTCAGTTCTGCTATTACTTCTGTAAATAGTCTTTTTATGTGATTTGTGTTGATTCCTGCTTTCTCACTACACATATCACTGTGAAATAATTTTTCTTTGCATCATCTTGAAGCTGTTAAATTGTTATTTCCTGGTTTCTTGTTATGTTTAAGAGTTTTTTCCTATCATGTTGGAAATTTGGGTGCTGGAAGAACAGGCAGCCTACTCGCCACCCTGGTAAGCAGCTGGGGCCTGCCAGTGCGCAGACTAAGAATCAGACATCGATCCCCTCCCCCATTAGCAAATTGGCACCCGTGGTCTGGGAGGACGAATGTATGCAGCATGGCTAGTAAGGGGTATTTCCTTCTACCATCTCTTTGAAGGCAAATATTTATATATTTATCACTGTTTTGCTCAGTTGGGATGGTACTGCTGTATTCAATATTCTGTTTTTATAAGTTTGATATTTCCTTCCATTTCGCTCTACTTGATTGAAAGTACAGCTAATGTGAACAGAATGGGATGTACTATTGTGCCTATTGCTCGTGTCTTGGTCACCTGCTGTGAGGTTCTGTGCTAGTTTCACTGCACTTGTGGTCGCATGGTTTGTTCTTTCTTTTTCTGCTGTATTTTGCTACCTTAAAAAAAAAAGTAGATAACAAACTAGCAAAAAACTCCCAACTCCACCAAAGCTGATCCATGGAGCCTGGATGAGGAGAAACTCAAAAACAAGGCAACATAATTATATAAGGTAATTAAAAAGTAAATAACAACAACAAAACAAGTCAGTAAGCTACTGAGTAACCTGAAACAGGATATAACTAAATAATTTACTTAAAAAGTGAAAGGAAGAAAAGAAAGTGCTCTAGAGGATATGGCTGCATGTATATTTAAGTGTGTAAGACTGCTACACACTTGCTAAGCTTTTGAACAGAACTGTTTGCAGCCTCACTGTTTGAATGTCCACTTTGTATCCTTTAATTTTATAACTTGAACAACTATGTCTAAGAAGACAATATGTAATTTATCAACTAGTGATTTCTTACTGCTTATTTTTTTTCTGAAATTCTGTATTGTTTCTACCCCTTTTTCTGCTTTGCTTTTTTCTCTTTAAATAAAATTAAAAATAATGTGTCTGGTTACCAAGTTGAAAAAAAAAAAAGAATGTTGGAAGACAAAAAGTAATTTCACAATGTAAACAAAATGACACACTGTTTCACATCAGCTGATTAGTTTTTGCTACATATAAGGTTGTACAAAGCAGAGGTAAAATGATAATAATAATAATAACTACAATAAGCAAATGGAGGACAACATAAGGAAATATTAACTGACTAAAATGCAATCAGAATTTAGAGATAATGCAGAAAAACTAATATGTTTGTGTAAACTATTTATAAACTATTTATAAAGTTTAAAAAAAGAGTTTTTCCTTTTCTGATTGCTAGTTGCTGTCCTGTCTTCAAGGTCTGAAAATCTATCTTCAATTTCCTGCAAGTGGTTTTTCCAGCTTTCAATGGTTTTTAAATTCCTGGATATCTCTTTAAGTCTGTTTCATGCATTCTAATTATTCTCTATATTGCCCATTCAAGATTTGCCTCATTCTCCTATGCCCCTCTTTTCTTTTTTCTATGTCTTTTTTAGATATGTTCAGTAACTTTTATTATGTTTTTCATTTCTTCTTTTAGCTGAGATATTATTTCTGACCTGATGTCTTTTATAGCCTCATGAAATAGTTTCTTCAGGTGCCATCATCCCAGAAATTTCAGGTTTGAAACTTTCACTTGCTTCCATGTCTAGGTATCCTGGAATTGTTCTGTTTGGCTGGAGGCCAGAGATTGCCTTTTGCTCCTTCATCTTGACATTTTCCTGGTTCCTCCAGAAAAAATCAGGTTATGGGGTACTTCCCATGTTGGCTACCAATCCATGGTGTAGGGAGATGGGTCAGGTATGGTGTAGGGAGATGGGTTTCTCTACCTCAAGTTCTGGGGAGGTGGTATGGTACATTTCAGGCTCCAAAGCTCATGGCTTCTCCAAGGTGTGGCTGACTGGTTTTCTGAGCCTGAGCAAGCTATATGTCTGCTACTTCTCTCAGCCCACACTGTTTATCTACAGGAGAGTCCATTATTATCATTATTAAGTTGTGTTTTAGTTACATACTCCACTGGTAAGTCAGGATTCTCCTCTACTTGCTATCCACAAAATAGTAACTTTCACAGTTTTCTGTCAGAAGAATTACTGAAGTACTAGAAAAGAGTTCTATTACCCATGTGAAAGTTTGCTTTAGGGAAATAAAAAAATGTAGATATTTTCATAACTAAAGAGTAGGACATGCATCCTAGTCCTTTTGGTGTCAATCAAAAATGTCAGTAGGCTAGATTGCAAGATGGCTGACTGAGTGGCAGCACTGTTAAGAGAGTATCTCTGAGGAAAAAAAAATTAAAAAAACTCAGATGCTGGAATCTGGCAAAATGGAGAAAACCAAACAAAAGGAGAGGAATTCTCACAACCCAGGAAGAAACTGAGGAAAAAGAAAAAGAAAAAGAAAGAAGAAAAAGAAGCATGGACAGAGGGCTGGAACTGGGCAAGCCCCAATCGCTGTACTGGCATGTCTTAAATTCTGGTGACTCACGATCAAGCTGAGATTGTGGCCCTGCTGAAAGTGGGGGTTGGTGAGCTCCAGACCCTTGGCAGGGGGAGGCCCTGAGACGGGGAGTGGAAAGAGCCAGTCGAGCTGTGTGAACTTTGGTCTGTGACGGGAACTGGAATCCCCAAACCGGGAGCACAAGCTGGGTGACATTTTGGAGTTGGGCAGGGCCGGCTTGAATTGGGGCCCTAGGCAGTGTCTGCTGATGACTCCTAGTCCAAAGCAGATTGGTGGGATCTGCTCGGGCAGGGCTACGCCCCTGGTTGAAACCCAATAGCCAGGGATGAGGCTTTCCGGGGCCAGTGGCGAGGCTTTCCTGGGCCAGTGGCATCCCCAGGGAACACACAAACCAGTTGAAGCATTAACTAGTTGACTGGTGTAGGAGGAGGAGCCAGCTCTCAGCCTGCAACTCACAGATCTGCTGCAGACTGAGTGGTGGTACTTCCCTAGCAAGTGTGCTGCAGAAAAACTGTAAGCAAAATGAAAGGCCCAGAGACCTCCACCACCCACCCATCCGAAGGGGGCTGAAAATATGACAAAACAGAGAAAGAGCAAAAGGTCCCCAACTGCGGAAACAGGGAAAGTGAATTCAACAGAGGTAAATGCAGGGGAGGTTGAGAGCAGCAAACCTGTAATGTCAGAGACAGCCTCATCGGAAATAAAGAAATACATCCATGACCTCATTGTCGAATTTAAATCTGAAATTCTAACTCAGGTGAAGCAAGACATAAGAAGACTAATAAAAGAAGTCCTGGGTAATCCTCAAGTAGACACAAATGAAAGAATAGAGGAACCCATAGAAAGGAGAGAAGCCTTTGATGAAGAATATAAACAAAACCTAGAATATATGAAACAGATCCAAAGAGAATATCAGGAAATTTAAAACTCCATTGAAACCTGGCAAAACCTTTTAACAGAAACTAAAGACAAACTTTCAAAACTTGAAGATAGATTTGCAAAGTATGATCATGAAAGGAAGGATCTCTTAAAAATAACAAGGAACCAGGAAGTAATGATACAAAGGCTAGAAGATGACAAGAGGATTTATAACCTAAGAATAAAATATGTGAATGAAGATGCAGCAACAAATACAAATGAAATAAAAAGTCTATTCACAAAAATAATTAAGGAAAACTTCTCAAACATAGGTAACAGAAGTGAAGTTCAGATAAATGAGGCATATAGAACTCCAGCCAGCTAAAACCCAAACAGATCTACACCCAGACATATAACAATCAGGATCCCAGAAATCCATCACAAGAACAGAATATTAAAAGCTGTCAGAGAAAAGAAACAGATTACCTATAAAGGAAAACTCATCAAAATCACAGTGGGCTTCTCAATGCAACCCATCAAATCAAGAAGAGCTTGTAGTGAAATCTCCCAAGCCCTGAAAGAAAATAACCTCCAACCCAGAATGATGCACCATGCAAACCTGTCTCAAAATTAATGGAGAGACAAGATATTTCCACAACAAAGAGGAACTGGGGGAGTTTGTGACCACCAATCCAACCCTGCAAAGAATACTGAAGGACATTCTAGAGAAAGAGAAAAAAACCACCAGGGTTCCAGGAATAATGGCAGAAAGGCCTCAATGAAAGGGGCAGACAGTGGAATGAAGGAGAAAAGTAAACAAATAACAACAGAAAAATAGCATGGCAGAGATAAAACAGAGAAGATTGGTTATATCACTGTTTTATCTTGACTGATTTTATTTGAATCTGGTATGCTTGAAAGTGTCAAGTCTGAGAGTAGGGGCAACTACTCTGAAGATGACAGGATTCAATAGGATACCCATTCTGGTTTGATTGTTAACTGCCTTTGAAGTCCTATAATGTCTCCAATGTTTAGAGTTTATTAATACTGTAAAGCAATGCTATGTTTATATTATATTTGACGATATAGACAATTTTATTGAAAATAACTAGAGACATCATAGTGACTACCGTAGATCACCTAATGTGGTGTTTTTGCATGTTCTTTTCATTTTGTGTTTCTCTGGGAATTTGTATTGCTGACTTGTTTTGATTTATTTCTCCCTCTAATACAGAAAGGCTAGGTATATTGTAGAGACTTATACATGTGCAGAACTTCTAAGTAGTTTACAAAAATGGATTATAGTTATTGTAAAAGAAAAAAAAATGAAAAGAGAATATTCTAAAGGACATAACTGCATGTATGTTTGAGTGTGTGGAATTAATAACAATGTTGCTAAAGTTTTAGTTGGATGGATGAGCAAATTGACTGCAGTCTCACTGTTTGGATGTCCACTTTGTGGACTTTAATTTTGTAACTTGAACAACTGCATCTAAGAAGAAAGTATATAATTATCAACTAGTGATTTTTACTGGTTACTATTTTTTTGTTTTGTTTTGTTTTTGAGATTTTGTATTGTTTCTACCCTCTTTCCATTTCAAATTTTTTCTTTAAATAAAACAATTTTTAAAAAAAGCAAGAGGAGGAAAAGAAAGTGCTCTAAAAGAGATAACTGTATGTAACCTTAAGTGTGTAGGATTGATAACCATGTTACTAAGTTTTTGTTGGATTGGTGAATAGAACTGTTTGCAGCCTCACTGTTTGAATGTCCACTTTGTATGCTTTAATGTTGCAACTGGAACAACTATATCCAAGAAGACAATATGTAATGTATCAAATAGTGATTTCTTACTGTTTATTTTTTTCTGAAATTCTGTATTGTTTCTACCCTTTTTTCTGTTTTGCTTCCCCCCTCTTTAAATAAAAAAAAATGTCAGTAAACTCAGCTTAGATATAGTCACATTTATCCTGACTCTTAGTGACATCTGGAAAGCATGACAGCTATTCTGATGATATAAAAGTTTCTCTTCATGAGAAAGAAAGTGAGAAAATCAAGTAAGATCTTCAGATATTATATTGAATACAGTCTTAGGAAGACATTTAGATCCTTGTTTGAAACAGTGGGGTGTGTGCATTTGTGTATGTGGTTCTTAACATGTTCCTGGTAACTCTCTTTCCTGTTTTCTGCCATGCCTATCTGCCCTCCTCCTGAGTTGCTCAATACTAACAGAAAGCAAGACAAATAGCCACCAAAAACTAGCCCAATTCAGAAAAATTCAAGATGACAATGGGCAGTATGATGGTAAATTGTACAAAACATCACTCCACTCATGCTCTCCCCTGTTTTCCCCACAAAGCAATGCCTCTTGTCCCACTTTCAGGAGAAGATGAAGGAGCACAAGCTCTCCCTTCTCCATTCTTTGACCAAAGACTACATTTTCTATTCTGTTTTGTCAAAGCTAATTTATTCTCTTGGCCTGAATACCAAACATGGAACCCGCTAGGATGGTGGATAAGATTGGCATGCGGACATAGCTGGCAACATGTTTCAACTTATGAAGACAATATAACAGAACTTTAAAGAAAACACAGATCTGATTTCTGTGAAGGTAGAGAAACTGGCTTAGTTGCTGGCAGTTCACACTGGTTTAGCTGATTTGAACACTCCACATGCAAATGGCTCTTGTCCCCATCTCATAATCTTTACCAACCACACAATTTGCACTACACATTTCAGTTACCCACTAACGATGATAAAGCCCTTTGGAAAGCATCCCCTGAGCCACAGCCTTTCAACAAAGCCTTTCAATTTTCCTTCACTTCTGCATCCAACACTCATATATTCCTTTCATTTCCATCTGGCACATCAAATCAAGGCCTTTCTTTCCCTCTCACTCACATTCCATCACTTTGAAACCTTTCCTTCAACATCCTGGCTCCTGCTGCTCTGCCAAATAGACTGACAAAGGACAGGAGCTTGTGACTCTTGCAGTCTTTTCTCTTAGACCATACAGGGTGATGCAAGGTAGTCAGATTCTTCCAAAGCATCAAATAGGCACTGAGAATAGTTCTGCTATTTCTTCCATTTCACACCTCATTTCTCCATACTGACAGCTGGCTTTGACAGCATGTTTCAGTCTGATGTCAACCTCAGGCACATGAAACTTAGGTCAAAGCTTTAACAAAAGTGATTCAATCAAGATGAAAAAAAGCACATTGGCAATAAAGTCCTAGGTGTGTTTATTTGATCCAGTCTAATAACATGCAATCATTCATTATTAAATTCAAATAATTAACTCATTGATCATGCTTTCTACCATTACAAGCTTTGTATATTCTTTTCCCTCTAGAGGGTAAGGAGTTTTGCTTTGCTTTTGACTTTAATATTTTCCCACAAGAAGAAAAGAAAAAATGAGGAAAAAAGGAAATGATGGAAACAAAGCTTTTGTAAATAAAAAGGGGAAGAGGGATTGAAGGGAGGATAGGAGAATGGGAAAAAAAGAATCAAGTTATAGTACATACAGGTACAAATTCCCTATAATGACTGTGATCATTATGTGTACCTAAAATATACCAATAAACTCAATTAATAAAAAACATTTTCCAGTAAGTTTGTGATTTCTCTGACAGATAGAAACATAATTCATCTGAATTACTCCATGGATTATTATTAAAGTTTCACATGAAAAATGTGCCATGGATTCTTTTGGCCATTTCAAGTGTAATACAGAGTTTGTTAAAATAAGTAAATAAACTATATATGTCCTCTGAAAAAGATATTATAATTAATAGTACATACTAGATACTTAGGGATAAGTCAGTGATACCTTAGTGTTGAAACTACAACCTGGTCACAGAATAAGAAACAATCTTGGCTAGAAAATATTGTATAGAAAATGTAGATTTGTGTGAGTCACTCATTTTTATGGATTTAGGCATGAAAACTTTTATGTTTCAATGAAGCTTGACTTAGGAAAATAGACGAGGGCAGGTCCTGGGACTAAGTGACTATCATGGAAAGGAGATAAAGGATTGGGGGATTTGTATGCCTACTAGTCAACATTTTGCCCACTTTCTATGTCTTAATTTCAAATTTATACTTTCCTGAATGGAAACAGTAAGACACCCTAAAGCTACTTTAGGAAGAAGTAGTGATTTTGTTAACTTAAAATTATATTAAACTATGGAATTCAATAACCTAGGCAAAAAAAAATGGTAATCTCCTTGAATGTGATTTTTTTTTGTTTATCTAAGGAAAGAATGTGATCTCATAAATCAAAACTAACCTTTTGGAAAGGGAGAACATCATATTCTTGCAAAAAGTTTAGGATGAGGAAATACTAGAAAATAATGCAGATCAGGTGACAGACAGGAAAGATAAAAGCTTGAGAGCACAAGAATCAAAACTTTTGAGCCCAAGCATTTGCTCTAGATGGTTATTGGGGCTGGGAATGTAGTTCACTGCTACCATGCAGGTCTGGAATGCCAGATTTGGCCTACAGCACTAGGAACAAAACTTGTGTTATTTTCCTACTTTGAAGAACAGCAGGTACATGTGTGTGTATGTATTTGTTTTTTCTTTTTAAGATATACACTTTTTTAAAAATTTTATTTAAAGAGAAAAAAGCAAAACAGAAAAAGGGGTAAAAACAATACAGAATTTCAGAAAAAATAAACAGTAAGAAATCACTATTTGATAAATTGCATATTGTTTTCTTACACATAGTTGTTCAAGTTACAAAATTAAAGCATACAAGGTGGACATTCAAACAGTGAGGCTACTAACAGTTCTGTTCATGATCCAATAAAAACTTAGCAACATAGTTATCAATCCTACACACTTAAACATAAATGCAGTTATATCCTTTAGAGCACTTTCTTTTCCTCCTTTTACTTTTTAAGTCCATTATCTGTTTAGTTACATCCTGTATGAGGTTGCTCAGTACCTTACTGACTTGTTTTGTTGTTGTTAATGACTTTTTAATCATCTTATATTATTCTGTTGCTTTGTTTTTGAGTTTCTCCTCATCCATTTCCCATAGATCAGCTTTGGTGGAGTTGGGAATTTTTTGGAGGTATTTTGTTACTCTGTTGTCTATTTCTTTGAAACTAGCAAAATACAGCAGAACAAGACAGATCAGAGCCATGAGAGACAGTGCAGTGAAACTGGCACAGAACCTCACAGCAGGTCACAAGGACAACAGCAATAGGTGCAATAGTACATCCTGTTCTATTCACATTAGCCATTCTTTCAATCAGGTAGAGCAAAATGGAAGGAAATATCAAACTTATAAAGACAGAATGTTGAATAGAGCAGCACCATTAATCAGAATTGAGCAAAACAGTGATAAAAATGTTTGCCTTCAAGAAGATGGTAGAAGGAAATCCCCCTTACTTGCCACACTGCATACGTTCATCCTCCCATGAAATACTCAGACCTCTGGCTCCCACTTGCTAATGGGGGGGGGAGATGGATCCATGTCTGATTCTTAGTATATGTGCTGCCAAAGCGAGCACCTATGTCTGATTCTTAGTCTGTGCACCTGCAGGCCCCCAGCCACTTACCAGGCATGCTGGCTGCCTGTTCTCCCAGCGCTTCAAGTTCCAACATGATGCAGAGTCAGGAAACGCCGATAGTTCTCGCCCTGACACAGTGGCGGCTTGTGAGGCCCCCAGCCACTTACCAGGGTGGCGAGATACACACTTTTTGGAGTGAAGTGAAAAACTTCCTAAGTCTGCATACTGATATAATTGATCAGATTTCAAAAAATGCTACTATAATTCAAGAAATGCCTTTCTCACCATCTTATTAGACTGGAGACAATTATACAATTTTAACAGAATGTTTTACTCTACAGTCTCTGAAAAATGAAACATCGAAGTACAGTGTGGGTTGGAAGGAGAAAAAATTAAAGTGTTGAGAGGTGACCTTATGGGTTTTGGAAAGGTATTTTTTTAACAAAACCAAATAAAAAAGCACTAGATCATATCACTATCAAGTTCACAGACTGCTTTTCATATTATTTTCATTTCCTGAAATTAGATTTGTAGCATAATTTGTTTAAAATAATGTTTGGACTTTGAAAGTAAGATAATATTCACCATTCTTCTGGATGCATGAAACCAAAGTTTAGCCTCAAAGATTTTTGTATCTAACCTTGGTTTTTCTACTGCCCATTCCTATTCCAAGTTGTAAATGATTTGTTCAAGGAACTGTAAACTGGGCAAGGTTTGGAGGATCATTCTCCCCCTTTAGTCTCCCCTTACCAAGAAACTTTGATTAAGTTTCAGTAGCTGGTTTTTACCAAAGCTAGTATTCAGATAAAAGGTCACTGTTGATTCCCCCAGCTGATTCTAAGCTGGGCTTCCACAGATCCAATATTTACCTGGTTGAGCTGCTTCAGTACATCTTATGTTCATTTCATCTTTCTTCTAGGTCATCTGGGATAAAAAAAGGAAGAAAGATAAATGTCATGAGGAACACCCTTAGGCTAAACAATTCAATGTAGCATGACTGCTCATTCAAAAGCTAAAATAATGTACAACATGAGAGAATAAAACTGCTTTATAAAATAATTATATCACCAAAAATGTTAAAAATTGTAATTTGTTTTGCAATTTTTTATTTTAAAGAAGATAAAACAAAATAAAACCAATCAAAACAAAACAGTGTAAGAGATATAAGACTTCACAACATTACAAATTCAACAATAATTACCATAATGCCTTTTGATGTCTTCAAAATAACTACAGATAACCTCATACATAGTAAAAATCAAACAGAATAGAATAGAAACAATAAAAACAAGACAATGAATGCAATAATGGATTTTCAAAACAAGCCAACAGTAAATCCAAAATGGCTGTCATAATATATCTTGCCATCGTCGAAATAGCTTCTCCTGCCATTGAATTTAACATAATCAAGCAAAACAAAAGAGAATAAAACCCAACCCAACAAAACAATGGAAACGATATTGAAATGCAAAAAAAGATCATACGGAATCAACAATAGCTACAACCCTCAGGAGATCCTCCACTAGATTTCACACTTCCCACCAATATCCTCTGAACCTATGGTCACACCACTGGCCCTAGACCTGCAATGTCAGTGAAACACCAAAGCACCACAGGCATCCAATTGCATTTCACCTTGATAGCTACCATCACAGCCTATGTTTCTGTGCATAAGCCTGTCACTTGGTGGTGGTGGGAGGGGACTGGTACTTCTTGTTTGGCAGCCCGTGCACCAGAAGGGGCTTGGGACTAGCTGTGCCCAGTCCAGCAGGGGCCCACGCATAGTACTGGTTCCCAGACTGGGTTTGTTTGTTGCAACCGCCTTTGCTCTCTCTCCCGCTAGTCAGTGAATGGCACTGACTCATGGGAGAAGGTTTGGATCTAGCTGTTTTTAGCCTAGCAGTGGTCTGCACATAGTGAGGGTTCCCAGATTCAAAACATTGAATTTTTTAAACATTTATTTTGCTGATTTTTAAAAAGGCCCTTTATCCTCTTTTCATTAAGGAATGCAAAGCAAGAAGCCATGGTCTTTGAAATGGTGTTGTATAGATCAATTATACATGCATAAAGCAATTGAAAAACAAGTTCATGTTTCTAAGATACAAAAATCAGAAGTTCACACAGTCCCATTTCACGATGAATCTCTATTCTGTCAAAGTCATAATAGAAAGTGATTTGGCATACTCAAAGTCATCATAGAAAATTATTTGACTTGCCGGATTGAATAAGAACACAGTATATGTGTACATAGCAGAAATTGCAGTGAAGGAATAGTAAAGAAAATTTAGAAGGGAAGAAAACCGAAATCAAGATCTACACCAAACATATTAAAACTAAAACTTAAGGTAAAATTGTTCAAAAATGTCTACCCACAGTAAAAGTAAGAATATCAGTTTTTCATTTGTTTATATGTTTCTCTGTATTTCTGCATACAGTTTACAATTGCCTGTTTTGTCTTCCATCTTCATTAAGTCCTGGGTTCCTCACAAGCCAAAAAAAAAAATGTATAGCATATTCTTTTTGCCTGATTTTTATTGTTTAGACAGCAGATAAAAATCTCATTCTAATTTCTAAGGAATTAAAAGGGTGTGATTGTCCATTCTCAATCAGATTCCACAGTCAAAAGCAGCTGGAGTTTATACAGCTTCACAGAGTTCAGACCCAGGCAGAGGAGTTTATTTTCCTTTTCTGCTTCTGACTGTGAAAGACCTAGTGCCAGGTTATCATTTCCAGAAAACTTCTATGCCAGCAAAACCTGAAGATAGAGACTTTTTCCTTCCCTTGCAGAATTGTTAGTTGGTCTCCAGCACATTTTGAATGTAACCTTTTTAATCCCTGCATTTGCAATTAGAGATTAAAATTCCATTCCAAGAGCTGTTCGGCAGATGGTATAGCATGAAAATACTGGAGGTATTTTAAAATTTTATTTATACAGAACCACCAGATGAGTTTGCCAGGCTGTTTCTCCCTGAGCTTATACAGTCTCTTGTAAAAATTGATTGTTTAAGATGTAAATTTCATTTGCTAGGAATGAGCATTTTATAAGATTTTAAAGCATCAATTAATCCATCTCTTTTGTTCACCACAGTTGCCTTAAATATAGGAGTAAAATCTATATTTAAGGAAACTGCTTTATAAAAAGTTTAAATCACCTGTGGAAGGGTTCCAAAGGTAAGCTCAGAAAGGTCACTTGATAATGGAATGAACAGGCCACTGAAGCAATGCACCTCTTAAATTGAAACCTCTTCATATCTCCAGAAATTTACAAGAAGGCAGTTTGATTCTTAATTAAGATTTTTTCCTGGAGTTTCCTCCAGGACTTTGTAAAAATCTTGGCAGGTTTTAAATTTTTATTGACAATTGGCAGATGTAGGAATGTACACATATCATAAATGTGTAGGTTGAAGAAGTTTTAACAAAGAACCATGTAATCACTTCACAAGTTGAGAAGTAGGGAAGTTGCTAGCATTCCAGAAGCCCTCTTGTCTCCTTTACAGTTATTTCTTCCCCCAGAGTAACTACTTTTCCACAAAAGATTAAAATTGCTTCATACTCAGCATCGTGTTTGAGATTTGTCTCTGCTGCTACATGTAGGAGAACTCTGTTCACTGTCATTGCAATTATATGTTTTATAAATGTGCCATAATTTATCCACTTTCCTGTGAATGAATTTTTGGGATATGTCTAGTTTGTTCCTTAAAAATAGTTCTTTTGTTATCATTTTTATATTTATCACACTTTTACATTTTCATGACTATAATCTGTCACTTAGTATTTTTACCACTACTAGGACACTGCAAAAAGTTAGCATCTTTTAATTCTACTTATTTTTCCTCATTCTTTTATGTAAATGTCACTTATTTTAACTCCAAATATATCTGTCATTCTGTATGTGAATGCATGTTCAGATTTACCCGAAATTTATTCCTCATCACTCTTTATTACTTGATGAATTTTCAAAGTTTTATTACAAATCATTTTCCTTCAGTTAGAACTCCAGTAAAGTTTGATTTTACTATGAGTAAAATTAATGAATTTCTTTTTTTTTCTGAAAATGTTTTCTCCACTTTGAATTTTTAAGGCCAGTGTTATTTCATTTGACTATTTTAATGATTGATTTTGTCTTCTGATTTCTGCCTTTTGTGCAGACTATCCTTTCATCATTTTGGTTGCCACCTCACCCTTTTCTACAGGACATTTAGCCCTTAACTCCAGCTTTATTTAGGCTCTATGCCCTCTGTGTTTGGCTCAGCCTTGATGACATTTCAGTAGACTTTCATCTGCAGAAAACACAGCCAGAATCAGAAATCTACTATCTTAGAGTTTTGCAAAACCTCAAATGTTGAAAATGTAAGATTGGCTGAGAGGAAACAGGAATCTTTCACTACTTCTCATTTTTCAGATTAAAACACACAGCAGAAGATTTCTCAGTACCAATTTATGGTGATCAGCTTATTCAGGTGAATATCATGTGAAGGCATGAGTGACAGGATGTGGAGCACAGGAACCTACTTTTAAATCTCATAGATTCTTGCACCATACACAGCTAGGCCAATAAACTTTCTGAGAATTGCTTTTCATCTGTAAAGAGGAATCCTAATACATGAGGTTAAACTGCATTTATATAACAATAGTTTATAAATTGAAATTAGAGATGAAAATGGGACATAAAAATCACTTGTCATATTAAATAAAAATAGAAAGTTTTAGAAATATTTATATGTAAAATGGCCTGAACTTGAATATCTAGGATTAACATATATTAATTTGAGACTCTTTTATAAGTTCTTAGAAGCTATTTTTCCTGAGCTGGCATCTCATCAAACACACCTAACTACAGTATGATAGATGTCACAGGAAATAGAAAATATGAATAAACATGAACAAGTAAAGTAGGTAAATTAGTAATTCCAATAGCAAAAATCTACACACAAAGGCTAGGCTCAGATGGTTTCACTGATAAATTGTACATTGCACTTAATGAAGAATCAGAAAGACAAGAAAACAAATCCCTAGTATGAAAAAGATTTTAAATCATGACCAATTTGGATTTATCCAAATTTGGATTTAATATTAATAAAATCAATTAATATAGTAGATCATATCAACATAGCATATAAAAGCTATATTATCCTTTCAATAATGTAAAAAAAAATTCATGAAACCAAGACCTTGTCATGAAAAAATATTCAATAATTTAGGAATAGAAGGAAACCAGTGGAGGATATCTATGAAAAAAATGTAGCTAACATTATACTTAATTATGAAAGATTGCATACTTTCCTCTAAAAATCAGGAGCAAGACAAGGATGTTCATTCTTTTCACTCCTATTAAACTCTTTAATGGAGGTTGTATTTAGGGCTTTCAGGCAAGAAAATGAAACTAAATGTATCAAGACTAGAGAAGAAAAACTCTCTGTAGCCACACTTGGCATGATCATACATGTACAACATTCTAAGGAATAGACTGAAAGACTATTATAACTAATAAGTTCAACAAGTTTCTAGAAATTAATGTAAAAATAAAGATACTGCATTTGTACATCTAACAATGAGCAATAAAATCAAATTAAGGAAATTCCACTTAAGTAAACAACTTTTTCAAAATTTGTATAATAATGATTGAAACAAAAAGCTACATATTTTAATGGATATGAATTCATGAGTTTAAAGTTAGGCATATACTCATTAATTCTACACTATATGTTGTTAACATATTTTTTAAGAGGAAAAAGCAAAACAGAAAAAGGGATAGAAACAATACAGAATTTCAGAGAAAAAATAAACAGTAAGAAATCATTAGTTGATAAATTACATATTGTCTTCCTAGACATAATTGCTCAAGTTACAAAATTAAAGCATAAAAAAGAGGAAACAGGAAGCATTATAAAAGATATAGCTGCATGTATGTTTAGGTATGTGGGATTGATAACCATATTTCTAGGTTCTTGTTGGATTGTTGAACAGATCTGTTTGCACTCTCACTGCTTGAGTGTCCACTTTGTGTGCTTTAATTTTGTAAATTGAATAACTATTTCTAAAAGAACAATATGTAATTTATCAACTAGTGATTTCTTACTGTTTATCTTCTTTTCTTGAAATTCTGTAATATTTCTACCTTTTTCCTGTTTTTTTCTCTTTAAATAAATAAAAAGAAATTAAAGCATATAGAGTGGACATTCAAACAATGAGCTGCAAAGAAGTTCAATGATCCAATAACAACTTAGCAACATGCGCATCAATCCTACACATTTAAACATACATGCAGTTATATCCTTTAGAGCATTTTCTGTTCCTCCTTTTACTTTTTAAAATTTTTTTTTATTTAAAGAGATGCAAAAGCATGTAAAGGGTAGAGCTAATACAGAATTTTAAAAAAGATAAACAATAAGAAATCACTAGTTGATAAATTATATATTGTCTTCTTAGAAATAGTTGTTCAAGTTACAAAATTAAAGCACACAAAGTAGACATTCAAACAGTGAGAGTGTAAACAGCTATGCATGCATGAATCTCTGCATGTATTTCTATCCTTTCTGTATTAGAGGGAAAACAAAACATAGCAAGACAAAACAAAACAAATTCCTATAAAAACATGAAACCAAAAAGTCATATAAAACCGCAGTACAAGATGATCTACAATGTTTACTGTGTTATTTCTTATTATCTTCAATAGAATTGTCTATATCATCAGGCATAATTGAATATAGCAGTATAATTGAATATAGCAGTACATAACAATAATAGTAAAAATAAAACATTGTAGACAGTATAAAACTTCAAAGGCAGGTAATTAGCAAGCCAGAGTGGATATTCTAGTGAATCTTGTCATCTTAAGTGCAGTTGCCTATATTCTCAGACTTGATACTATCAATCATAACAGCTCTGAATAAAATCTATCAGTACAAAACAGTGATCCAACACACCAGATTCAACTATGATTAGTCATGGTAAAACAGTGTAGGTTTTATGGAGCTTTAGATTAAGTTAATAGGAAATTAAGGGTGATTACCATACTATATCCTGTTATTTTCGGAATTACTATCTGTGCCCTCAAATCTAGTACAGGTAGAATGACTGGAACAGAATATAATACATCTAAGCAGAGTAGTATAAGTAATGTGGGCTTTAAACCCTGGTGCACTATTAACAATATAGCATATCAAGGCCATCTATGTTAGAAATTCTAGTTATCCTCCTCTGCTTCATTTCTGCTATGCTATTTTTCTGCCTGTTTGTTTACTTTTCTCCTTCATTCTACTGCCTGCCCCACTCATTGAGGCTTTTCTGCCACTGTTCCTAAAATCCTGGTATTTTTTTTCTCTCTCTAGAATGTCCTTTAGTATTCTCTGTAGGGTTGGATTGGTGGTCACAAACTCGCCCAGTTCCTCTTTGTCATGGAAGCATCTTATTTCTCCATTAACTTCTGGTGACAGTTTTGCAGGGTACATCAATCTAATCTGGAGGTTATTTTCTTTCAGGGCCTGGAAGACTTTGCTCCAAGATCTTCTTGATCTGATGGTCTGTGTCAAGAAGTCAGCCATAATCCTGATGGACATTTCTTATTCTTTAATTGTAGATTCTCTTGTCATCTTCTAGCCTTTGTATTGTTACTGCCTGTTTCCTTGTTATTTTTAAGAGATCTTTCCTTTCATTATTACATGTTGCAAACTTGTCTTCAAGTTTTGATAGACTATCCTTACTTTCTTTTAAGGCATTTTGCCAGCTTTCAATGGAGTTTTTAATTTCCTGGTAGTCTCTTGGAATCTGTTTCACATATTCTATATTTTCTTTATATTCTTTATTGAATGTTTCTCTCCTTTTTTTGTGTTCCTCCCTTCTTCCATCTGTATCATCCTGAAAGATGCTTCCTAAGAGCATTTCTTTTATTACTCTACTCATCCTGCTTTACCTGATTTAATATTTCAGTTTTGAGCTCATCTACAAGGTCCCAAAGTTATCTCTTAATGTCCATTGAAGCCATGTCTGATGTTGCGTGTTAGTGGCCCTCAGTCTCCCTTGTTTTTCCCTCTCCTGGATCAGTGCTCTCAGGGTTCTGGGCTAGGGGCCTCCTCCTGTCTCTCTCTCCTGTCATGGTCCTGGCTTCCTCCACACAGATTACAGTGCAGGTCCCAGCCCCATTTCCTGTTGGCCATGTTTCCTCAAAAGTATGCTGGCAAGGGACCTCCACCCTCTCCTGACTGCTCTTGTCACTGAGGTGTAAGCAGTGACTGTGTATGCCTGCCCCTCCCCACCTGGCCAGCCAAACTTCAGGTGCCTTCACCTGGTTAGTGAGTGCTAGGTGCAGTGAATCAATTTGGGATGGCTCATTGGGTCCCGGCCAGGGGTGCAGCCCAGTCCAAGCAAATCCCACAAATCTGCTGTGGGGAAGCAGCAACCAACTGAAGTCACTGTCACTCCCAGTTCAGGCTCCCCCTGTCTGATTCCAACATGTTGCCCATTTGGTTGTGCCCCTCCCATGTGGGGGGAGTCTCATTCCTAGCACTGACCATGGATTAATGAAGGTCCCTTAGTCGGCTCCGTTCCCTGTTGGGCTCACCAACCCCCAACTTCAGCACTGCTGTGGTTCCTGTGAGTGGCAGTGGGAATGAGTTTGGGTGGCTCTGCCAGCTGGTGAGGATTCAAGCTGGTGCAAATTCAGGCCAGCACAAATTTGGTAGGTCACAACCAAAACTCTATGTCCCATAATTTTTAGCTGTTCCAGTTGTAGTCCCAATGTATTTGAAGAGCTTTTTTACATTATAATTTCTTCCTGTGTCAGGAGGATCCATCTCCCTCTGTCTGGGGCTCTCCAGGGTGTTTTATTCTGGCACATGAGTTGTTTCTCCCAGGGGGCTTTCTATTTTGTTGCTCACTGGTCAGCCATCTTGATTTCTCTCTGTTGTAAACATATTTATCATCTCTAAAATTTCCTCCCACTCTACATTATTATTATTGCAATAAGAATAATTAACATAATATCTACCCAATTAACAAGTTTTTAGATATATAATACATTATTAGTTTTAACTACATGTCTATACTACAGTATATAGCACATCTAGATCTTACTCATTAAGCAGTTGCATAAATGAAACTTTGCATTTTTATCTAATACCCTCCTACTTTTTCCTCTTTCTCAGCCCAAAAATCATAATTTGAATTCTTGCTTGTATTCTAGATTCCTCAGACAAGTGTAATAACAATATTTATCTTTCTGTATATGGCTTATATCATTTAACATAATCTCTTCCTGATTCATTCATTTTGAAAATGGAAGGCTACCCTTTTTTAAAGGGTGAATGATATTCTAACACACATGCATATACACCTATACTGATTAGAAAAGTAAATAGACAAATAAATATGTACAAAACATAAACAAGTATATAGCTGACTCAGTGTAGGTCCCAAATTCCAATGTTTTTAAAATCTTAATATATTTAAAATTAGGATATATCTCATAAACAAGGTATAACATAATGTTGAGTGCTTAACAGAAGATAATTTGTATGGTATGGATCTAACCCCAATTTATGCAAGAAGAAATCTTATACTACAAGGTTTAAAGTTGTCAGAGAAGTTTTATGGAGTGTTCAAAAAAGTCTTTGAAGAGTAGATAGTAAACATACTGAGAAGGAAAAGCAAGGAAATATTTTTTAGGCATTTTTTACTGAATTTCTTTACAATTAAAATTTCATTTTCTTTTGCTTCTACTTCTATGTATTTCTTTTAAGCATATTGATAGATTTATCTGCATTGAGATACTCTATATATATTACAATCATTCAAATAAGCAGTGAGCTTCATGTATCTTCCTTTCATAAATCACATAGAACTATGCAAATATCTGCACATGATTTGAGATAAAAAGATTACTTTTCAAAAGGATGAGGATATTACATATGATTATTTTATAATCTATAAATATATAAGCAATAACAATATTTATTGTAAACCTAAATTAATAAAGTGATTTTACATTATCCTCCTCAAATATTACTTCTCTGTATTCAGAACAGCAAATCTCATAAAAGAGTCTATGCTTTAATTCCTTCAAAAACATGAAAATGCATTGCTCTTTTTAAAGACCTTTGACTGGTTTCAAAGCCTAAACTCTGATGATGCTATTTGTGAGACCTGGCACATAGTCACACATCTCATTGCATCCCAATATTCTCACCTTAAAATTTGAATAATAATATCCTGATGTGTTTCATGGATTTCATATAAACTCTGCAGATTATATATATATATATATATATATATATATATATATATATATATATGCAGGTTACTGCACAAGCTTCAGGGAAGATTTGAGGTAAAAGGATTTAATGTAGCACAAGAAAATTGGGGGGGGAAGACTATAGATTTAGGCAACCTGCTCACTACCCTGGTAAGTGGCTGGGGGCCTCACAAGCCACCACAGCACCAGGGCAAGAACTAACAGCATTTCCTGAGCTCTGCAGCATGTTGGAACTTGGGGCCCTGGGAGAACATGCAGCCCACTGGCCACCCTGGTAAGTGGCTGGGGGCCTCCCAGTGCATGGGCTAAGAATCAGACATGGATCCATTCCCCCCCCCGCCCATTAGCAAGTGGGACCAGAGGTCTAAGTATTTCATGGGAGGATGAATGTATGCAGCGTGGCAACTAAGGAGGATTTCCTTCTACCATCTCTTTGAAGACAAATATTTTTATCACTGTCAGTTCTGATTAATGGTGCTGCTCTATTCAATATTCTGTTTTTATAAGTTTGATATTTCCTTCCATTTTTGCTCTACCTGATTGAAAGAATAGCTAATATGAACAGAATGGGATATACTATTGCAACTATTGCTGTTGTCCTTGTGACCTGCTGTGAGGTTCTGTGCCAATTTCACTGCACTGTTTCTGATGGCTCTGATCTGTCTTGTTCTGCTGTATTTTACTACTTTCAAAAAATAGATAACAAAGTAACAACTCCCAACTCCACCAAATAACAAAATAACAAAAAACTCCCAACTCCAACAAAGCTGATCCATGGGGAACGGATAAGGAGAAACTCAAAAACAAAGCAACAAAATAATATAAGGTGATTAAAAAGTAAATAACAACAACAAAACAAGTCATTAAGGTACTGAACAACCTCATACAGGATATAACTAAACAGATAATGAACTTAAAAAGCAAAAGGAAGAAAAGAAAGTGCTCTAAAGGATATAACTGCATTTATGTTTAAGTGTGTAGGATTGATAACCACATTGCTAAGTTTTTATTGGATCACTGAACAGAACTGTTAGCAGCCTCACTGTTTGAATGTCCACTTCATATGCTTTAATTTTGTAACTTGAACAACTATGTCTAAGAAAACAATATGCAATTTATCAAATAGTGATTTCTTACTGTTTTTTTTTTCTGAAATTCCGTATTGTTTTTACCCCTTTTCTGTTTTGCTTTTTTTCTCTTTAAAAAAAAAAAAGGCTATAGATCTTTCTACTCCACTTAGAACACTAAGCAGTACAGAACAGTTAACAACACACATGGTAAGTTCTATTATGGAAAAGATAATGTCCTTTTATTCAGCATTTTATTTGTTTCTGTATGCCCATCAGTAATGGTAGTTATATTTCCCAGAAGACATTACCCATATGTAAGTATATATAGGGAAAATATTTTTAGCATCTTATATATTTTAAAATTCTTCTCACATATTTTAACCTCACAATAAATTCTAAAATGTTTTAATGTGAAAGAAAAAATCTGCCTGAGTTAAGAAAACTGACCAAAAGAGAGTGAGGAGAGCATGAAATACAACTTCCAACTCTTAGCTCAGTAATTTTTCTACCACAATCTCATTGCCTTCTGGGAGCCCTTGTACAATTTGTCACTTTCAGATGGGCTGTGAAGGAACACTTAGGCAGAAGATTGGAATTTAGCAACAAGAAAGATCAGGAGAGTGAAAGATTTACTACCTTCTTTAAAAGGATGAAATAGCTATTGTTAGCAAATCCCCAAGCCTAAATTCTAAATGCAACTCTAGTCAGTAAGTTCTGGCACTATTTACCTATTAACATACAGCCTCCTCACCTATTCAAGGTACTGAGGTGTTCAGTTTCATATTCATTGTAGTCAGAGTGTTGTGTCCATGTCTAAATAAAACTTGCAATACCATTTACTGTACTCAAGAAAGACATGACTGACTGATTTTGCTACATATGTATATGTAGTATATATATTATCAAAACTTTCAAGGAAGGTTTAAATTTTTTAAAGTTTTGTTATACTCTTATCTCATTGTTCTCACCACTCTCTAAAACAGTTCTGAAAGTCCATTTTTATGAGAGTCTTCAATTATGCTGTCATGGTGCCTCGGTGTCCTGAACTGATTCAAAATGTTTACCTTTCATGGCCATTTTCACATCAGGGAAGAAGGCCAGGGATATATCTCAGCAACACAGAGCCTGCCTGGCAAGGTCTTGAGTTAAATTTTCGGTGCAAAAAAAAAAAATTACACATTGAAGAAGAGCCAGAAGTTGCATGGTGCCGGCTATGATGAAGAAGAGGGAGAAGGGACTCCATAAGGCTTTTATTTGACAGAGAAGGCTTTAAACATTTTGAAAGAATTCAAGACAGTGAGGCAGCCATGAAAAAACATACAAGAGACCCTTGACTTGTGCATGTATGATGTGAATATATACGTGCATAGTTAACTGTATCCTAAAGAAGTTACTTCTACCTCAGAGAGGTTGCATAGCAAGTAACTTGCACTTTTATTGGTAGAAAGATACCAAATGATTAGAGCCTGGAATTCATGAACTATCATGACCTTGTGATCCACAAGATCCTTTTATCCTTTTGTCTTCTTGGTTTTGAAATATCAGATTTGATTAAAAGTTATTTTTCAACAGGAATTATTTTCTGATGGATGTAGGCATGAGAAGCATGTAGCTTAAGACAGTATTTGGGGAGCTAGGGTTACAGCTCAGGGGTACAGTGCTTGTCTAGCAAACACACATCTTGAGCTCAGTTCCTAGGACCCCTCCAACCTCTTGAAAAAGAAGGCATTTGGATCAGGCAAGAGGAGTATAGCTTCCTACCTTAGGCTAGTTTGAAGAGGTAGTGCTCCTGTACTCTCACAGGTGAACACACATAAGATGTTTCTGAGTTTTGCTGGCCTTTACCTGTCTTGTACCCCATGGTCAATTGGAAAGTCAACACAGAGAAGCAAAAATTTTCCAGTGGTACTGAACTCATCATTTTCCCCTTAAACTTTAGTGTCACAGAGAGAATATCACATTGTCTCTTCTCAAAGATGACTTTGCAGCTACTGAATGAAACGCCAGAACCCGAGGATGGGTTTTAAAGCAAGGAGGTGTCATTTTCTGTTAAAAATTTCCTAGGTTAAAAATGTAGGCTAAACATATATGCACCCCTCCACCACTTCATGCATGTACCTTCTTTTAAAAAGATCTTCATCTCCATGTAGTTTACTCTAGGCTCTTCCAAGCTTTAAATATCAGTTCACACGATGGATTTAAAACCAAATGTAGAACCAGATTTAATGTCATTAGGACAAGGCTCTGTGCATAAAATATCAGCCCTGTTGGCCAAGGGGCAACTGTCTTTGTTTGAACACTTTTGCAATTACTTCCTGGTCATTAGGCCCATTTTAAGTAGATATGTTACTGTCATTAAGAAATGTAGTGTAATGACATTTAGTGACTTCATGATTACAGCAATAAAAATGTATGTGCATGGGGTGGGGGATGATTGTCACAAAAGAAAACTAATTAGCAATGAATTGGAGCTTCACTTTAAAAGAAAAACAGTAGAGAAGAAAGCTGACATTTCCATACGTAATCAGTAGATTTATTTTATTCAACAAAATATACAGTTAGATATTGTTCTGGGTGCTAGAGGACAGAGGTTTGGATAAGAAAGGCACTCAAATTTATAGAATTTATTTTTAAGTAGAGTAAAATATATAAATACACAGGATGGAGGTACATACCTGTAATCCAGCACTTGGAAGGCTGAGGCAGGAAGACTGTGTGAGTTTGAGGACAGCCTGGGCTACATAGCAAGACCCAGTCACCAAAACAAGCAAATGAGTAAAAATAAATAAATGAACAAATAAATAAATACAGATAGACAGATATACCAAAAACTTTAATGCTACAAAGAAAATAAAACTAAAGGATGACATACAAAATGATCATGAACTTCACAGTATAGTCCTGAAGTGCTATGCTTAAACTCAGACCTAGAGAACATAAAGTACTGAGTTCTTCCAGTAAGATATGCCACAACTCTTCCAAAGGCTGTACAGCAAGAATGAACTGCATGCTTTAGGAAAGCCAAAAGAGAGGGGGGAAAACAGCCAGAGGGGCTAGAAAGCATTGACCTAGAGAAGAGGACTGGTGAGAAGGCAGAGACTATACCATGTAAGAGCCAATATGCTCACACAATTGTATTAAATGTACACTGAAAACCTACTTTGTGTCAGGCACTGCTCTAAACTTTGGAAATATACCAGTAGGAAAAGAGAGGAGGTAGAAACAGTCTACCTTCCCTGACTTCAGGGAGATTACCTACTATTGTTTCATTATAAACCTTTAAAATACAAGTGTGATACAGAAAAGGGATAGAAAAGTAACTGGTGTATGGGGCAAATGAGAGACATACTAGATTCTATCAGAGATGTAAGTGAAGTATGGCTGCACACACTTTGAATATGTACTCCCTTGGTGACTTGACCAAGATGATGCAGTGACATTGATTTCTAAGAGTACTGAACCTGCAATGTAAAAATCCACATGGTGAAGAAGTCAAGATGGCCAATCAGTGAGCAACAAATGCAAAGCTTCCTGGGAGAAACAACTCATGTGCCAGAATAAAACATCCTGGAGAGACCCAGACAGAGGGAGATGGATCCTCTTGACACAGAAATAAATTAAAACATAAAAAAGCTCATCAAACACGTCGGGACTACAACTGGAACAGCTAAAAATTATGGAACATAGAGTTTTCGTTATGACCCACCAAGTTTGTGCTGGACTGAATTTGTGCCAGCTTGAATCTGTGCCAGCTGGCAGAGCCACCCAAACTGGTTCCTGCTACCACTCACAAGAACCACAACAGGGCTGAAGTTAGGGGTTGGTGAGCCCAATGGAGAGTGGAGCCGGTGAAGGGACCTTCATTAATCCAGTCAGTGCTAGGAATGAGACCCCCCCCCACAGGAAGGGCATGACCAAGTGGGTGACATGTTGGAATCAGGCAAGAGGAGCCTGAACTGGGAGTGACAGGGACTTCAGTTGGTTGCTCCCTCCCCAGAGCAGATTTGAGGGATTGGCTTGCACTGGGCCACACCCTTGGCCGGGACACAATGAGCCATCCCAAATCGATTCCCTGTGCCTAGCACGCACTAACCAGGTGAAGGCACCTGAAGTTTGGCTGTCCCAGTGGGGAAGGGCAGGCAGGAGAGGGTAGAGAACCCTCACCAGCATGCTTCTGAGGAAGCATCGCCAAGAGGGAAAGGGGCTGGGACCTGCACTGTATACCTGTGAGGAGGAAGGCAGGACCAGGACAGGACAGAGAGGCAAGAGGGGGTCCCCAGCCCAGAACTCGGAAAACACTGATCCAGGAGAGGGAAAAACAAGGGAGACTGAGGGCGGCAAACACACAACATCAGACATGGCTTCAATGGACATTAAGAGATATCTTTGGGACCTTGTAGATGAGCTCAAAACTGAAACACTAAATCAGGTAAAGCAAGATATGAGTAGAGTAATATAAGAAATGCTCTCAGGAAGGTATAGATGGAAGAAGGGAGGAACAGAAAAAAAGGAGAGAAATATTTGATAAAGAATATAAAGAAAATATAAAATACATGAAGCAGATTCCAAGAGACTACCAGGGAATTAAAAACTCCATTGAAAGCTGGCAAAACACCTTAAAAGAAACTAAGGATAAACTATCAAAACTTGAAGACAAGTTGGCAATGTGTGATCATGAAAGGAAAGATCTCTTAAAAATAACAAGGAAACAGGCAGTAACAATACAAAGGCTAGAAGATGACAAGAGAATCTACAATTTAAGAATAAGAAATGTGAATGAAGAAGCAGAAAGACATACAGGCGAATTTACAAAGGCTATTGATGGAAATAATTAAGGAAAACTTCCCAAGCATGGGAAAACAAAATGACATTCGGTTGTGTGAGACATACAGAACTCCAGCCACCTACAACCAAAACAGATCTACACCCAGACATATAATAAACAATATAAAAACAGAATATTAAAAGCCATCAGAGAAAAGAAACAGATGACCTATAAAGATAAGCCCATCATGATTACAGCTGACTTCTCAACACAGATCATCAGATCAAGAAGAGCTTGGAGAAGACAAGATGGCCGATCAGTGAGTGATAGAATACAAAGCCTCCTGGGAGAACCAATTCACATGCCAGAATAAAACACTGTGGAGAGACCCAGACAGAGGGAGATAGATCCTCTTGACACAGGAAGAAATTAAAACATAAAAAAGCTCATCAAATGTTTCAGGACTACAACTGAAACAGCTAAATACTAAGGGACACAGCGTTTTCGTGGTGACTCACCAAGTTTGCACCAGCTTGAATCTGCGCCAACTGGCAGAGCCACACAAACTCGTTCCTGCCACCACTCACAAAAAGCACAGCCACACTGAAGTCAGGGATTGGTAAGCCCAACAGAGTGGAGCTGGCAAACGGACCTTCATTAATCCACGGTCAGTGCTTGGAATGAGACCCCCCCATGGGAAGGGCACAACCAAATGGGCGACATATTGGAATCGAGCAGGAGGAGCCTGAACTGGGAGCAAAAGTGACTTCAGTTGACTGCGTGAGATTTGCTTGGACTGGGTCGTGCCCCTGGGCAGGACCTAATGTGCTGTCCCAAATCAATTCCCTACACCTAGCAAGTACTAACTTGGTGAAGGCCCCTGAAGTTTGGTTGGCCTGGTGGGGAGGGGCAGGCATAAGCAAATGCTGCTTACACCTCAGTGATGAGAGCAGGCAGGAGAGGGTGAAGTTCCCTTGGCAGCATGCTTCATAGGAAACATGGCCAACAGGGAAGGGGGCTGGGACCTGCACTGTAACCCATGTGGAGGAAGCCAGGACCATGACCATGACAGGAGAGAGAGGCAGGAGGAGGACCCCAGCCCAGAACCCTGAGAGCCCTGATCCAGAAGACAGAAAAACAAGGGAGACTGAGGGTGGGAAACACACATCAGACATGGCTTCAATGGACATTAAGAGATATCTTCAGGACCTTGTAGACGAGCTCAAAACTGAAATATTAAATCAGGTAAAGCATGATATGAGTACAGTAATAAAAGAAGTGCTCTCAAGAAGCATCTCTCAGGAAGATACAGATGGAAGAAGGGAGGAACACAAAAAAAGGAGAGAAACATTCGATAAAGAATATAAAGAAAATATAGAATACATGAAGCAGATTCAAAGAGACTACCAGGGAATTAAAAACTCCATTGAAAGCTGGCAAAATGCCTTAAAAGAAGCTAAGGAAAAACTATCAAAACTTGAAGACAAGTTGGCAATGTGTGATCATGAAAGGAAAGATCTTTTAAAAATAACAAGGAAACAGGCAGTAACAATACAAAGGCCAGAAGATGACAAGAGAATCTACAATTTAAGAATAAGAAATGTGAATGAACAGGCAGAAATACATACAGGTGAATTACAAAGGCTATTCACAGAAATAATTAAGGAAAATTTCCCAAGCATGGGAAAAGCAAATGACATTCGGTTGTGTGAGGCATACAGAACTCCAGCCACCTACAACAAAAGCAGATCTGCAACCAGACATATAATAATCAAGATGGCAGAAACTCAATATAAAAACAGAATATTAAAAGCCATCAGAGAAAAGACACAAATTACCTATAAAGGTAAGCCCATCGGAATCATGGCTGACTTCTCGACACAGACCATCAGATCAAGAAGAGGTTGGGGCAAAGTGTGACAAGCCCTGAAAGAAAATAACCTTCAGCCAAGATTGATGTACCCTGCAAAACTGTCACTAGAAGTTGATGGAGAAACAAGATGCTTCCATGGCAAAGAGGAACTGGGTGAGTTTGTGACCACAAATCCAATCCTACAGAGAATACTGAAGGACATCCCAGAGAGAGATTAAAAAAAAAATACCAGGATTTTAGGAACAGTGGCAGAAAGCCTCAATCAGTGGGGCAGGCAGTAGAATGAAGGAGAAAACTAGGCAAACAAAGGCAGAAAAATAGCATACCAGCAATGAGGCAGAGAAGGATAACTAGAAACGATAATATAGATGGCCTTGCTACACTATATTGTAAATAGTGCACCAGGATTTAAAACCGACATTACCCACACTACTCTGCTTAGATGGATTATATTCTGTTCCAGTCATTTTTACATGTACTAGATTTGAGGGCACAGATAGTAATCCCAAAAATAACATGATATAGTATGGTAATCATCCTTAATTTCCTATTAACTTAATCTAAAGCTCTGTAAAATCTACACTGTTTTACCATGACTGATGGAAATCGAATCTGGTTTGTTAGATCACTGTTTTTTATTGATAGATTTTATTCAAAGTGGTTATGATTGATAGTATCAAGTCTGAGAGTATAGGCAACTGCACTTAAGATGACAAGACCCGCTAGAATATCCACTCTGGTTTGATTATTACCTGCCTTTGAAGTTTTATACTGTCTACAATATTTTATTTTTACTATTATTGTTATTTACTGTTATACTCAATCATATTGCTATATTCAGTTATGCCTGTTGATATAGACATTCTATTGAAGATAATAAAAACACAGTAATCATTGTAGATCACCTTGTACTGTGGTTTTATACGACTTTTTGGTTTCATGTTTTTATAGGAATTTGCTTTGTTTTGTCTTGCTAAGTTTTGTTCTTCCCTCTAATACAGAAAGTATAGAAATATATGCAGAGATTCATGCATGCATAACTGTCTACACTCTCACTGTTTGACTATCTATTTTAATTTTGTAACTTGAGCAACTATTTCTAAGAGGACAATGTTTAATTTTAACTAGTGATTTCTTATAGTTTATCTTTTTTTGGAATTCTGTATTATCTCTCCCCTTAACACGCTTTTGTTTCTTTTAAATAAAATTAAAAAGAAGAAGAAGAAGAAGAAGAAGAAGAAGAAGAAGAAGAAGAAGAAGAAGAAGAAGAAGAAGAAGAAGAAGAAGAAGAAGAGCTTGGAGCAAAGTATTCCAAGCCCTGAAAGAAAATAACCTTCCCCCCAGATTGATGTACCCTGCAAAACTGTCACTAGAAATTAATGGAGAAACAAGATGCTTCCAAGACAAAGAGGAACTGGGGGAGTTTGTGACCACCAATCCAACCCTATAGAGAATACTGAGGGACATTCTAGAGAAAGAGAAAAAAAACAGGATTTTAGGAACAGTGGCAGAAAGGCCTCAATGAATGGGGCAGTCCATAGAATGATAGAGAAAACTAGACAAACAGGCAGAAAAATAGTATAGCAGCAATGAGGCAGAGAAGGATAACTAGAATCTCTAACATAGATGGCCTTGATACACTATATTGTTAATAGTGCACCAGGATTTAAAGCCCACATTACTCACACTACTCTGCTTAGATGGATTATATTCTGTTCCAGTCATTCTACCTGTACTAGATTTGAGTGCACAGACAGTAATCCTGAAAATAACAGGATATAGTATGGTAATCATCCTTAATTTCCTATTAACTTAATCTAAAGCTCTGTATAACCTAGACTGCTTTACTATGACTGATTGTAATCGAATCTGGTCTGTTAGATCACTGCTTTGTATTGATAGATTTTATTCAAAGTTGTTATGATTGATAGCATCAAGTCTGAGAGTATAGGCTACTGTACTGAAGATGACAAGATTCAATAGAATATCCATTCTGGTTTGATTATTACCTGCGTTTGAAGTTTTATACTGTCTACAATGCTTTATTTTTTACTAATATTGTTATGTACTGCTATATTCAATTATGCTTGATAATATAGACAATTCTATTGAAGATAATAAGAAACAACACAGTAATCATTGTAGATCATCTTGTACTATGGTTTTATATGACTTTTTGGCTTCATGTTTTTATTGGAATTTGTTTTATTTTGTTTTGTCTTGCTATGTTTTGTTTTTCCCTCTAATACAGAAAGGATAGAAATACATATAGAGACTCATGCATGCATAGCTGTTTACACTCTCACTGTTTGATGATCTACTTTGTATGCTTTAATTTTGTAACTTGAACAACTATTTCTAAGAGGACAATATGTAATTTATCACCTAGTGATTTCTTATTATCTTTTTTTTAATTCTTATTATCTCTACCCTTTACATGGTTTTGTTTGTCTTTAAATAAAACAAAAAACTTTTTTAAAAACGCACATGGCATCTGCCCAGGTCTCCTAGACAGCTAACTCTCAGTATGGGATCTCTGAGAGCACCATACTGAGAAAGTCATTTCCAGACAATGCCTGGGGTAGGCAGTCTATAAACTGGCTCCCAAAACCCTCAGTTCTGTTATTCAACTCCTTGTGGATTCTCCTTTCCCTGAGCACAGGTTGGACTTAGTGGCTTGTTTCTATCAAGGATGATGCACCATCACTGTATAGGGACATCACCCCCAAAGTTTGGTTACAAACAATGATGCCTTCTGGTTTGTTTGACCTCTTTTATTCTCTCTCCTCCAAAGAAGGCAAGTTGCAGTGCTGCAGATAAAGCTAAGGACAGACTCTTGTAGCAAAGATTTAAAATCTAAAAAGAAACCACAGTATTCAAAGATTTAATATCTATAAGCAGCAATCAACAAGACTTAAATCCTGCCAAAAGTCATAAGGCAGACTAGAAATCATTCCTTCCCAAGCCAAGACCAGAAATGACTGTAACTGCAGCAAAAACCTTCCCGCACCCTATGCAAGACCCTGAGCTAGAACACTAGCTAAGTGACCTGGATTCTTGATCCATGACCCACGCACTATAAAGATAATTTTTGTTATTTTAATTCACTTATTTGGAGGTAGTTTATTATGTAATGATATAAAACTCACATAGTAGAAGACAAATCCCATTTATCTCCACCAAAGTGCCAGGCAAGTAAGTGAAGTATTCTATATATATGGATCTGGAATGCTCTCCAAAAGTCCATGTGTTAAAGGACTGGCCCCAGCTCAGCACTACAAGGAGGTGGTCTGGGCCCTAGTAGATGCTTATATGTCCCTGGGAATGTGCTGTAGATGGGGATTGTGAGATCCCATTACTGGCTATGAGATAAGCCCCTCTGCCTTACCAAGACTCCCTATAACAATGATCTACCTCACCAGAGGCTCCAAAGCAACAGAGCCAATCACTCATGGACTGACATAGCCACAATAAGCTTGGTCTCTTTACAAATTACCCCAGGTAGGAAGAAGTTTAAGAAACTTTCCATAGAGGAAAAGTACTGACAAAAGATCCTTTGAGGCTGCAGCAACAGTCGTGGTGTATATAACACAAGAGCCAAGCTATAGGGAACAAAACAAGAACAAAAAGAGCACTTAAGACAGGAACTTGGAAGATAATTCAATAAAAGATTTTTGTACAATGTTCTGCAATCACTCAAAGTCAGTAACCTAACGTACCCTAATGTAATTTCTGAATGTTCTGCTTTCAATTATGCATGAACTCATTGTTTAGCCAAAGTAATAAAAGCAGCTTCACCCTTTTGGGCAGCAGCAGATCTTCTTATGAACATCTGACTTTGTGTCTTATTTTCCCCACAACTCCAGTTATCTGTTACAGTAACAGAAAGGTAACTAATACAAAGCCCACCTGTCAACTAAATACCACTAGCAATGGAAGATGCAATGAGCCAAACTCAATTCATGAATCACAAAATTGTCATGTAAACTAAATTGAGTATTATTTTAAGCTATTATGCTTGGGAGTAGTGTAGTTTGATAAGCAGCATTAGAAAACTGGAAATTTGTTGGGAATACATCTTGGATAAGATAACCTGAGGAAGAAGCCTGCATCAGGGGTAAGCTGCCTGGAATCTCCACCATGGGCCTGCCCTGCCACCAGGAACTTAGCAGAAGTCTGCATCAGGCATAAGCTGCCTAGAACCTCCCTCTTGGGCCTGCCCTGCCACAGGAACATCAAGGAAGCCCTCCTCAGGTGTAGGCTTCCTGGAACCTCCCCCAGGACCCACCCTGACACCGGGAACTTAGCAGAAGCCTACATCAGGGGTAAGCTGCCTGGAACCTCCCCTGTGGGTGCACCCTGCCACCTGGAACATCTCAGAAACTTGCCCAAGACTGAAAACTGCCCTGGACTGCTTCTGCTGGGCCTGCCCTCCCACCTGGAACATCAGAAGACCTCAGCAAGCTCCAGTTAGTGTGAAAAACTTTGGAAATTTGCTCCAAGGCAGCGAACTTTGGACTACAGTGGATTAACTGTATCAGTGTGGTGAGTATGCCCCTAAAATAGAGGTGTACAGTGGATAAATAGGGCCAGTAGTAAAACCCCCTCCAACTAATTGTAAGAATTTGGTGTGTCTGAAAAGAGTGTGTGTGATCCCTTCCTACACATAGAAAACATCAGACGGAGTGAAAATGACAAAACGAAAAAGCAAAATGCAGGCTCAAACATATAGTTCACCAGAAGCAAGTGTAGGAGACATTGAAATAGAGGACCCCAAAAGTAACACACCGGAAATCTCTGAAAAGATAGTGAGTGAAAAAAAAAAAAACTCCATCAGGCTACAGAGGAAAGCAAATTAGAAGTACTCTCCCATGTAAAGATAGAAATAACAACTTTAGTAAAGGAGTTGTTGAATGCAGCTAAACAAGAACTAGAGAAAAAAGTACATGAGCATGGGAAACTGATTGAAACTTTGAATGAGCAATATAGAAAACAAACAGAATTCATGAAACAAACTCAAAGAGACATCCAAGAAATAAAAAATTATATTGAAAATGTGCAAAACCACCTTAAGGAAGTTGAGGATAGGATTTTAGATTTTGAGGACAGGATCACAATTAGTGATCAGGAAAGGATAGAACTTTTAAAATAACAAAGCAGCATGAAAGGACAATCCAGAAGCTTCATGATGATGCCAAGAGCAACAATATAAGAATAATGGGCATTAGTGAAAATGCAGGAGTCTAGGCAAAAGACATACATAAAGTATTTATAGAAATAATAGTAGAAAATTTCCCAAACATGGGGAAAGAATCTTATATGCAGATAAGTGAGACATACAGAACACCAAACAGTCACAATAAACATAAATCCACACCCAGACACATAATAAGTAAAATCTCAGACATACAGCATAAAAACAGAATACTAAAAGCTGTTAGAGGAAAGACACACCACACCTATCAAGGAAAGCCCATTAGAGTCATGGCAGACTTTTCAGCACAAACCCTCAAGTCAAGAAGAGCTTGGAGTGAGATATTTCAAGCCCTGAAAGAAAACAACCTTCAACCCAGAGTGATGTACCCAGCAAAACTTTCATTCAAATTTCATGGAGAAACAAGGTACTTCCATGACAAAGAACAACTGAAGAAATTCATGTCCACAAAACCAACCCTAGAAAGAGTACTGAAAGACATACTAGACAAAGATAAAAATGACCACAATCCCCAAAATAACAACAGAAGGAAACCACCAGGTAGGATAAGCAATTAAATAAGAGGAAAAGTAGAAAGAAACAACTGGAACATAACATGGCAAAGTCAAGCCAGTACATATCAGTGATATCCATAAATGTAAATGGCCTCAATTCACCTATAAAAAGAAATAGATTGACAGAATGGTCCAAGAAATATGATCCCACAATATGCTGTATAAAAGAAACAAATCTGAACCAAAAGGAAACTCATAGATTAAAAGTCAAAGGATGGAAAACAGTATTCCATGCAACAGGAACCCAGAAAAAAGCAGGGGTAGCTATTCTATTTGTAGACAACATGAACTTCAAACCTAAAATGATTAAAAGAATTAGAGAAGGTCACTACATACTTGATAGTAGAAAAATTCAAGAGAAAGAACTAACAATTATAAATATATTTGCACCAAATACAGGAGCACCCAACTATATAAAACAGATACAAAGGACATGAAAAACCAAATATGCAAGAAGACAATTATAATAGGAGATCTTAACAGCCCACTGTCACAAAGAGATAGATCAACTAGACAAAAGGTCAGCAATACAATAACAAAACTGAATCATACCTGTAAGCAATTGGACTTAGTAGATGTTTACAGAGTGTTCCACCCAATCACATCTGAATACACATTCTTCTCAGCCACACATGGGACATTCTCCAAAATAGACCATATATTATCCCATAAAATATTCTTAAGTAAATGCAAAGGTATTGAAATCATACCATGCATAATATCTGACCATAATGCACTGAAATTGGAAATTAATGGCAAAAGAAATTGTAAAACCTGCAAAAATACATGGAAATTAAGTAACAGCCTTTTGAACAACCAGTGGGCTAGAGATGAAATTAAAGAAGAAATAAAGCAATACCTACAATTCAATGAAAATATAGAAACAGAATATTCTAATCTGTGGCATGCAAAGAAAGTGGTCTTAAGAAAGAAATATATAGCAATAAATTGTCATATCAAGAAAACAGAACAAGCACAAATAAACAACATAATGCTCCATCTCAAGCGTCTAGAAAAAGTAGAGCACACTAAACCCAAAGCTCATAGAAGAGAGGAAATTATAAAGATTAGAGCAGAAATCAATGCAATTGAAACTAAAAAAACAATACACAGAATTAATGAATCAAAAACCAGGTTTTTTTGACAGAATAAACAAAATTGACAAAGCCCTAGCTAACCTTATCAAGAGAAAGAAAGAAAAAAACCAAATTCATGCAATAAGAACTGAAAAGGGGGAAATTACTACAGATCCCATGGAAATTCAAAAGGTCATGGATACCTACTTTGAAAATCTCTACTCACATAGAATGAAAAACACAGAGGAAATGGACAGATTTCTAGAAACATATGAACTACCAAAGCTCAACCAAGAAGATAGAGCAATTTTGAACAACCCAATATCAGCTATTGAAATTGAAAATGTAATTAAAAACTTACCTACAAAGAAAAGCCCAGGTCCGGATGGATTTACAGCTGAATTCTACAAGAAATTTAGAGAAGATTTGATGCCAATACTCCTTAAACACTTCAATGAAATTGAGAAGAAAGCAATCCTCCCTAAATCATTCTTGGAGGCAAATATTGCTCTGATACCAAAACCAAAGAAAGATACAACCAAAAAAGAGAACTATAGGCCAATCTCACTAATCAACATTGATGCAAAGATTCTCAACAAAATACTAGCAAATAGAATGCAGCAAATCATCAAGAAGATTATACATCATGACTAAGCAGGGTTCATTCCAGGAATGCAGGGATGTTTTAACATATGCAAATCAATAAATGTAATACACCACATCAACAGAGCCAAAAACAAATACAACATGGTCATCTCAATAGATGCAGAAAAAGCTTTCGACAAAGTCCAACATGTTCATGATAAAAACCCTTCAGAAACTTGGAATACACGGCCTCTACCTCAACCTTATAAAGGCCATCTATTACAAACCAACAGGCAACATTATACTAAATGGACAAAAACTGAAAGCTTTCACTTTAAAATCAGGAACAAGACAAGGATGGCCACTATCAAGACTCTTTTTCAATATATTTCTGGAAACGATAGCCAGGGCAATCAGACAAGACAGAGAAATAAAAGGAGTAAAGATATTAAAGGAAGAAGTTAAATTATCACTATTTGCAGATGACATGATACTCTATATAGAAGAACCAAAAATCTCCACTAAAAGACTACTAGAGGTAATAAACAAGTTCAGCAGTGTAGCTGCATACAAAGTCAGTGCTCAAAAATCAATAGCATTCCTGTACACAAACAAAAACTCACTGAGAGAGAAATTATGGAAATAGTGCCCTTTACAATAACATGTAAAAAAATGAAATACTTATGAATCAACCTAACTAAAAATGTAAAAGACATATATGCTGAAAATTATACTATGCTGAAAAAGGAGATTGAAGAGGATATTAGAAAATGGAAGGATATTCCTTGCTTTTGGCTAGGAAGAACCAACCTTGTGAAAATGGCCATACTCCCAAAACTGTTATACAGGTTTAATGCAATCCCAATCAAAATACCATTGACATACCTCACAGATCTATAGAACACACTCCTAAAATTCATTTGGAAACAGAAGAAACCTAGAATAGCAAAGGCAATTTAGGCAACAAAAGCAAGGCAGGAGGCATCTCAATTCCTGACTTGAAACAGTACTATAAAGCCACAGTGATAAAATCAGCTTGGTACTGCCAAGGAAATAGACCTGAGGATCAATGGAACAGATTAGAAGATGTAAGCACAACTACAAAGACGCTCAGCCACCTGATATTTGACAAAGGGGCTAAATATGTCCACTGGCAGAAGGATGGCCTCTTTAATAAATGGTGTTGGAAAAATTGGCTCTCTACATGCTGAAGGCTGAAACTAGATCCAAGCCTATCACCATGCACAAAACTAAAGTCTAAATGGATCAAAGACCTCAATATTGAAACAGAAATACTAAATCTACTGGAAGACAAGGTAGGTAGGAGTCTTAGAGACATAGGAGTAGGCAGAGAATTCATGAACAAAAGTCAAAATGCACAGAAACACTTCAAAGAATCAACAAATGGGATCTCATATTATTGAAAAGTTTCTGCACTTCAAAGGAAATCACCAACAGAGTGGAAAGAAAACCCACAGAGTGTGAAAGAATTTTAACCAGCAACCCCTCAGACAAAGGACTTATATCCAGAACATAGAAAGAATTCAAAAACATCAAGCTCCCCAAATTCAAAGACCCTCCCCAAAAATGGGTATCTGAGATGAACACACAGTTCTCAGAGAAAGATATACAAATGGCAAATAAATACATGAAGAAATGTTCGCCATCACTGATCATTCAAGAAATGCAAATTAAAACAGCATTGAGATTCCACCTTACTCCAGTAAGAATAGCTGCCATCAAGAAATCAACTGATAACAAATGTTGGCAAGGCTGCAGGGAAAAAAGGAACACTGCTCCACTGTTGGTGGGAATGTAGACTGGTGCAACCATTATGGAAATCCATATGGAGAATTCTCAGAAGACTAGGATTGGAAGTTCCATTCAATCCAGCTATTCCCCACCTGGGTATTTTCCCAGAAGAACTGAAAAGTTCATATCACAGTGATATATATGCACCCATGTTCATAGCTGCACAATTTGTGATAGCTAAATGCTGGAAACAACCAAGATGCCCATCAAATGCAGAGTGGATGAAAAAAGACGTGGCATTTTTATACAATGGAATATTACTCAGCTATAAAAAAGGATGATCTTAAGGCCTTCATTGGCAAATGGAGGCATCTTGAGACTATCCTCATTAGTGAAATAAATAAGAATCATATTTATAAATATCATATTGTGTCTCTAGTGTAAAAAAAGTAAATAAGAACTAAAAGTAAATAATAAAACCAAAATGTGTAATTGCTATTGTAAAAAGAGAGGAAAAGAAAGTGCTCTAATGGATATAACTGCATGTATGTTTGAGTGTGTAAAATAGATGACCATATTGCTGAATCTTTGTTGGATCTTTGAATAGAACTGTTTGTAGTGTGACTGTTTGAATGTTTACTATGTACCCTTTAACTCTGTAACTTGAACAGCTACATCCAGGATAACAGTATGTAATTTATAAACTACTGATTTGTTAGTGGGGCTTTTTCTCATTTTCCTTTTTTTTCCTTTTTTTTTCTTTCACCCTCCCACCAGCAGTCATTTCTTTTAGAATTCTGTATTGTTGCTACCCTTTTTTCTGTTTTGCTTTTTTTTTCTTCTCTTTAAATAAAATTTTAAAAATGTATAATTGCTATTGTAAAAAAAGAGGAAATAGGAAGCGCTATAAAAGATATAGCAGCATGTATATTTAGATGTGTGGGATTGATGACCATATTTCTAGGTTCTTGTTGGATTGTTGAATAGATCTGTTTGCACTCTCACTGCTGTAGTGTCCACAATGTGTGCTTTAATCCTGTAACTTGAGTAACTATTTTTAAAAGAACAATATGTAATGTATCAACTAGTGATTTCTTACTGTTTATCCTCTTTTCTTGAAATTCTGTAATATTTCTATCCTTTTTTGTTTTTTTATCTTTAAATAAAATTTTAAAATTAAAAAAAAAAAGATAACATGAGGAAGCACCCGAAAGAAGTAATGGAGTGAGTCATGTCAGTGTCAGGCAGATGGAACAGTGAATAGAACATTTAGTTTAAAAGCATATTAGCCATGTTCAAGGAACATCAAGTGAGCTGTGACTGAAATGAGGTTTTAAAAAAGGATATAGTGGTAGAGGATGAGCTCAAATGAAAACAGATTATGAGGATCACTGCAAAGACTGGGACTGACTGTGTGTTCATCAGATTTTCTATTCTATTCCTGAAGTACACTACCTGACATACACAAGTTAAATTAGGCCAGTTAACACAAGTTAATTTGGCTCATGATTTCAGGGAACCCACTCCATGGCCAGTTGGTTCCAAGACAGAAACATCATTGTAGAAGAGCGTGGTGAAGCAGAGCTGCTTAATTCATGGCGACTTGGAAACAAAGCAGAAGAAGGGTGCCAGAGAAGGGACCATATGTATCACTCAAAGTCACACCTCCATGTCCCCTCCAGACCACACAGATGCATGCTTCTTGAATCCCCTAGGTAGATCAGGCAAACAAAGTTGACAATTAATCCTTACCTTCACAAACTGCACGACTTGCAAAGTTTTGAGCAGCGATTCAGTTTCAATTAGTATATTCAGTCACGAAGTTCTGTTCCTCAGTGCTACTCCCTTCAAGTATAATAGCTATACATAAATGATGAGAGCCATGTACCTGGAAGAGACACCCTCCCACCAGCAGTCATTTCTAAACTTCCCCTAAGCCAGTATCCTGTGGAGTGCGTACAGCCCGTACTACCACCTCTCCCCAGTTCTCTCTGTTGCTTGGCTAGATTTGCAGTTCAGCACTGGAGCTTTCATTTTCAGGGTGTTTACATTAACTTGAAGTTGTTAACCTAGTTGTGTTGCAGAATTTTTCAGACAGTGCCAGAGGCTATAAATAAATAACAGTTATTTCAGGTCTGCCTAGCAAACAAGTGCTGCATTCTGCCGAGACCCTGGAGACCGTGACTGCCATAGTGCTGAATCCCTCAAATGGCTGAAAGCAGGTATTCTCAAGGAATCCTAAGCAGACACGCTCCGCGTGACAGGTATGTCTGCCATCAGCATACATCTTCTGGTTGCCACAGAGACTGATAACTAGACTTCTCTGTCATACCCACTTGGATCACACAGCAGCCCAATTATTCAATATTACCGGCCAGATTGCTCATCTCCTCAAACTTTAGCATCTAACAGATAGCCGAAACACAGTCCTTCAATGTTTTATTTTTTAAATTAAATTTATGCTATCATCTAGAGCAGTGGGTCTTAATGTTTTAAAATAAGATCTATTTTTAACATCTTCTTTATTATAAAATCTAGTTAAAAGAACTTAGATGGATCTCAGGTTCTCTAAATGTAGAATGGAAGGGAAACTACCATAGAATTAATTAGAATTTATGAGCATTTAAATAAGGTAATACACTTTGGTACTTACCAAAAATCCAATCTGTGATGTCACTAAATAATAGTTCATTATCATTTTAAAATATTACCAATACTATTCTCTTCACTACACAATGATAATAATTCTTTGAGCTGGATTTTCTTAGGGAAAAATATCATGACATTATAATAAATTCATTAGCTTTATAAATTAATATGTAATTGATTATCCATTAAAGAACTGCACATATTTGAAACACAGGATATATTTAAGGAAGACAAATTTTTTATTGAGTTTGTGACTGATTTTGATTGATTTTTGTGGCTGCAACAGAGTTTGGATGATTTTGGTCCAGGGTCAGAGCACATTTGTCTCCATCTTTTTTGTTGTTGTTGTTTATATCACTAATAATATACAGTGAAAATTATTTGATTAGAGTTACCATATATTGTTCAGGAAGAGTTTCACTTAGCAAAGTTTCTAAAATTTACAATAGTAAATTTTAAGAAAAAGATGTAGAAAATATGAATTTGAAATCTTAGGAACTAAACTTAAAGTAAACAAGTCCTTTTTACTCAGTTTTGATTAAACTAAAAACTCAATTAATCAAAATTACTTTTTCCTTCATAATTTAGTAAGTTTGAATTTTATTGCAATGCTAGTTCACTGCAGGACCTCAGTATACAAACTGCTGGTCCATCATTTTTGCATGTACTTTCTGATTTCATGCAACTTCTTCTTTTGACAAAATGTCCCCTAAGATATAGACTATAATTCACGAAAATTGGTGTCAATATTCTGTCTGGTGAATTTCTAGTCTCCTTATAGTTTTACTGAAAAATAATATCAGTCTCATTTGATTAAATTGTTAACTCACAAATTAATTTCAAACAAAAAATAGTATTCACTAAGTTCTCAATTAGGAAGGAAAATAAAAAAGATAAAGAGTGAAAATGTTACCCACCTCACATTCACAAATTTAGTAATAAAATTAGAATATAAATTTTAACTAAGGTATAGTCTTAATGAGTTACTAGATTATAGTTCCCTTCATCTAGCTTAATGTCACTATGTTTCTTTTTATTTAATTATAATTGTCTACTAGTGGACAGATTAAAAATACCCTCCAGTGAACTGTTGCAGAAGGTTACAAAGGATCAAAATATAATATTTTGGGGAAAGGAATTAAATTAATATGGATTTAGTACAGAAACCAGTTAAATATCAATACATCTATCCATTTTAAGAATATTACCTTTCTTTTTACATTTGCCTTTGTTAAGATTACTTATAGGCAAGTGTAAAATTAAATGATATGACATCTAATTAGTAAGAATAACTCTGTTTTATGAAAAAGACAACATATCACTGCTACTCTTTATTACTAAATCTGGATCAAGGTGTTATATTTTTTTCCCATGTCATTGCCCACCCACTTTACATCCCAGCATTTGTTCTCTGGGCTTTCTTGGAATTCATTCATCCCTGGCTGCTACTTGCAGGCTGAGGTGGGGTTTTGGATGCTTCACCTAGGACCTTACTCTGGAGATCCTTGCTAGTATGAGTTAATTATCTCTCATCTCACCTCCCATTACCATTCACTCAATTAAATACAAATTTGAATGAAAAAAGCAGTTTCTCTCCTACACAAATGTTTGTTTTTAGCCTAATGAACTTTTCAAGTAACTGGTTACCTTAGTGGCAGGCACTTTGAACAAAGTGTCTCACAATGAAAAAAGATCATTAAAAATCACTAATTAACCATAAGATAGGAAGCTGCTATCTTCATTCTCAGAAGAGAAACAACATTCTCCTTGCAGATTTCATGTACATGACTGTAAAATGGGACAGAGACCATGATAAAAAATAGAAGTTTTTTGACTCTTCTTTTCTCTACAATGAGAGGTGGTTTCAAATTGACAAGCATATTAGAGGCTACAAAAATTGCTGGAACCCTGTAGTTACCTGAGTATCAATCACTGGTGTCTTTCTAGAGTATCTATCCAGCATCTGCCTTTTCATGGGTCAGTTGTTTTTGCTGTGTATGAAAAGATTATACTCATTGGTACGTTGGCCATAATTAAATTCTGCTACTTCCCACATCAATTCAAAGCTCATGACTGTATTTTCAGAGAAATGTTTCTAAGCACAAGGTCACAGAGACACTACCAATTTCAGTTTAACCTACCTCTTCAACTGACTACTTAAACTGACAACTTTAATTGTCTACCAGTGGACACATTAGTGCATTAAAATGTCTGGCTACATTGTTCCGAATCAAAGTATAATCTGACTTAAATAATCAGGTCTGACTTTAGAGGCTAATTGCATCTCATCCTTTAACCTTTAAAATGAGCTGCCCTTATAATTTAGCAGATTTCTCTGCAAATTTTTGTAAAACCCAGGTTTCCATAGGGATAAAAATAAAAAGAACAAATTATTCTGTGTGACTGAAAAGTGACAAAGTAATAACCCCAAGTCTTTACTTTCAAAGGGGTTATGAAATCTATGTTCATATTGTGGGCTTGTTGGATTTACAATTTGTTCACTGCCCATTGCTCTCATTTGCATGAAAAAAAAGAGGAAAATGTCGATTTGTGTCATTTAAAATACCTGCACTTCAATTCCAGAAAGTACTATTTAATGAATAGCACAATTTTCTTCTTCATCTTTCTCTTCTCTTTTCTCTTCCTATTTCTCTCTCTCCTTCCAAAAGACAGTCATAGATTTGTATTTGATTTTAGGATATTCTTACTTTTGATCGTGACTCTACCCTAAAAGGTGAAATAACTCACAGCACATACCATCTGTCCACAAGATTGTTTAGTTTTTTAAGTATAAAGATTATTTTCTGTAATCAACAAGTTACTAGCAGAATCTCATATATATGTGTGTGTGTGTATATATATATATATATATATATATATATATATTAGCAGGAATATATACTTGTTGATGTATAATTTGCTACATTTATGGAACCTTGAAAAGAAGTGAAATAAATTATATATAGTTAATATAACCCACAGTCTCTCTCCTCAAAGAAATTAAAACCATATACCTTACCCAGTTTAAGGAAGCAATATAAGCGTGTCCTTGGGCAGAGAGATGAAATCATATTTAAACATCAAGTGTTAGTATTTGTTCAAGTTTCTCTACCCCTGGTCTACTCTGTCTTCCAAATTAAAAATAATTCACAGCTTGTGTGTTTTTCTTGTGATTTTTAGACTAACTGAATTGTAGAATCTGTCATTAATTCTGATCATTTCCACCAGAAAAAAAATTTCAAGTGAATAATAACCATCAGAAAACAACTGAAAGTGCAAATATGCTTATTTTCACATCCACTTGGTTGAATCAATGAATTGAATGTACAATCTGAATTTATGTAATTAGGCCTATTGAATGAAAGAAGAAAACCCACTTTTGGCCAGGGATTTAGCTCAGTGCCATAAGCGCCTGCCTGGCAAGTGTGAGGTCATGAGTTCGATCCCTGGTACTGCAGAAAGAAAGAAAGAAAGAAAGAAAGAAAGAAAGAAAGAAAGAAAGAAAGAAAGAAAGAAAGAAAGAAAGAAAGAAAGAATACCCCACTTTGTTTCAATCAGAAATATTCCATAAAAAGTGTAATACAATGTAAGGGGAGAGAGAAGTGGAAAGTTGTTGGTTAACAGATAAAATTTATATCATGAAAAATTAACAAGCTCTAGATATCTGCTATACAACATTGTATATTGAATTAATAATACTATACTTAAAATTTTAAGAGGATAGAACTCATCAGATCTTGTTTACCAAAATAACAAGTTTGGAAAACTCTCTATTCCATGGATGATAAAGAAATCATTGGGATTGACAAAAACATTTGAATGAACAACTATTTTTACTATTAACAGTTGTAATGATAATCAGCTGACCTATCCAAGAGGAAATGCTGTTCTGTTTCCTTCCCATAACAAGAAGACTACACTGACGCACTGATGGTTTCATACAGGCTTTCTGGGACTCCCAGAGGTTCTAATTCAGGAAGTCAGCATTACATCTTGCAAATTTGCCTTCTTTAAACAGCACTTCAAAGATTCATAAGCAAAATTTTACAACTAACACTTGGAGAAACCTGGGATGAGATGCCTCCTCCACCCCAAATGCTGAGGATGACTCTCATAAATCCATTTGTAATAATATGTCTCATGGCTTCTTCAAACCACGGTCATGAGGAACTCTGGCTTGGATGATCTTGAAAGCCTAAACTAGTGAATATTTAAGGAGCCAATTCTGGGAATAAAATCCAGGCTCTGACTCTATGTAATACCAACACCTTATTGCCATAGTTACCAGCACTATGGTTAAAGTGCCTCATTGAAAATCACTAATATATCAATAGGAAATTTTCAATAGGAAAATCACTAATATATCAATAGGAAATGTTCAATAGGAAAATCACTAATATATCAATAGGAAATGTTCTAAATATATGAATAGCAGCTACCTTAACAGGAATAAATAAAGAGGAATGAAATTATCCTTGAGTCTGACACATCTCAGAGCCTTTATTTTTTAACTCTTGGTAAATATGAGATCTGAATGGTGATACTGCAGTGTTTGCCACTAACTTTGATTAGAATAACAAAATTTCAGGAGTTACTGCAATTTAAAAAAGCATATTAATGAAATCTGGTGATACAAAGACATAGATAAAACATAGCCAAGTGATAGGACATTTCAAAATCACAATTCTTCTTCTTTCTTTTATTAGAATGAGAATCTTTTTTCTGCTTGCAGATCTTGAAAATGCATTCATGACACCTTGATATTGTTGGAATGTTCTTCTCTTCCATATAATATCCAATGATAATAATTCTGAAGTGTCAAAGTCATCTGCCCAGACAATAATTTCTTGGGTTACTAACCGTGGATGTCTTAAGATGTCTTAGAACATTTTAAAAAATCTCCTTTCCTTAATCTGACCTGCCTCAGCAAAAGCCTACAAAAGTCTTTCATAGCATGGGTGATTGAGAAACCATTGGAATATGAAGAAAGATTTAAATAATGCGAACTCTGTAATACCAGAAAGTTGTCAAATCATTACCATCTCTTTGCATTTGTATTCCTCTTTCTTTCTGTATAGGAACTTTAGCAACACACACCAGATCAAGCTACCAATTTAAAAAATACTTGCTTTAAGCAAAACTAATATGCAGATATAGATGATTGCATTGGACTGTTTAATTTATATCTCTTGTCCTTTAAAATGTTTGTCATTTCTCTGTCAAAAATATAATACTCTCACTAAAAAGAAATTTCAAATCATAAATGCTGTCCAGAGTCCAAAACTCAGGTTACATCTTTGCAATCCAAGCAAATGATTTTGCACTAAAAAAATGATTTGAATAACTTCCTGATTTTGTCTGTAATAACTGAGGGATTCTGATGTTAGCCCATATGTTAGGCAACAGACACAAATCTTAAATAGAAAAGGCCCAAAGTGCTGCACTCTGTACTATGGAATCATCTTAGTAGCAGTTTTAGATACATCTAGGAAAGTCACTATTGAGCAAAATAATCTCATAAATCCCTCTGTCCCCCATGAACATGACTAGATCTTGGGCAAGAAGAATATAATCTGTCAAGGAACATTTGTGAGGCAACAAATATGTATCAGGACACAAAAATGCATGGAGTCTTCATGACATTTAAGGATGAAGAAGCCATTGGGAACAACCAGGAAATGAGAATGAATACAGCTCTCCAACCTATATCCTTAAAAGCAGTGTGTCAATGTCATCCACCCATTGGCAATTTCTCAACGTCTACCATTCTCCTTTCCAACTGCCTGGAACAGTACCAGGCACAGATACACATGCGTGGCACACTGAAGAGAAGTCAGACCCAGGGCCAAAAGAAGCAAACTGCAGCCACCTGACACATCCGAGACTGATTCCAGTGGGAAGCTCTGAGTCCTAGAGTACTATGCCCTGAATACGAATCAGACTTCTCAGAACAAAACTCTCTCAGTTCAAATCCCAAATCACTAGCTATGGAAGCTGTAGAAGTTTCTTAAGCCAACCTTCTGTTTCTGTGTCTGTAAAATGGAGATGATAATGCTTACTTATCAATTTATGAGAATTGAACAGAAGAAGGCAGTGAGTAAAAAATATTTATGTAACAGCTCACCAAGTATTATCCTCTCAATTGCAATTATTGGTCACAATGAAGAATAGAGAAGAAATAATAACAGAAATAGCTGTCATACACTGAACTCATACAAAGAGCTGTTTAAACGTCATAACAGCCCCTGTAATGGACACTATTACTCTCCTTTTATAGATGAGAAAACAAGAGCATAGACAAGTTAAGCAATTCCATAAGGTTGCACAGCTAATAGATGATCGTCATCTGAAACATGTCAAAAAAATTGTCATTGCAAGTAGAGCTTCTATTTATTCTAACCATAGAATAAGTGTGTTCTCGCCTGACAAATGAAAAATAATAGTGCATTCTCAGCTTCACTTAGGAGGAATCATGCTACTTCTAAACCTGTCTAAAAACCTCTTTAGGTCCATTTATGTTTTCTGCCTTAGCTCTCCACTAGTAACTGCAGTGCTTTCCTGTGGGTTTTTTATCCCCCTGTACTTATTTCACTTGAATCACATGTATTATCTCCTTGACCTGATATTTTCAGATTTGGACAAAAAGTCAATTTCCCCCTTAGTTTCTAACTTACATTTAATACAGTAATCCTGATCCCCAATACTTCATTAGATTTTTTCCTTTGAAGTATCATTATGTCCTTTTTTAGTTGTGATTGCCAAAACTGTATGAACTAGAGAAAAAAACAGAATAAAATAATTTGAATTTTGTTTATTTTTTAACCTTATAAAAATTTTTTAACATTATAAAAATGTTCATAGCCTTTAATATTGTACTGCACATATTGTGATTCTCTAAGAGAAGATACAATATTTCCCAAAAACATTTGATCACAGAATACTAGATAATGTATCTTAAAGTAGTTTGTCTTAGGACACAGTTTAGGAAACATATTTTTAAAACTATAGAGATAAAAGAAGTATTATTTAGGTCAGGTGGCAGTAAACTTAATCAGAATATCCATCACAGGAATTAATGAAATCTGAAGTTGAAAATGGGAAATAAAAGCCAGCAAAAGGATTTGATTTTGATATTATGAAATGGGTGTTCATTTCTATGAAGCATACTGAGTTACTATTCAGTCACGTAAAGATATTTGAGTTTGGCTAAGGGACAATATTCACATTCAAGATATGTTTTTGCTTAGCTTGACAGAAATCCTGGCATATCACTATTGATTTTCATAGAGAAAACATAATAAAGGCAAAATATTTGACCTTTGATATCATTAAATTTCCATTTTACACAAATAATTTTTTTCAATTAAATTGATACCCCTAAAATTGGTTGTCTATTCAATTCTATTCAGAAAGGCTAAGGTCTAAATTAATTTTTTAAAATGTCCAAATGAAAACTAGCTATTGTTTTCTGAAAATATACCAAATAGACACACATGATAGAAATCCCTCAAAGTTGTCATCTTCAGCATAGCTTTATGATTTGGAAAAAGTAGTATGACAGAAAATCTTATTATTTAAAGATGTGAAACCTCTACAATACTTCTAAATTTTTTTTTCTGGGGAATGATGTGGAAACAAAACTTTGGTGCAAGAAAGCACAGAGGATAGCTGTTTTTACTGGCTTTCTATGTTGTTTGAAATTTGAACACTTGTGTAAGTCCCTCTCCAAAAAAAGGACTTCTTTCAAATTGATCATATCTTTGCCTTTTATTGTTCATTTATTAAGATACATAGAAATGGATATTTAACCAGAAGATGATATGACTATGAAATGTGGCTAACACTATGGTATGGGTCTCATTTAAAGACTGATGACTAATGAAATATCTACCCTCTACTTAGTAAACAAGGTAATGAGATTAAAATAAATCCATGAAAACAGTCCACGTATGCAATCGAGAAATTTTTAAATGTCAATCACTTTTAAAATGGTTTCCTCAAATATAGCAAGTGAAGTAATGAAACAAATCTACAAGGTTATAGAAGAAATCAGATCAGAAATCATCTCTCAGATAAAAAAAGAAATGATAACCTTAATGAAGGAATTGCTCAGCACAGCTAGAGAATATATAGATAAAAATATAGAGGAGCATAGGAAAATGGTGGAAATTTTGAATGAACAATATAGGAAAGAATTACAATGCATGAAACAGATTCAAAGAGATAGCTAGGAAATTAAAAATTCCATTGCAAGCTGGAAAAACCACCTGACAGAAACTGAAGCTAGACTTTCAGATCCTGAAGACAGGATCACAGCTAGTGATCTCTAAAGGAAAGAGCTCTTAAAAATAACAAGAGCCCATGAAATAACAATTCAAGAAATCGAAAATGATGCAAATAAAAACAATATAATAATGACAGGTGTTAACAAAAAAGCAGGAGTCAACACAAATGACACACACAAAAATATATTTACAGAAATGATAGCAAATTTCCTAAGAATGGGAACAGAATCTGATATACCAATAAATGAGGCATATATAACTCCAAAGAGCCATAATCAAAATAAATCTATACCCACATATATAATAATCAACACCTCAGAAATTCAGCACAAAAACAGAATATTAAAAGGTGTTAAAGAAAATAAGCATCACCTATAAAGGGAAGTCCTTTAGACTCATGGTTGACTGCTCAATTCAGCACAAAAACAGAATATTAAAAGGTGTTAAAGAAAATAAGCATCACCTATAAAGGGAAGTCCTTTAGACTCATGGTTGACTGCTCAACACAAAACTTCAAGTCAAGAAGAGCTTAGAGTGAAATATTTCAAGCCCTGAAAATTATTTCTCCCCTTCAATATGGAAAAAATAATTTATTTTCTTTTTTCTGGAACATACTATCTGTACTATTTAATACACAGTTTTCCCTCATAAATGATCCATAAGCTGTTTGATCAGACCTATACTTTTTTAATTCTTCTGTGCAAGGGGCTAGAGATTTAGCTCAGTGGCTTAAGTGCCTGCCTGGCAAGCACAAGGTCATGAATTCAATCCCTGGTACCCAAAAAAAAAAAAAAAAAGAATACCACATCAATTCTTCTGTGCAGTAGCCAACTCATACTATATGGATACATAATGAAAGAAAAAAGGAAGGAGGAGGGAGAGATTAAAACAAATAACAGGAGAAATTCTTATCCAGAGCTTTTACAAACCAAGGTATTTTAAAACCATCTTGAACTTTGGCAACATTGCTTTTCCATTCTTAGGATGTTTTTATTTAATTATACAAGAATAATCTCAAGAAGCTAGTGGTGTTTTCAATTTGTCTGATAGAGAAAGCTAGAGAATTACCCTTCATAATACTTAATTAAACATTTCTATCAATTACACTGAATAAATATGCAGTCAGAACTACTGCTGGTTCATTTGGCGCTTACAAAGATGGCATATATTAAAGCCCCAGTTTGGCTTTGCAACACATTAGATTTGGTTAGCAAACATAGCAATTGTTTTACCTAAGAAAATTGTTCCTTTTAATTAAAGCATTTTCTCTTCTCTTAGCACTTTACAATGTGTGATACAGAATAAACATGAAATAGTTACTGCATATTTTCCCTTAGCTTTCTCAGGCAAGATTCAAAAATAATTTAATTCTGAAAAATTTCTTAAGGGAGTGGGAGGGAAAAATAATACCACTAGCAATTTTCATAATCAGAAAACTTATTTTATCAATGAACCATACTACTTTTGAGAGACTGTGATGTAAAATTTTATATTATTCTCCTCAGTAACTGACAAAATATCCAGTTACACATGAGATATATGTGGAAAAACAGATTCATTTGGGAAAAGTTACTGCTTAAACTAACTTTAATGAAGATCAGGTAGAAATAAAGAATACATGTCTTCAACCTAGGGTAATTGATCAGAATTGTTTATACTTTCTCTGAAATACTGAAATTAAATTAGAAGTTTAAACTAAGTCTGAATTCATTGTTTTATTAATCTCTGATCATAGTATGAATTAACTTACACTTAAATTGCAATTCTGAAGTGTTTCTACTCCTCCCTATGTCTCTTCTCGCTCCTTTCACTGTCTCTATATATCCATATGGTTTCCTGCTGTGGATCCACTTTGCAAAACTGAGCATTAGATGAAAGTGTTCATTTAGTATGCCTGAACCATCAAAAAAGCATGATTTTGCCAGAGTTTCTTTTCAAGTCAATATTCATCAAGGTTTTAGTTGCTTTGGAATGAATTTCTCCTATAGAATCATTAGCATGGGAAATTAAGTACAGAACTGTCAGAGTCTATATACACCTGCATAACTGAATATTTTAACCAACACTATTTTTTAATTCAGTACAAGCATTTTATGGCCCTATTAAAAGTCAAATAAAGGTCTGCTTTTTAATCAAGTAAGTAAAATTAACAGATTTTTTTAATCAAGGAAGTAAAATTAACTGTAGTTGAAAAGAACTCCCCCCAAAAGTGAATGTGTGCATGGGTGTGTGTGAGTGTGTGTGTGTGTGTAAGTTACAAGGATAGGACACAAAGCTGGAGACAGAACATTCCTCCTGAAAACCCAAAGTTAAGCTTTGGAAAGACTAAGAAACTCCCCTCCACCCACCCTTCCTTTTAGGTATAGGGATTCTGGCATCTGCCTCAAGGTTCTATTGCTTTCCCCACATTGCTTCTGGAACTCTTCTATCACTCTTTACCCCATCAAAAGAAAGTCTCTTTTTGTTCTGAACTAGATCATTTCTTCATTTGAGATAACAAAGTAAGATTATATAGAGTTAGCTTAAGTCACAGTTCCACTGAAGTGGACTAAGTCACAGAGCTCCCCACTTCCCAGTCCCAGGAAATGGCTGGGTGATGTTCTATGTGTCTTTTGAGAACCCACATCCTGCAGAGGCAGGGGCACAATGGAGGTGATCAGCATCATCTTAGACATAAAACAGAGCCCTACTCCACTGAATTTTGTGAATGAATATGTGCCACAAAAAAAGGAATAATGGAATTCATGCATAAAATCATTAAGACATGACTAAAATAGAAAGAATACAGTCAAAAGAAAAACAAGTAATTTTAAAGTTAAAACACCTGGATTCAATTTGTTGAAATTTTTGGAAATCTCTAACTGCTATAAGCGTCTGCTCCCACGCTGGTAAAATAGAAATATTATCTACTAGGGAAGAGTTGGAGAAATAATGAAATAATGCAAAAAAAAAAAAAAAAAGAAAAAAAAACTCATGCCACAGTGCCAAAGAAAGTCCTTGAGGATACTTGAAGACAAGATGGCCAATCAGTGAACAACAAAATACAAAGCCTCCTGGGAGAAACAACTCATACGCCAGAATAAAACACTATGGAGAGACCCAGACAGAGGGAGATGGATCCTCTTGACACAGGAAAAAATTAAAACATAAAAAAGCTCGTCAAATATGTCGGGACTACAACTGAAACAGCTAGAAATTACAGGACACAGCATTTTCATTCGTGGCAATCTGCCAAGTTTGCAACAGCCTGACTCTGCAGCAGCCGGCAGAGCCACCCAAACTCGTTCCCACCGCCACACACGGGAAGCACAGCAGTGCTGAAGTCAGGGGTTGGTGAGCCCAATGGAGAGCGGAGCCGGCAAGGGGGCCTTCATTAATCCATGGTCAGTGCTGGGATTGGGACCTGCCCCCCATGGGAAGGGCATGATCAAATGGGCAACATGTTGGAATCTGGCAGGAAAACCTGAACTGGGAGCAACAGTGACTTCAGTTGGTTCCTCCCTTCCCAAAGCAGATTCATGTGATTTGTTTGGACTGGGCCACGCCCCTGGCTGGGACCCTATGAGCCATCCCAAATCAATTCCCTGAGCCTAGCAAGCACTAACAGGGGAAGGCGTCTGCAGTTTGGTTGGCCCGGTGGGGAGGGGCAGGCATAGGCAGCCACTGCTTGCACCTCAGTGATAAGAGCAGTGAGGGGAGGGCAGAGGTCCCTCTCCAGCGTGCTTTGGAGGAAACATGGCCAATAGAGACCCGGGCTGGGACCTGCACTGTAACCTGTGTAGAGGAAGCCAGGACCATGACAGGAGAGAGAGGCAAGAGGAGGCCCCCAGCCCAGAAGCCTGAGAGCTCTGATCCAGGAGAGGGAAAACAAGGGAAAGTGAGGGCAGCAAACATGCAACAGCAGACATGGCTTCAATGGACTTTAAAAGATATCTTCGGGAACTTGTAGACGAGCTCAAAACTGAAATATTAAATCAGGTAAAGCAAGATATGAGTAGAGTAATAAAAGGAATGCTCTCAGGGAGCATCTCTCAGGAAGATACAGATGGAAGAAGGGAGGAACACAGAAAAAGGAAAGAAACATTTGATAAAGAATATAAAGAAAATATAGAATACATGAAGCAGATTCCAAGAGACTACCAGGAAATTAAAAACTCCATTGAAAGCTGGCAAAATGCCTTAAAAGAAACTAAGGATAGACTATCAAAACTTGAAGACAAGTTTGCAATGTGTGATCATGAGAGGAAAGACCTCTGAAAAAGAACAAGGAAACAGGCAGTAACAATACAAAGGCTAGAAGATGACAAGAGAATCTACAATTTAAGAATAAGAAATGTGAACAAAGAAGCAGGAATACATACAGGTGAATTACAAAGGCTATTCATGGAAATAATTAAAGAAAACTTGCCAAGCATGGGAAAAGAAAATGACATTCAGTTATGTGAGGCATACAGAACTCCAGCCACCTACAACTGAAACAGATCTACACCCAGACATATTATAATCAAGATACCAGAAATTCAATATAAAAACAGAATATTAAAAGCCATCAGAGAAAAGAAACAGATTACCTGTAAAGGTAAGTCCATCAGGATCACAGCTGACTTCTCAACACAGACCTTCAGATCAAGAAGAGCTTGGAGTGAAATATTCCAAGCCCTGAAAAAAAATAACCTTCCCCCCAGATTGATGTACCCTGCAAAACTGTCACTAGAAATTAATGGAGAAACAAGATGCTTCCATGACAAAGAGGAACTGGGGGAGTTTGTGAACACCAATTCAACCTACAGAGAATACTGAAGGACATTCTAGAGAGAGAGAAAAAAATATCAGGATTTTAGGAACAGTGGCAGAAAAGGCTCAATGAGTGGGGCAGGCAGTAGAATGAAGGAGAAAACTAGACAAACAGGCAGAAAAATAGCATAGCAGAAATGTGGCAGAGAGGGATAACTAGAATCTCTAACATAGATGGCCTTGATACACTATATTGTTAATAGTGCACCAGGATTTAAAACCCACATTACTCACACTACTCTGCTTAGATGTATTATATTCTGTTCCAGTCATTCTACCTGTACTAGATTTGAGGGCACAGACAGTAATCCCAAAAATAATAGGATATAGTATGTAAGGTAATCATCCTTAACTTCCTATTAAGTCAACCTAAAGGTCTGTAAAACCTACACTGTTTTACCATGACTGATGGTAATCGAATCTGGTTTGTTGGATTGCTGTTTTGTATTGATAGGTTTTATTCAAAGCTGTTATGATTGATACTATCAAGTCTGAGAGTATAGGCAACTGCACTGAAGATGACAAGATTCACTAGAATATCCACTCTGATTTGATTATTACCTGCCTTTGAAGTTTTATACTGTCTACAATGTTTTATTTTTACTAATATTGTTATGTACTGCTATATTCAATTATACTGCTATATTCATTTATGCCTGATGCTATAGACAATTCTATTGAAGATATTAAGAAACAACACAGCAATCACTGTAGATCACCTTGTACTGTGGTTTTATACGACTTTTTGGTTTCATGTTTTTATAGGAATTTGTTTTGTTTTGTCTTACTAAGTTTTGTTATTCCAATACAGAAAGAATAGAAATACATGTAGAGACTCATGTATGCATAGCTGTTTACACTCTCACTGTTTGACAATCTACTTTGTATGCTTTAATTTTGTAACTTGAACAACTATTTCTAAGAGGACAATATATAATTTATCAACTAGTGATTTCTTATTCTTTATCTTTTTTCTGAAATTCTGTATTATCTCTACCCTTTACATGCTTTTTTTCCTTTTAAATAAAAATTTTTTTAAAAAAGTCCTTGATAACTGTGCATATGAAATCGGAGGAGAAAGAGGTAGGGGGTTATATGTAATGAAGGAAAGAATTCAAAAGAGAATCTGTCATTACATAATTTGGTCAGCACTTTCTGATTTGTTTTCATTCCTGGAATTTCTTCCATCTGAACTATATGCTATCAGAATACAGTTTGAAAAGTATTTCAAAATAAAAAATAAAAACCAAATATAAAATTTAAGCCAGAGGTTTAGCTTAGCAGTGTAAGTGCTTGCTTGGCAAACGCGAGGTTGTGAGTTTGATCCCCAGCATCAATAAATAAATAAATAAATAAATAAATAAATAAATTTGAGTTATGAAATGGGGAAAATTGTTCTGCTGACAGTGGGAAGAACCATTGTTTTCTGAGAGTCTGAGGCACATAAGCAAAGTAGCTCTAGAAATCTGTTCTGTGTAAGAGGAGAAACATAAAACCAAGAGTTTAAAAAAAAAAACATTTTCACTTAGGAGCTTCTAGGAACAGTATGTGCAACCTGAAATACTTCTTGGACAAGATGAAGGATGTGACTGCTGGGTGCAAGAGAAGGTAAGGTAAGTTGATGTTGATTTACATTTGCTAGTAAGAAATTCAATAAAGAAGAGCTATCTCTTTCTCCTTGCCTACTTATTTGTTATTTAACTAATTTAGACTCACGGATATCTCTTTATTTGATGAGTTATAATGCAATGTTATCATTATTCACAGTGTTGTTCAGTTTCCTGGATTTAGTCACTGGCTCAGAGCCCCCTCAAGTTTGTTTTTGTATACATTCAAGACATCTGTGTCATTGTTTAAGCACTTCCCTTGTTTGTGGATTGATTTTCAACATTTTCCTAGCTCAATTTGTACCTTTTTATGACTTAATCCCAGAACCACTTATTTTCCCCCTCCCCCCCAAAAAAAGAAAACCCTGATTTCTTTTATAGGAGAATATTAAAAATCAAGTGTTCTAGGTCTTTAGAAACCAACATCTGGTTGCTAGATACTCGTTGCTATTTGGACAACACTGTTTTAGCAGATAATGCTAAAAACTGTATTTATGTACACTAATACACACAAAGACACATGTTTACATACATGAGCTTTACATGGTATTTTTGAGGACTTCAACTGATGAACTGATGTACATCTATAAAAACTCAGCATCAGATGTTGTAGTAATAAAGACTACTGATTAAACATACGAAAGCAATGATGAAACTGTCGATAGATGGATACTCTCACTCATAAAATGGATATGATGGATACTCTTCCATAAAATGACATTGAGTAAATCTGAAAAAGACATGCAAACTGAACATATTAGAGACTGCTTTGTAGATAGCATTTTGGTCTTTAGTTTAGGAGTCTTTCATGTCCCAAGATAACATTTTAAGAAAGTAGTATTTTTGACAGAAAGGAGCTCTGAACATTTCTGGTAGGGAAGATGACTTGATTCACCATCATTACAGATGGTTACTTTGATTTTCCCTTCTGCTAACACTTTTCCCAGGACCCTGGCCACCACCAGCTCCCCCTCAAGTTTTCAGCTTGACTTGTTATGATACAGTTTTGACAATTCACGAGTTCTGAAGAGAGACTGAAGTGACTTAGCACTGTGATCTAGAATATACTTACTGAGAGGCTATCACTCAACACAGAAATACCACTTCAGATGATGTTGGTGTACAATTCAAAAAAAGAAAGTTGTGGAATAAAGGAAAAGTTTTCCTTTGTTTTTAAGGCTCTGAGAAAATGGAATGGGAATAAGAGAATAAGATTGCTGATATAAGGGATAGTTTAGGGGATATTTGGATTTACTAATGAATATATGATAGTTAATTAAATTCAAAGAATTTCATAAGTTTATTGTTTAAACAAGAATTTAACAGCGAGTCAGGAGGAGCTCCAGTGGGCAGCTGCTGCGAATCAGCCATGCTGGAACCCAGGTGGCTGTAGAGGAAGGCAACTCGCCTGCCCTCTTGGTGGGCGCCTCCCTCTGGCGTGAGCCCAGAGGAGACCCAGTCGGCAGCTCCTGTGAGCCTACCGGTTCGCGGGCTGGAAATCAAACATCTCAACCCCACCCCACCCCACTCCCCGTTTAGCAACTGGGGACAGAGGTCTAAACATGACTTGAGAGGATAACCGTATGCAATATAGCAAATATGGGAGATTGTGTTCCATCTTCTGTTTGAAGGCAAATGTTTTTTTCACTGATTTGTTTCATTATGATTAATTGTATTACACTAGTCCATATTCTCTTTCGAATGGTTTTATAGTGTTCTGTCTGTGATTTGATTTTGCTATACCTGACTGATTGGATTACTATTATGAAGATAATGAGATGATAACTACTACTGTTATTACGGTATCCTGCTGTGAAGTTCTGTACCAATTTCACTGCCTTGTCTCAATTGGCTTTGTTCTGTCTTGTTCTGTTGTATTTTTACTACCTTCAGAAAAAAAAACACTATAAAGTATTAAAAAAAAGAATTTAACAACAGGAAAGGGTGAGAATTCTCCTGCAGATTATTATGTAACATAGAATTTATACTACAGGACTTCTCAATGACCTGACTTCTTCCTACTAAGCCATGACTTCTAAAAGGTCCACCATCTCCTGTAGCACAACAGACTGGCAATCAAGCCATTAACACTTTTGGGGACATTTATCAAAATGTCCAGAAGTGTCTTTAAAAAGTGTCTACAAAAAGCCAGAAGTGTCTCTAAAAGTGTCTACAAAAAGCCAGAAGTGTCTCGAAATTTTTCAGAAGCTATATCCTATGTTATAATATAAATCTATAATATATCATATTTTTAAAAATTATACTAAGAGACTTTTTAGAGAAAAGATAATTTCTTTCACTATTACATCTTTGGCAACAAATGTATAGTTTGAAAAATGAGTGGCCATAAATAAAATTTACTTTTTACTAGTCCAGCATATAAATACTCTTCCAGAGTTGGTGAAATCTCCAGGGCATGAACCTTGGTAGAAATCAGGGATGTTAGACAACATTTGAAATCAGAAATTTTCATTTTCTGAAATCTGGGATTCAGAAGTGAATGAATGTATGATCAAGGCTTGGCCAACTAAACACACCTGCCAGAAATAAGGACCTTTGGAAAAGAAACAAAGCACATGAGAGAAAGATTATCCCCAGTGGAATCTGTGCTATCAGGAGTTTATGGAGACTATGACCAGGAGTTCCAGTCATAAGGACATAAACAAGTTCTGGTACCTCCCTACATGTGGTCTGTGATATCTTCATGCTTTGTATGCCCAGGCATTTGATTCTATAACCAGTGCAATATTCTTTAAATTCATTTCGTATTTATTCTATTCAATAGTGATTCCTGTTGTTGGAAAACCAAGAAAAATTTCAGTAAAAGGCAGGAACTCAAATTATAACAGATAGTCAGATGGATGAACTCATACAAATAACCAAATCAATAATTAAATGAGTAAAGGAAACAAACATCAAGTTAAAATTAGGCTCAATATCTGTTATTCTTTCTTTTCTTTCCCTTCTGTCATATCTTCTCTCCCTCAAACTTTTTGTTAAAAGCAAATGACTCTTAAAAGAAGTAAATATTAGTTTTATGGAAACTATATTAGTTTTCTTGCATAACTTATAATAATGATTTCTAAGATGCTGATTTAATTATATTCACCTAAACTGTAAGCTAGTTGAAGTAGAGGCCCTGACTTCTCTCCTTTAAGCAGATTCAATTTAAAAACTAACAGGTTCAAAGAAAAACAAATTGGAATCTATCATTCACAGAAACCAGGTGAGCTTATTACAATATTAAAGCTTGCATTTCAACAAATAAATGTATTCATGAGTCTACATAGGAAAGTTATCTTTTTATGAATGACAACTTAGGTACCTTAAATTAAACGTCTTTAAAAATTAATTTATCTCTTCATTTCTAACCATTCTTTATAAATTTTGCTTAACTCTCAGGTTTCAGATGAAAACATAAGACTATAGATAGACTGCTAGTACATTTTATTCCTTTAAATTTCTTAGGATTAATAAAAAATGCAGAAATCAAAACTGTGTCACTGCTAGAAAAGTTTTAAAGAGCTTCTACACAATGCCAGCTATTTTGAGGCTTTCTGCAAACAGCAGAAGGAAGGAAAGCAGTCAAATTTCCATTATGAAAAGAAAAAAATCCAAAATGGGAAGTTAGTAGAGTCCCAAGCAGAACTATCCTCAAGCCTAATACTCAGAGACGGAAGTAAACACACACACACATACTCTCTCTCTCTCTCTCTCTCTCTGAATCAATCCCATTGAATGAGAGTTTAAATGTGGCAACAAATTCTCTTAACACTCCTCTCACTGAGACATGATAATCTACATAATCACCTCATTAATAAGAGTAGGCTTAAGACTGCTTTGACCAATAAACTACTTTAGAAGAGACTGCATTTTTCAAGACTCTAAACCAAGTAAAAGACTTGGTTTAATGGAACATTCACTACAAAAACCTGAGCCTTGACATAAAGTTTTACTGCCTGAAAAAAATGCTACATAGGGAAAGTCATTTGTCAGCACCTGAGTCAATACTTTGAGTGTAGTCTTGCTTCCAGCAATCCTTGCCAAGGTCCCACTGTAGATGAAAGCTCATGATTCTAATCAGCCTTTCTGCTAACAGATTGTCACAGAGTTACCTCCATGAATATTGACTTCATGCTGAATGTATGACCCAGAAAACTAAGATTCATCAAGATTGATTTTTTTTTAGACCCCCCTAATAAGGTTTAGGGGCGGTTTGGCATGTAGCACTGGCGTGTGGAAAAGAATTTGAGAATTTAAGAGAATTGGTAAAATCAAAGGTACAACATGTGACAAGGACACTGGGAGCAAGAAAGAAGTGAAAGTACAGTGGGCCTGGCCCACTTATGGAAGGCAATTTACTAGAGTCTGGAAGGAAACAGATGCTCTTTTATTTCCTGGCAGAAATCTTGGCAGCACTGTCCTCTGTGCCAACAGGGAAAATAAGAAATACACCTAATGAACTCAGTAATCTAGCTAAAAAGATTTCCTGGGCAGTGTTGAAGTTTCCATCTAATGCTATAGGCAGCTGAGTTAGAAATGTTATAAGCAGGCAGACAGGGTTGGGCTCTTGAAGAAGCCAGTGGGGAAGACCAGACATCTTGCAGTTTTGGAGGAGATAGACACCTCCCACTGTAAGCCAGCTCTCTGGACAAAAAACAAATGCACACACACCCTAAGGATGAACATTAGGGATTGATAATCTAAATGGGTATCACCTTGAGGAAGCCAGCAGCCACTAATCCAACCCCTTACAGGCAAAGGCCTTGGTACTGCTTGCTTTGCTAAGTGACTCCCTTCTCTATTGAATCCTGATTTAATCAATCTTACCTGAGCAGTTACACTATAGTCTTACTGGTTGATCATGGTTCTGTCCCACCTCATACCCTGCTACCTTGAGAATTCCCATTTTTCCCCATTTTGGACCTGCCTCACCTAGTGGTCTTGCTCTATAAAAATCCCTAGAAAAGGTGGGGTCCTCGGAAACCTATTCAGGACAGTTTCTGTTTCTCTTTCTCAAACAGAAGCTTTCTTTCTTTCAATAAAAATATCCTGCTCTTAACCTCCATTGTTCCTAAAATTCATTCATTGATTTTTAGAGAGCACAAACTTGTCACAGACATCTAGTAGGGTGGGAATTTCCTTCTTCTAGATCATAACTTCCTCAACTTATCCATAATAATATGAAAAGAAAGAGTGGTGAACAAAAAAAAGAGAAAAAAAAAGTTCATTTTTTAACAGAATTTGTAAAGAGTCCAGGACAATCTTTCCAAGCCCCACAATGTTATCAAAGAGATAGCCGTAAGGAAAAGATCAAACAGCCCGCTGCAAATGATACACAGCCTGGAGGAATCCAAGCTTTGGCTGCAGAATCCTTTCTGAAGGTGGCATAAAGATTTAAGTTAAGCTTCAAACATACTTTCATTTATACAGAAAACCTTCTAAGAACATTAAGAAATTGCCTCAGACACTCCTAGCTAGACAATAATTCTTTTAAGATAAATAAGGGTACTTCCCAGAGACACCTCACAGGGAGCTCGAGGTACAGATTTTTCTTGACATGTGTGTATGGCGTTCGACTGATGGAGTTGATTTCTACATTGATACATAAAATATCTCAAAACTTTTAGAGTGAAATATATCAAGTAATTAAAAATCATAAGGACCATAAAAAAGAAAAGATACTTTGATAGCTTCAAACTTCTATGAGCATAGACTAAGTTAAAAATATTACTCAGCTGCAAAACTACCTAGATTTTCAAGAAAAATAAGGGTTATGCAGATGGTGGAATTGAGAATTATAGAATTATTTGGAATGAGCAAGACTGAGCTCTATCCATGAAACTAACAAGAAGTAAACAGCTGATTTTCAGAACTGCTGAATAATAAATGCCACATGCCTCTTATTAACCTCTACTTTTAAATACATTTTTTATTTTTAATTGACACATATAATTGTATATATTTGGGGTCAAAATGTGACATTTCAGTACAAGTACATAATATGTAAGGATGATATCAGGGTAATAGGAATATCTGTCAGCCCAGATATAGATTATTTCTTTGTACTGGGAAAATCCAAAATCCTCTCACTGTTTATTAGATATTCAATTAATTGTTGTTAACCAGTTATCCTACCGTGATAGAAAATGTTACAAGTTATTCCTTTTATTAAATTGCACACTTGTATTTTTTTACCATTGTCTTAGTTACTTTTCTTTCATTACTGAGACAAAATACCTGATACCCAAATTTAAAAGGGGAAAGGTTCAATGGGCTTACAGTTTTTAGAAGTTTAAATCCATAATTGGCTGGCTCTAAATCAGGTTGGCCTGGTAGAGGGGCATCTCAAAGGAGAGCAGTTCATGGTGCCCACAAGGTAGCAAAAAGCAACAAAGGGCACATTTCTGTCCCTTTTATCTTATCTAGACTACCTAAGACAGGTAGCACTCACACCTCTAATCCTAGTGTATTTAAGCCTAGAATTGCACCATGAATCAATTCCAGCATCAGACACTCTAAATCAAGCCCCTCCTGAAAAAGCCCCACCTATGACAATGTGGGGCTGTAGGGGGACATCTAAACACAGGTCATAATAACTGTTTCTCTCTATCCCTCCTGCACTCTTCCAAGTTCCTATTTAACCCTTTATTTTTTAAATGAGATTCTTGTGTGTCAAAACAAAGAATCCTTCATGTGTGTTGGAAAGGCAAGGCATTCATTGTTTCTGTAACTCATAATTCTTCATAATGAATGGACTTGAGCCCGAAAAATAAACTGAAAGAGCTTCACCTGTCTTGGACATAAGTTCTCATGAGCTCCTAAACCTCAGGCCTAAGCCTGATGCTCTAATAGGCTGACACTGGAAAGGAGTAATAGGAAAGTGAGGACACTTCGCATTCAAGAGAAATGTAAACATGAGTTGTCCACAGGCATATTATGCTAATTTTAACTATTCATGCAAAAGGTAGAGGCCAATGTATTCTCCCTCTGAACTGAGTTAGGCTAGCGACTGCTTCACTCAATAGGAAATAGCACGAAGGGTGTTGAGTGATCTCTGAGAGTAGCTCTTAAAAGGCCATTTGACTTCTGCCTTGTCTAATGGGTATGTGATCACAGGTCACCATGCTAGGGAGTCATCTGTAATCACTTGGGCTTCCCAGGTGCAGCTGGGCCCAGCCAAGTATTCCCAGTGAGGCACCTGATATGCCCATGTCCCCATCATGGATGAAGGAGCAGCTCTCTGTAAGCTGAATACCATGGTATGACCAGTTAGTACCGCAGGCAAGTCCTACCTGAATCTTAACTCAAAAAAATCACAAAATACAGTATTTGTAGTTTTAAACATACAAGTTTTAGTATCCTTTCATAAGTAGCCATAGAAATGTGGGAATGCTTACTAAATTGTTTAGAATTCTACCAGACTTTTCAGGTGAAGCATATCGGTAAACTCAGAGCAGGGATTAGGATTGATATTGCACCTGTTACAATGAATAAACTAGGAGATGATGCTAGATTAGATCTAAAGAAAGGAGAGGGTGTTAGCTGAATTCAGCAAGCCATAAAATAAAATCTTTTTTCCCATATTTCCAGCCAGCTGCATTATCCTCTGTACTTTTCACTGAGCTTCAAACTGGGAAAGGTAAATTACAGAAAATTTGTATTTCTCCTATGTTTAAGTACTAAAAAACTCTAACAGACCTAACTTTAAATCTAAATTCTGTACAAACAAAAATATAATAAATGTCTCATTATAAGGAAACAAAATAATCTCTGAGTATATCTAAAGAAATTGGAAAGAAGAGAAATAACATATCCTATGGCACCACTGTCTGAGCTTACTTTGAACAAATACTTCTCTTGAGAACTAGACATCTGGACTTAAATTTTGAGTCCAGAGCCTGACTTTCAGCACTGCACAATGAACTTAAGACCAACTCAGCTGAGATTAATACACTGAGTTGAACAGAAATGTTTGTAATTAATTTCCATATAGAAAAAAAATGAATGAACTGTAAAACCAAAATGCAGAAAACTACAACATAAAGTTTCTAGGAAAAATACAGGATATTTCTGTGATTCTAAAGTAGGCTAAACAGTACACAGAAAAATATTAATGATATAAAAGACAAGAGACAAATCTGACTTCAATAAATTTTAAAATTTCTGTCTATCAAAAGTCAGCAAGTAAGAAAATTCATAAACCAAAAATATCTGCAGCAATGCACAAACATAACAAAGAATGTATATTCAGAATATTGAACTCCCACAAAGTGCCAATAAAAATACTCTCAAGTTTTTAGCTTAAAAAATGGATGCAAGACTTAGATACTTAAATATAAAAAAAATGAAATTATAATCAACATCACTAGTCACTAATAATAACCAAATTAAAACTACAGCTAAGAAAGTACTAGCATTCTTATTGTTTTCTTTTTTATTTTAAAGATAATAAGATCCAATAAAACAAAACAGAACAAAGCCAATAAAAACAAAGCAGCAAAATTGGTACAAAATTTCAAAGCAGGATACTAGGAAAACAACACTAGCTACCATAGTATATCTTGTTACCTTCACAATAGTTATCCATTCCATCAGGTATAGAAAAATCAAACCAAAAACAAAAGAGAAAAAAATCAATCAAAACGATATTTAATAAATCAAAATAATTAATCAGCACAAAGCAAAACAGTGAGAACAATATTGGATTTCAAAGGCATCTACTGGGAGGATGATAGTATGCGATATAGCAAATATGGGGGATTTCTTTCTATCTTGCATTCTTATTCTTTGCTGTAATGTAAATAACACAGTCATTCTGGTGGCCTGTTGACAGTTTTTGATAAACACAGCATACCCTGTAATCTAGCACTTCCTCTCTGAAGCATTTGCTGAAGAGAAGTAAACATCTTATCTGCACGAAGAATGCTGATGGTAGCCTTACTCATAATAGCAAAACAATGAAAACAACCCAAATGTCCCTAAGTAAGACCGAGCATAAACAAATTGAAGTTTAGTTACACAGTGAAAAAAATGAAAAAGGACTCAGTAACAAAAACTCATTAAATACATGCATGTGCATACATAGTCTTTTTTCTATAAATTCCACCTGTGGAAATTCCACTTCTGGAAATTGCAAAATTCCATTTCATAAAGTGAATTAACTTAATGACAGTAATTACACGATGTTTTTACTAAGTAAATAACTGAATCAATTGAAGCCCTTCAAATGAGAAAACAGATTAACTAGTGTATATGCACAATGGAAAAATATGAAAAGTTACATTAAGACTATAGAATTTATTTTAATGAAAATCATTCACAATGTATTAATTGACCAAACCATCTTACAATATAACATGCACCATACAATGTTCTACCTGAGTACACACTCACGTACTGTTATAATAATGTTTGCCTGCACAGATGAGTATAATACTTGTGTGGCAATTATGTCTTAGTCCAGGCTGATACATACAATATTTCAATATGTAGTAGGTGGACTAGGGTCTTAAAAGCAAAGATTTTATTTCTCACAGTTCTAGATCCAAGATCTAGTTTCTGATAGATTTGATATCTAGGTGAGGAATGCATCCTGGTTTGCAGATAATAGATTTCTCTAATATCCCCACATAGAGGGAGAAAGAGAATGAGATACAGGCTTTCTCTTCTCTTTTATATAAGATAAATAATCTGCTATCATGACCTAATTACCTTCCCAAAGGTCCATCTCTAAATAATAGCATGTTGCAGATTAGGACTCCAGCATATAAATGCTGTGGACATGCAATCATTCAGACCACAGCAGCATGTCTCAAGCATGTGTGTTCAATATTTGTGCATTCATGGGAAGCTTTATGGTAGTGATGTTGAGGAATCACTATGAAAGAATGTTCAGGAGTTTCTTCCTTGAGAAACATTGCAGAATATTCATGTTTTCAGAAAATGTTGATTGCTCATGCCATAAATACAATAAACCAAGAAAAATTCAATGCTCAAATCAAATAATAAAATATGCTTAGCTATATATACATTATATTAACCTCAGTGAAATAAATCATAAATATTTACAAGTTATTTTTCTAAAAATCAAGCTGAAAATATCATTTTTGTAACAAGCTGATGTGAAGCCAGTATATATAACCACTGCGAAAGCTCAGAATGAGGGGAAACCTGTGAATTTGCTTTTTAATTGTATGCGAAACTATATAGCTAAATGACAGCTAACACTATGCATTGAACTCTTCTAATTCTAGCATATGAAAAGTACTGTTTCCACTGACTTAATTCTCTTTAAAGCACTTTTTAAACCACTGTCCCCTAAATTAAGAGTTAACAAACTGATCTACGAAGGTCCAAAAAGTTAGTATTTTAGAATTACAGGCTATTGGTGTCTATCACAATTGAATAATATGCTGTCGTAGAGTGAAAGTAACCCCAACAATACATAAAGACATGGTTATATTTGCCTTTAAATAAAACTTCATTTACAGAATCAGCAGTGGCATACATATGGTGCACATGCCAAGTTTGTGGATCACTGTTTAATGTAACATAAGTAATTATACAATGATATAATATGTAATGAAAATAAAAATGAACATTACAGGGTATGGAAAAGTCAAGACAGGATTAATAATTTAAAAAGATTCTGCTGTCTGAAGAATTAATTGTGAAATGTTATACCAAATGTGAGCAATGTTTACTTTCTTTTTTAACATATAATATTAAGCAAATAGTATTGAAATATTTAAGAATAATCTTCTAGTGAGAAGAATTACATTTGAATTACTATTTAAAATATTGATACTATGTAAAATATCTTTGCAAAGATATTTTACTTAAAAAATCTGCATGTGGAAATCAACTGAGTGTTAAACTGATGGTCTGTGTGACCATTTAACTTAATCAGATTGGGAAAATTGGGGAATGAAAGAAAAATTAAGCTATGTAAGTATATATTTTTGAAAGATTGATTTATGATCAATAGCTTTAATTCATTGAACTGAAATCAATTTGCTCAAAAACTTTCTGAAAATAAAGTGTCAAAAATAAAAAAATACATATGATCCTTTAAAAATACCTGAACATTTAAAAATAGCAAAAGAATAATGTTCTTATGTATTATATCTCTCATATCATTTTGCTGGTCATAAAGAAATGCTTTCAATATAATCTTAATATATCAATTTGCCTTTTACACATACATTTGAATTGTTGACACTTTCAACTGACTCCCCTATAGACTAAAATGTTTTGTTTTGTTTTTCCATTAATATATTTCTATTAGGGCCTTATTAGATTTACAAAATACTGGGTTTCTATGTTGTACTCTCATACATAACATATTTTGGAATATACATCTCTTCTATTCTCCCCTTTTCTGCAGTGTTTTTACATAAATTGCTTTACACCCAGATTCTCGGGTAAGCAAAAGAAAGTCTGCTAAATTGGAATTACAATTTCTATATTTTTATGTTGAACTTTGTAAATAAGCCTAGTTTATTTATACCTACAATCAACCCATAGCATCCTTTAGAAATTAATTCCAGGACTCCGTGTCTCAAAACTCGTGGATGCTCACGCTCCTGGTGTAATGCGTGCACATAACCCATACCTATTCTCCTGTATGTTTTATATTGTTTCTAGATAATTATAAGACATAATACAAGGTAAATGATATGTAAGTGTTGTTAGCCTTATAGAGTCATGATGAGAAAAAAGCCTGTATATATTTAGCACTCACATAATTTCTTCTGAATATGTTTATCCACTGTAGATTGAATTTGTGAGTGCCAAGGCTGTAGTTACAGGCAATTACACTGAATTTTTGCTTTCATTGTAAGTACTTTTCTTCACAAATATTTGTACAAAATAAAAATCTTCAACTGTGTTCTCTATTTTTTTAGATCTCTCTATGTTTCACCCAATGTTAATGCTGAAAACTCACAGGACTGCTCAAGCCCAGTATCTTCTGGTACAAAATATCAATTTATTTGGCTGAGAATAGAAGTTCCATCAAAATAGTTTTCCCATAATCTGAGAAATTCCAAAATGCAGCTATAGAATTCAAGTTTAGATCATGTACATTATCTAAGGAATAATATTTAAAGTGTTCTCATCTTCCCTTCTCATACAGGGATGCACTACAAGGCTTTTTTAATAAGTTTTATTTTGACAATTTCAATTTGCTAAAATCATCAAATTGATGTTTTTTGATCCAAAAATATTCATTAAATATTTCCTATTTATTTTTAAAAAGTAGGAAATACAAGTTTCACAGAACTTAGTTTTCAAAAGTAGCTCAATATCGTGGCTGGGGATTTAGGTTTATTTAAAGTCGCCAGAGCTTCACACATTTCTAATATCTGATTGGCAGCAGCAAAGTTGAAAAGCAGATCTGCCAGATAAAATTACTTTTATGTTCTTACTAAAAAGCTTTCCACAAGCAAACTCAGTTATTTTAAACCGTATATATATTTAAAAGTATAGAAATTTTAACCACTCTTATTTTTATTACCATACATAGAATATGTACAATAACAAATGTATGTGTTCATCATGATTAATACCAAGGACACCAGTCCAAGTTTACTCCATTTGGTAACTACAATGCTTTCCTCCAATGCTGTGCTGTACTATTTGCAGTAATATAGTAAAACCAATTAATACTAAAGCATGTAGAAACATAAGAACAAATGATTGTATTTTTAATCTTGAAAGTTTAAAAAGAATTTTACAAAAGCATCCACCTCAATATCAAACTTCCCACATTTGACTGAAGAAACAGCCAAAGCCTTCAGGAATTAGATAGAAAAAAGGAGATTGATCCATTGCTGGAATTAACCAGTTATCTTGTGGAAGGATCTAAACATATTATTCCAAGCCTGGCATCATTTAATTAGAGCTATTCTGTAAAACAACTAACATTTATAACTTCTGCTTCAGTTTTCATACATGCACAGGAAAATAACAGAATAAAAAATGAATCAAAGCCATTTTAAAGCCATTTTATCTAAATGATAAATGATATTTTGCAGAATGTTGTGTAAATATACCATCTGCAGCTACATACTAAATCACAATCTTCAGGCACATTCTTCTTAATATTACTATTAACTGATGATGTAAATGCTAATGCCTCCTCAGCATATGTGTCTTCTGTTTTCTGTGTAATAATTGATATCACCGTGGTTCTGGTGGCAGATAGGAATTGTCAACAAATATTTTGTGTAAAGCTATATGTTCTTCATCATCTTTGTAGACAAATGAATTTTGTACTAAATTTTCCTAAACATACACTTCTAGGTTTTTTAGCTCATGGTATCAAAATACACTTATTACAATATTAAATATCATCAAACAATAAAATACATGTTTGTAAATTCTCTATACAGTATAATAACATAGCAATAGTGTTCAGAACATTCCCAGCATGCTAAGCCCCTCTTCCCTACATGTACTTCACAGATACTTAACCATTAACTGACCGTGTCCCCCACTGGGTCCAAAAACTGATGGTCTGGTAACCTCATGCATCTCACAGACCAGGAAGTAGCCACAGGACACCTGTGGGCACATCAAGTAGGGGCAACAGTGAATATTCTTCCTATCAGAGCAAGAAATATATCAATAGTGCCTTGCTTTCCTAGAGAGGAATTTGTCACCAGATAAATGGAAAAGATTAGAAGACTAAAATTAATTTGCAACTATTTTGTCATACTTTGCTGTTTTCCTTAGAATTAATCTTACAACAAAATAAAACCTCTGACCACTCGGTATGCTAAATACTAAAAGATCAAACTGGAGCTCGCGAAACCTGTAAAGTTTTCCTTCAGCTGGTAATGGAAATTAAAGCTATAAGAGCATTTATAATAGCATCAAACCATGAAATACTTAGGAATGAAATTAACAGGATGTGTGCAAGAGATAGACACAGAAACTGACAAGGCACTGATGATAAATATTAAAGAACATCAAAATAAGTACAAAAAATCTCTGCTATTCCATTAGAGAATGTATTATTGGTAAGATGTCAATAATTCCCAAGTTGATCAATTGCTGCAATTTCAGTAGAATTTGAGCAGATTCTTTGTAAAAACTGAGTAACTAGTTATAATGTTAATATGAAAGAGAAAAAGAATTTGAGGATCATGAGCAATTTTGCAAATGAAAAACAAATTTGAAGAACTTTTAAGACTAGATTCAAATGATATGTAACAATAGTAATCAAGATAGTGTGGCCCTAGAGATCTATTTAAGTCAAGGAACAGAATAGAGAAAACATATACACATGCAAGGCAGATAGCTAGATAGATAATAGATAGATAGATAGATAGACAGATATGTAAATAGAAACTTACCTGAAGATGTATAGAAGGAAAATATCTCAATATCCTAAATCACTTGATAAACATAAATTAAAACTTCTATAAGATACCACTACATACCTTTTAAAATACCTAAACTTAAAATAAGAGATAAAAGAAATATTGTATCAGTTACTGGTGAGGATATAGAAGAACTGGAATTCTCATTCATTACTGCTGAGAATGAAAAGTGGTATAACCAATTGGGAAAACAGTTATCCATGGTATATGGTCAAACAATTCCAGTCTTAGGTAGTTATTAAAATAGACGAAAATAGGTTTTCATATGAATTAAATGCAATTGCTTAAAGCTATACTGTTTTGCTAGAAATGGGACATATTAAGTCATTAATTGGAAGGAAATGCAATGAAAAGAATTTAGTCTTGATAACATTAAGTGAAAGAAATCAGAAGCAAAAAGTATATAATTTATAAATTCATTCACACTACATTCTCATAAAGAGAGAGCTACTGAATCAGAAATAAAGAACATTGACTGGAAAGGACTACAGGGAAAAGCTGAGTGTAAAAGCACTAGAAAACATTTTGTAGTGATGAAAATGTGTTTTAATTGCAGTAGTAGCTTTGCAACCTCATATATTCCACAAAAGTCACAAAATTGAAGAATACATTGGAAGGGTGAATTTTATATTAAGTGAATTTTACCTCTCTAACTTTTAAAAGAATGATAAGAAGAAGAAACCCTTGATTTAATTGTCACCTCCTTTTGGAAAAAATTCTTGTATCCATTACTTTTTCTCCTGCTATGTCACTCCAACTACAAAAAGAGTTAATCCTCCCTTTGCCTCTCAAACTCTATGTGTCTTTAACTTTGTCCTTAGCATACTAGGTTAAACTATCTATATTCCTTTCTCTTCTCCCAGGGGATTGGGCTTTTGGAATGTTCTCCCTTTTTAAAATCACATTTAACATACAAACATTACCAATAAGCTTTGGAGACAGGAAGAAATAAGAAATGAAAGAAAAAAAGAAATATATCTTAAATTATTTTTTTCTCTCTCAATCATTCCCTTTGAGGGTAAAAAAAATTTTTCTTCCATTATTGTGGAGGTGCCTCTATCGGTCAGTGTTTACTAGAGAAACAGATTTAGTGCAAGACATATGAAGAACTACATAAGGATTTGCAAGGCAGACTTGCAGCATCTGCTCCGGGAGTTGGAGATCTGAAGGATCCAGTAGAAGGCTTGGAGCTCTCTGTAGTCTGTACCAGGAGCTGAAAGGTCTGTTTTGGAGGCTGACAGGTCTAACTGGAAGCCAGGAGGTGCCATCCAAGGTGAAGGGAAAGAGTGGGGCTCCTCCAAAGAAACAGAAGCGAGCCTTCCTCCTTCCTTTCCCTTTTCCTCCATTCAGGAAACAAGCCTGTTGGCTGGTGCACCCATACCCCGAGTGGGTCTTCTGTCCAGGAAATCCCTCCAGCCACACCTAGAACTACGCTCATCCAATTTAGTGGGGCATTTCTTACTCAAGTTGATGCAATGCTCTATGATTTATGCTTACAACAAACATGTGATTTTAATTTTTTGTCTTTTTAATATTTTTTATTTTACTTTAGTGCATTATTATGTTTGTAGTATATAATGTTCCCATTCCTTGTGGTAAGTTGATACATTCATATAACTCATTTTAATTCTTTTTCTCATCTCCTTTCCCTTTTTTCTCTTTCCCCTCCACCCATCTCTTGATGAGCTTTTTTTTTTTTTGTACGTGCTTATAGTACATAATGTTTACATTATTCAAGTAAAGAAGTCAATCGATCTGGAGAAGATTGCCATAGAAAGATAGCTTATTATTAACAGCTCTCCAGAGGATTGTGCATTCAGTGCACAGAGGATCACAAGGGACACAGGCGCCAGCCAGGTGGCAGAAAGAATGAAAGAAGATTGCCACTTTATTGCAGCTTTGAGGAAAGGAATGGGCAAAGTGTGATGTGCAGCTCAGCAGCTTTAGGATTGGTTAGGAGGAATAATTGTGGCAGGCTCTGAGGTGTAGAGGTCATCTCTGGTTGTCCAGAACCTGATCCTGGCAATATTTAGGATGGGAAAATCCTGTCCCTGACTATAGGAGTCTGATAAAAGGAGATGGGTGGCGTGTGGATTCAGAATTAGTTGACTGCATATAAAGGGATATTCACAGGTAAGTGTTTGACAGCTTCAGAAAGTTTAACCCTGACAAAGGCAGTCCCAGGTCAAGGGGGCCCTATGTGCCAGAGAGTTAAGTAAATAAGAAAATATAATTAGTACAACTTATATTAAAAAAATACACACACACAAACATATATATATATATATATATATATATATATCCGTACATTAATAACTGAAATAGAACCGGTGTGCCTTGTTGGTTAGCAAAGTGTTGGCAATATTTTTTAGGCTCCAAAATTAGTCTAACATCTTGCTAAATATCAAGTGAAAAATAGTTTACATAATGTGCTAAGGCATATTCCACTATATTCTTCAATAAGCACTATATAAACATTGAGAGAGATGTTTAATTTGTGTATGGAATGATGGATTACACAGTCAACTTCTTTAACTTCTATTTCCTACTGTGAATCAACAGAAGCTATGCTTTAGTGCCTTCCAGGATAAGTAAAAGAAAATGTCGTAGACAAAAACTGCTGAGGTATCTTCACACTTGTTCTTTTATTTAATATTATGACCATATTATTTCATTTAATAAATGATATAAGGATTAAGGAAACACAAAAGTGCATCTGTGCATGCAAAGCTACAGGAGAAATCACTTGCCATATAATAGAAAGCATTATAATTTCTTACACATTTTGTTCAAAGTATTAGGAAAATGATACACCATATTTTACTCTAAAACTATATTTACATTAAAATAAACTGTTGTACATGAGAAGAAAACATTTATCACTGGTTGTAAGATGACTATCAGATTTTCATTTCTGATATCTCTCCTCATCTAGTTTATTCAAGGTTAAAATTAACAATAATGATAATTAAATAACAGACTATCTATTGCTTTCATCACAGTGCTTTTTCAGCTGCTGCATAATTGCATAAAATAATACATTCTTTTAGGAAATTGTATTTTGTGTCTCAAATGGCCTCTTTCAATTTTCCTCTAACTTAAAAATAAATCTCAATAGACCCACTGACTAACTTTAAAAATACTTTTAAAACAAACTATAGTAACAATAGTAATTTTAACCAGCTAATATGGAATGTCTATGTGCTTCTGATATGTCATTTACTTCTTCAAGCTCTGCATGAAGTATGCATTCATGACGTCAACAATTATATAGAGAAGCTGAAGAACAGGAAGATTAATAAACAGCTTTCAAGTAGTAAACCTGGAATTTAAAAAGAAGGTTCTCTGATTTCTGAATCTATGCCTTTAGCCACTCCATTCTGCTGTGACTCATGTGTAAGCTGCTTGGCTGAAGCATTTTTCCTCTAGAAATCATGTTATAGATGGTAGTCACAGTCCTGTAGGTAAGCACAACGCACACTATATCCACATAAAAGTTCCACAAAATCTGACCATAATTTGTGTAGTTGTTTCTGGGAAACAATGTATTGTAAGGTTTTTCTAGCTGCCCTAGCAGAAATAGATTTTCTATTTTTGTAGTTGGACAATAGACTGTTTTTCCTTTTCCCAGTGCCCTATAAAACCTGAATTAGTTGATTATATGACACTTTGTAATGTAATAGGAGAACAAAATAACTGTTTCCACCATTAAGAGGAGAGAGGTAATTCTAGAAAAATTAAAACAATTATGATAAGTATAGTAGTAGATGAGAACCACTTTCATGTTTGTTTCAGAAAGAACACATTTCCATGACCTATTACGCACCTACAGTTTCACACCCCTTGTAAGATATTTTAAAATTACTACCTCTAACCTCTTGCTATCCTTGTACGGTGAACATAAATATTCTTACCTTATAGTTTAGAGTTCATTGAAACTAAAAATGATTCACATGGCCAGGGAGGTGCCTGAATCAGTCCTTGAGCTTGTGGTGAATCCAGGTCTAGAGTCCATTGTGTTGTAGTGGTGTGAAAGGGTCAGTAATCTGAAGGTCAAGGTTGTTCGGCAGACATGTTCCATTTGATGCCAGAAGTGTTTTAAATAAGTTTTTATTTAAGTTCCTGTGCTTGACAATTTGGGTCAGTTTTCCTACACAATATTCCTTACACTCAGTTTCCAACACAATAACATTAATTTCTGGGCTTTTGAAAGAATGTAAGAAGTTAAGTGGAGTAAGAAGAAGATAATAATAGTAGTGCTTATAATCTCAAGATTTAATACAGTAGCAATTCATTAAATCCTATGTTTGTGTTATTGCTTTTAGTCCTAACACCCACGCTACATGTGAGATAGTTATTTTCATTTTACAGATAAGGACATTGACTAACTGCCCTAACATACCTAACACAGATCCCTAGAGGTAGAGCTGGGATTTAATTTCAAATATTTATTACTCAAATTGTGTGCCCCCGACACCTAGGCTGTATTGTTTCTACTGGGGCAATATATTGTAAATGTTTCCTTTTAAGACATTTCCCAAAAGATAGTTTAAAACATCAGTCTCTTCTCCAAGAATTAACAAAGAAAGCTGCTTAACCTACTCCTCCTCTGCAGACATCTTCCCTTCCTTAAAGAAAGAAGCAGTAAAATTTCCATTCAGCCCAACTGCAAATTCCTTCTGTTGAGAAAATCTTTAGGATGGGAGGTTGGCTTAATCATCCAGAGGATTTGAGACTAAACAGTCTGTCCTTGGATTTCACCCTGGAATCAATGGCCCTCGTGTCCTTCTGTCACTGAGAAGACTACAGCTTCTCCTCTCCAGACAGCAGAAGAGTGGGCTCAGGAAAAGAAGCTTGCTGATGTATTAAAGAGAACCGCAACCTGGGCAGAGGATTGATGGCAGCTTCACGAGAATGTGCTCTCCCATCCACTCACAAGTGTAATTTAAAGAGGATTTTTCAAGGCATGGATAGACACCATTACTCACATCAATTCTCACTGCCTTCTCCTTCTATAACTCTTTACCAATGCTGGTCCACAGGTCCTCTGCCCTGTTTAATCAACAGCATGTATTCGAGAAGTATTCTCCAGCATCCCCGATGAATTTCCTATAACACAAACTGAATGAAGTGGTGAAAATGATAAATATGTCTGCAGCATAACCAATTTGTTTCAAGCTGTATGATCTGCCTGAGGGTAAAAGGAACTTCTGAAGCAAACTACACCTACTCTAAATGTGAAAGGATCTATTTCGACCAGGAGTTTAATCTCAGGTTTCTCTCTCATGAATTTCTTTTTCATGAAATTTCTATTTATACCATCTTAAAATACTGAGAAAAATTCTTTGCTTTGAAAAAAGATAGAAATAAGTTCAAGGACATATATTTATTCAGGATAAAGATTTTATAAACTGGAATTCACTGGTGATTCATATTTGCTTTATTAACTATTTCCCCATATGATAACTGTGATAAGAAGAATAATTCACTCTCAAACATGTCCATTCTTAATCTCTGGAACCTGAAATACATTATACTACGTGTCACAGATATGAAGGTTTCTGGTAGAAGTAAGGCAGGTGACCTTCAGACAGAGATTATCCTGGATTATTTGGGGGGCACTGAATGTGATAACAAGTGAAAGAGACACAAAACTAATCAGCAAGTATATTTTCCCAAGTTAGACCTTTTTAAGAATTCTGATATTCAGAATCATAAAAAAAATGTGTATTTTTAGATCACTAGGTCTGTACTAATCTCTTAGAGCGATGAAAGAAGACAACACACATAATAGTAACAGGAATAAGGTGATGCTGTGACAAAATCTAAAAATCATGGAGCAGCTATGGAACAGGAAAATGAGAAAAGGATACAAGAAACTTTAGGAGCATGGAGAAAATGTCTAGGTTTCCTCCAGTAGAATGTTAGTAGAAAAGTGGATAACAATGAACCCAATATTAAGGATTCAGAAAGAAATGAAGAGATTGGTAGAGGAAACATGCATTGTCTCAGATAATTCCTAAATAGTCATAAAGACTGTTGCTAAAGAAACTGTGAGTAGTGCATGTTGTCTAATGCCTGCCAAACACAGTGATAGATCTGATATATATTTTATGCATATAATCTCCTGGGCTCTTTTAACAATTATTGGAACATCAATAGGTGTTTAGTTGAAAATTTAGAAAATAGGAGGTAAAAAAGGAAATCATAAAATTATCTTTTAGTCCTTTTAGTCAGAAAATAAGCCAATAGACCCTCTCCAAAAATGGTCATCTGAGATGAACACACATTTCTCAGAAGAAGATATACAAATGGCAAATAAATATATGAAGGAATGTTCACCATCACTGGTCAATCAAGAAATGCAAATTAAAGCATCACTGAGATTTCATTTCACTCTGGAAAGAGTAGCTGCCATCAAGAAATCAACTGATAACAAATGTTGGTGAGGCGGCGGGGAAAAAGGAACATTGCTCCACTGTTGGTGGGAATGTAGACTGGTGCAGCCACTGTGGAAATCAGTATGGAAAGTCCTCAAAAAACTAGGATTGGATTTCCATTCAGTTCAGCTATTCCCCTCCTGGGTATTTTCCCGGAAAAATTGAAAATGACGTGTCTCAGCGATATATGCGCTCCTATGTTTATAGCAGCACAATTTGTAATAGCTAAATCTTGGAAACAACCAAAGTGCCCACCAACAACCACAGAATGGATGAAAAAGATGTGGCATTTTTATACAATGGAATATCACTCAGCTATAAAAATGGATGATCTTGAGGCTTTTATAGGTAAATGGAGGCAACTTGAGAATATCCCATTAGTGAAATAAATCAGATTCACATTTGTAAATATCATGTTGTCTCTCTAGTGTAAAAAATAACTAATAATAATAAAAAACTAAAAGAGGTAATAAGATCCAAAATGTATTATAGATATTGTAGTAATGAGAGGGAAAGAAAGTACTCGAAAGGAAAGAATAGCTTTTAGGTATACACATATAACTGAATGTATGTTTAAGTGTGTAAGATAGATAATCATACTAATTTTTTGTTAGTTCATCAAACAGAATACTTTATGCTGTCATTGTTTGATTGTCTGTTTATTTTTTATGCTTTGATTTTGTAACTTGAACAACTACTTCTAAGGTAACAATAGGTAATTTTATCAATTTTACTGTTTTTTTTGAAACTGTATTATTTCTACCCTTTTTTTCTGTTTTGCTTTTTTCTCTAAATAGAAAAAAATAAACCAATAGGTTTGATTATAGAATTTAAACTGCTCTTAAGGAGAAAGAGTCACCCAAGACACAGATCCAGATAGGTCAATGGGTTGAGGTTGGGATAGACACTTGAGAGAGCAGAACTGCTCTATACATTCACAGGTGAAATGATGTTGGGGTGTGGGATACTCAGAGAAATGAGCCAGCAAGGTGGGGCATTGCATAGACAGGGGGGCAGGAGAAACCCCACATGGACTAAGCGATAGAAGCCATTCTGGAAAGGGTGCATATTCTGTGACTCCAACTCTGTGACATTCTGCAAAGATGAAAGCTACCCAAACAAAAGAAATCCACTGGTTTCCAAGGGCTAAGAAAAGGCAAGGGTGAAGGGGTGGAGCACAGAGGAAAGTTCCAACAATGGAACTCTTCTACATGTGTCAGTTTATGTGAGGAAGCTGGAACTGAGAACAGAAAATTTAAAAATCCCTAGAAAATTAACAAAATTTCCTAGGGAAACCTGAAGCTTTTAGAGTTTGGAATTGGTGGTTTTATAGGACAGAACACCAAGGGATACAGTCCAACTGAGTTCGTACCTGGTGATATGATCAGTAGAAAGTTTTCCTAAATATATATGTGACATGAGACAGAAAGACCCTGGATCTTCCCAGGGAAGGATGGAGGGCTGGACAACCCAGAGGTTTATGAGTTTACCTTTCCCTTCTCCTTCCTCCACAAATGCTGAGGGTCCTCGGCAGTATCTGTGGCTCCCTGGAGCAGACTTGCCTTTCTAGATCAGAGCTCATGACTAAGTGCCCGTCTGCCTGTGTCTGAATAGCCAGTGCCTTGCAGAGGAGCCCAAATTGAACTGCTCAAGCCATTTTATCTATTTCATTGTTCCTTTTTTCTGTATGGCTCTTCCCTCTTTGCCTATTTGTCCTCCAGATTAACTCATTTTTATGAAGAGAAGGCAAAATGAGATTGCAGTGAAGGAATCCAAGTTCTAACTCCCGGCCTAGATGTATTCTTGCTTTCTCTGTTTCTCCTCCCAATGGACTCAGTGAACTACGTTTTCAAAACAGACCTCTAAGAAGGGTCCTCTCAGAAAGAATAAGGTCTTTCTCTTTAAATTAACAGGACAGAAAAGATAAACGTCTTCCACCTAAATTCACAGGCTAATTTGGAGTTAGTAAGGTCTCTAGGGAGAAATTTCAAATACAGTGACTCAGTACCCTCAGAACAGATTATTATGGATTGTAGTACATGTTTAAAGACAGAGAATCACAATAACTAATCATTCCCTTTCACATGCTAGAAGTCTCAGGCCTAGGCCTGTTTTAGGGTCCATATGAACAGCAAAGCTCTGAAAATCTGTAATCAGCTGCTAAAATCTGAGCTGGGTCTTCAGGAAGCAGAATCCAACCTGGCATAGCCCGTGCTTTCTTAGACGTCCAGGGTTCTGTATGTGGCCTCCACAGAGGAATAATGACTGGAATCTCAACAGAAGTCTGGTGTAAAATGTGCTTCTTTGAGGTTATTCTAAGTGCATGTCATTTTAGTAAAAGTAAAATGATAAAGACAGTAAAAAAAAAAAACCCTCCTTTATTACCAGGTCTTTGAGAAGTGGGAGTAGATAAAAATCACATGGGATACAGGGGATGTTCAGCACAATAAAATTGTTATGTGTGATATTAAGATAGTAGATACATGATATTATGCATTTGTTAAAACTCACACAACTCTATCACACAAAGGTTGAACTTTAAAGTATACATATCGGCCTGTATTGATGTGTCAATATTAGATTATTAATTATAAGTGTGCCACACTAAGATGAACTATGTGGGGTAAGCTCAAGTATGTGGCAGAGAACCAAGAGGTAATAGAGGTAGGTTAGCGAATGCTAAAGGGGAAAATTCAAGATGTCTCTCTGCTATCGATTCAATTTTTTGGAACTCTAAAGCTGTTCTAAAAATCAGACTATTGATTTAAGAAATTATAGAGTATGTTTTCTGAGCATAACATAATCAATTTTAAAACTAATAAAATAAGAAGGCTCCATATTTGTAAATTAAAGCATCCACTCATAAATAATCTGAATTAAAGGTGATCTCACAAAGGAAACTGGAAAACATTTTATGCCAAATGATAATGAAATCTAACATATTAAAATTAGTAAATTCAAGTAAAGTTGTGCTTAAAGAAGTTTTTAGCTTTAAACTTTGACATTAAGTTCCATCTTAAGAACATGAAAAATGAAAGACAAAGAAAACTCAAAGCCAAAAGAAGAAGAATAAAAATAAATGAAGTTTTATGAAATGACCAATTTAGAAAGTAAGCAAGCCAAAATCTGGGTGTGATGGCACATGCCTGTAATCCCAGCACTGGGGAGGCTGAGGCAGGAAAATCACTGAGCTCGAGGCCAACCGGGGCTACAAAGTGAGTTCAAGGCCAGCCTGAATTGCATAGTGAAACCCTGTCTCAAAAAAGACCTCCTTCAAAAAACCGAATTGAACCAAGTGAGTTTTATGTAAATATCAACAATGCTGATGAAACATGAGCAATGAAGAGGCACAATATGAACCTTCCAATATCAAGACTGCAGAGTGTGTGACCATGCCAGTTCTTAACTGATAAAGAAAAACAGAATGAGAAATCATCAAATTTCTATTTTTAAATTGCCAACAACTTTGACAACTTAAAAGGAAAATTTCCCAAAACATACAGCTCACATCTGAACCATATAAAGAAAAGGAGATCATAGCACATAATAAAATCTACTATTAATAGATATGCTAAATCAAATTTTTACTGAATTATTTATTTAATTGTGAATAGTAACACAATCTACCAGCAGAAGTACAGCAGAATATCATCATAATTTCAAACCAAAAGTATGAGAAAAAATTAAGAGCTTCTATCCACCAGAGATATGTTTACAAAAAAGGCAACATGCTTAATAAGAAAAAGATACTTATAACACATATAACAAAAGGTTCTGCATGCAGAATAAGTCAAATTTTAAAAAATAGGTAAAAATGCAGTAGAAAAATAAGCAAAAGACTCTAATGGACATGCACAGAAGGAGTTATCCAAGCAGGCAATATAAGCAAGAAAATGTTTCTGGATTTCACTAGTTCTCAAAAAGTTGTGAATTTAAAAGAGGCAATGCGTGGAGATGTAAAAAAACAAAACAAAACAAAGATGTGTTAAGTATACATGCCAATTCCATACAATGCAACAAAATAAATATTAAAATTTTAAAACGTTAAAAAATAAATGAGAGTTAAGTGACAATATGAACATTAGCAAGAATGAGAAACTGAGTTATTACCATAAGTTACTTTTAAGAAGCAAATTATACCTCTCTGACCAATTTTACTCAATACACCAGGAACAGCATTATACATCATAACTCTAACATGCAAGCAATCACAGTGTTCACCAACAATACAATGGGTGCATCATTGGTATTGTGTTTCATAAAATGCAATCCTCGTCTGCAATAAAACAGAAAATCACAGCTATATACAATTTGGATATTGAACATTGACTCACAAACATTATTAAAGAATCTTGACATGAAAGAAAACATATCATAAGACAGTCCATATAAACTTGAAACATAGCTATGTTATAATGCTTAGGAATGTAGACTTAGATATAAAATTATAAAGAAAAGCAGGAAAATAATTCCTACCACTGTTGTCATCATGATACCTAAGGGAAGCTGAGAGGCGACAAGAGAGGACAGATGTGTTAATTTTCTGCTCTTTGACCTTAGGATTGATCACCTACGCATTCATCTTTGTTTTATTTCTTTGTATGTGGGTTACATTTTACAATAAAAATAAGGGAAAATTAAAAAATGTAAAGGTTCAAATAGAAAATTCTGCAGTGCTCAAGTTTCCTAAAAAAATCGCTGTTTACATCTGAGCTATCTTCCTCTAGCACTACATAGCTATAGGCTCAAGCCATGGTTTTTACTCCAGGCATGTAGGGCATTACTATTAGGCATTTTAATGTATTTCAAATTACTTTCCATAAATGTGTGTATGTCCCTTGTCTGTCTTCAAAATCTTTAATTCAGAGAGCATGCCAGACTTGCAAATAACAGTATAAAACATGCCAGCATTCCAAAACATGCCATTGCGTCCTATTTACTCTGTGATATTAGACCTGGTCATTGGAGTTACAGGACCCTAACTAAATTTAAGAGGGGGGAAAAGAATACATTCTTTCAGCAATAGGGCTTTCACATATAGTATACATGAATAAATGAGTAATTATAAACTAACTGAGTCAAACTAATTTTACTGCAACTAATTCTTACACATTTCAGCAAATCTGTATTACATGATCATTATTATCTCTCGTTATAGTTTTTCAGGTGCCTGAAGAATCAAGCCAAAAACTTAGCTCTCTGATGAGACCTTTAGATGTATTTCCTTGGTACAAGGGAACGCAGTATCAGTATTCCATGCGTAAATAAGTTCAATTAACAACGAGTTATAATTGCACAGGGAGATGAAAATTAGTTTAAACAAGTCAATTAAATCATAAACATTTCAGAAATAGGAGGATGTGTTTGTAATCCAATTAGTGTGTTAATATACTAATAAATTTTCTGATTTGAATGGTATCTCAATTATATAGCAGGGTACCAGAAGAAAAAAACAATCTATCTTAATTGTCATAAAGGGAGCTTTGGCTGCAGTATGACTACATAAGTTTGGAGAAAATTATCCATGTTAATGAGATCAAAATGCTTCTATCTAGAATAATAAATAAGGTTACTTGATAGTTCGGCTAATAAAAATGCATCCAAGGGACAGAGGAAATGGCTGAACACAGTGTTGTCTGCCAGACACTAATTATGCTAAATTCCTGATGGGAGAGAACAGGACATTTTATACCATGACCAAAAAACCCACTTCCATAGTTTAAACAGTCAGATAACCATGGGAATAAAACATTCCACAGATAATTCTTTATTGCTACCTCAATTACCACAAATTAAGCTGATATTAATATACTTTACTGCTGCTCAGCCTTAAGTGAAATCAGTTGCACTCCCCAGATGACTCAAGGGAAAGAGCCACTTTCCCATTTCTGCGTAATTACCTGTAATTTATGGGGCACAGAGAGACCTGTGCAGTCTAGTCAAGGTCACATTAGGAAGGCTGAATTGCATTGTTTTCAATTGCCATCTGTGAATCGGGCTGAGGTTGCCACCTCCCCAATTGCCACAAGAGAGAGGGACCCCCTCCTCCTTGGCACAGGGGTCACAGTGCCAAATTCTCAGGCCAAGAGTGCAGATTGATCATGAGATTTATACAAAGTGTGCATTGTAATGAGCCCATGACTATGTTACTAAAATACTGAAATAGATAAATAATGATTTTTAGAGCTTATTGCAATAATTTAAATCAAATAGAATGCCTGCAAAGAGTGGTGTCGACCCACTCAGATGAATCCCAATGCGTTTCTGCAGCCTTGTTTGGCTGCTCAGTCTTTCCTGCCCAGCACTGGAGACTTTAGTGCCAATCTATGGAAAGCTCCATGACCTGGTCAAACCTACGTGGAAGAGAAACTGCCCAAAGCCATTCATACTCTAGGAGTATTTCTTAATTCTTACCTCACTCTAATAAAATTCATTATGAAGATTTTCTCTTTACTTCCTACTTTTTCTTGCTTTATTTTTTATTTAACCATGCTGGAGAACATTTGGGAAGTGACATACAAGATAAGTCACCTAACCTACTGACAAATGAGCACCATTTTTCAAACCAAAATCAGAAACCTAAGCTAGAAAATGATGTTGTCTTGTTAACTTTAACAGCACATAATTAGAATTTGCTTAGTGTGACCTACCAGAACCCAAGATCAATAATCTCCTACAACTCAAAACTTCAAATGACAGACAAAAAATTTATATATAATATATGGTAATGAGAACTGAAAAAACAAAACAAGATAATGAAAAAACAGATGTAGTAGCAGAAAAGCAAAGTTTATTTTTTGTGTCCAAAAAAGGTCTACCTAGTTAGGAGTATTTGCGTGTGAGTACGAGAGGGAGCATCCCCCATGGGGCTGAGGGAAGGGCTATTTCAGGCAGAAGGAAGTGTATGTGACACTTACTCACCCAGTGAAGGTGCATCGAGCATGAATGAGGAAGAGCAAGTGTGTCTAAAGTTTGGAAAGCATAGAGGAAAGCTGTCGGACAGGATTTCTGAGAGACCACAAAAGGCTAGACATAAGACGGTTACAAGACAAGCTAAGAAAATTCCTTTGTTCTGAGGGATACTGCTATGTCGTATCACTGAAATCCAGTGGAAGATGATACAATCTAACACATTTTAAAAGAATTATTTTGACTACTGAATGGCACATGAATGTGAGTATGTCAGCATAGCAGAGACAATAGTTTTAAGGCTATGGCAATAATCCAGGTGAGTATCACTGTTTAACCAGGAACATGCTAAGTGGAAGTAGTTAAAAGTTTCAGAATTGTTTGTGTGTGTATATATATATAAATATATGCACATACATACTGTGTCTAAGGTAGGCAAAAAGGAACTTTCTCATATATTGGAGGCAGAAAAGGATAAAAAGATCAGTAGTGCAAAAATTCAAGATTTTGCTATACATAATTAGAATAATGGAGTTTTTCTTTAATTAGATAAAGAAGACAGCAATAAGTTTGGTTAGAGAGAAAAAAAATTGGTATTGAAATTGTAGATGCATTAAGCTTAAGATGTCAATCGGTCATTCAAATGAAATTTTTGAGAGCACAGCCAGATACTTGGGTTCATACTGGCCCAAGCTGAAGATATACATTTAGAAGTTATCAGTATTTCATGAGCCTAAAGAAATCACTTGAGTGTGAATAAAGAGGGAAGGTGGGCTGGGGATTTAGCTCAGTGGCTTAAGCGCCTGCCTGGCAAGCGCAAGATCATGAGTTCAATCCCCTGTACCAAAAAATAAAAATAAATAAATAAATAAATACAAATAAAGAGGGAAGGAGATCCAGGAGTGAAGAAGAGGATGATATAAGTAGCAAAAGAAAGGAAGAAGAAGTGTCTAGTTACCTAAGAGAAACATAATACCTCACAATCCAATGGTAAACTCAGGTCCAGAAAGAGGACTAAGATGTAACCATTCCATTAGGAGATCATTACATCTTAGTCCAGAAAGAGGACTAAGATGTAACCATTCCATTTAGGAGATCATTAGGGATTTTTCACTAGTGATTTCAGTAGAATCATGAGGGTAGAATCTGCTTTGAGAATATTCAGAAGAATATGAAAGCAAGCAAGTAGACAGCTCTTTGAAAGAGTCTCTCTTGGAAAAGAATCAAATAAAAATAACTAAAAGGAAGCATGAAGCTAGAACAAATTTTATTCATATGTGAGAGATTACAGCATACTTAGCCTATAGTAAGAATAAATTAAAAAAAGAAGAAAGATGGACAAATTACTGAGACATGAGTATTGGCTTTGGCCTTATAGAAAAGCAGAGCAATTTCATTCCTAATAATTGAGAGAAATATGTTATGAGAATAATTTCAAGTAGACTGACAGATGTCAAACTGGTACCATGAGGTTTTAAGCACTTTAACTTTCTCAGTAAAGAAGAAATCAAAATTATCAGTTGAGAATGAAGATGAGATGGTGTATGTTAAAAGTTTGATGAAAATAAGGTGATGGTTTGAGAAATGAGAGCAATCTACTAGATTCGACAATCTAAAGTGACCCACTTGAATAAAGGAGTCATGGGCTCCTAGTAAGAGTGCGAATACATGAGGTTCTTTTCTCTACCCATGTTCAACCACTCAGATTCAAAAGAGAGGAAGTGAAGAGCAACATTCAACTAAGTTTGAATGATGACAGCCAAATACACTGAAAGAAAGAGAAAAAGGGAACAATGTACTTAAAGACTTTTTCAGGGAAGAAACTAAAATGATGGACCTGTTAAAGAGTAATGACCAGGAATATAAAAACTGAGTTTATTCAATTTCCAGCAGAGAGACTGTCTTAGTTACTTTCTTGGTACTAGGGGAAAAAAATACTCAATACCCACACATTAAAGGAGGAAGGTTTATTTTAGTTTTAGAGTTTATAGAGGTTTCGGTCCATAGTTGGTTGGCTCTATGGCAGGGTGGCATGGCAGAGGACCATCAGAGAAGAGGCTTGCTCATAGCACAGCAATGAAAAGAAACAAGCCTTCCTTCTTTCCCTTTTTATTCTACCAGACTGCAAGCCTATTGGTTGATGCCACCCACTTTCAGGGTGGTTTTTCCTTCTTTACTAAATCCATCATCCACACCCATAATTATGTTAAACAAATCAGTTGACTAATCCAGTATCATGCACCCATGATCCAATTACCTCCCAAAAACCCCAGCTATGAGTGCATGAAGCTTTTTTTTTTGGGGGGGGGTGAACATCTGGATATAATTCAGCACAAACACTATTCACTTTGGAGTAGGCAGGGAGTTTCTCTGAGTTTGAAGTCTGAGGCTAGTTATAGGGAAGAAGAGAGAAATTCTATCCAGAGAGGACAGGATCTTACCTTTTGAACAAAGAAAGATGGTGATGGATCAGTCATTATCTCAGTATCACTGGTCAGTTCAGCATGTACAGAATAGTACCTAATTATGAACAATATGGATTAAAGTAAACTAGTGTCTAAGTAACTTCAGGTTAAACATTACCTAGTGCTTAAAAAACAGGTAAAAGTTTAGAAAAGACTTAGAGTCAAGTGGAGGTCAAATTCTGAAGTGACAGTATCATATTTCAGCAGAGGCATTGTGTACTTAGATCAGCGAACCCAAGCTAAGCAAGACAGAAAGAAGAGTACAGTGGTGAAAATCTGGCATTATTGTAAAGGTTATGGAGTGTGGAAATTGCTGGTGTGGATAGTCAAGAAGGTGGGCTTGAAAGGCAAAATGGGACAATTGAAAAGTTATATGTTTATAATAAAAATTGTGGGGGTGTAATATTAGAGAATCCTAAGCTCTGGAATCCAACTAAGGCCATATACAGTTAATTAAAATAGAGGACAATATACTTGGAAGAAAATTACTTGAGGAAGTTGTAAGCTACTGTGGAGGAATATTAACACTGAAAGAGAAATCAGTCAAAAGATGATGGGAAAGTGTTAGAAAAAAGTGATATTGAAATCTTCCAGAAACTGGGATGTATTTATAGAATACTGCACCAAATGAGAGGTAGCAGATGGTGTCATCTAACCCTTTAAGTTTCAAGATTGAAGACTTTTTGGAAGAGAGAGACAGCATCATTAATTAGTAATGATAAAGAGGACATCACTCCTTTAGACAGAGTAGAATCAGCTAGAGACGGGAGATAAAGTCGGAAGAGATACAGAGACAGATGGGGACGAGGTCCAGGTCATGAAAGGTGGTTTAGGAAATGAAGGGCATAATAACCAACTCCAATCCACACTGCAGACCAGAGGCCATGGCAACTGTGGGACAAGAGACAAACGGGTCTCCCCAAAAGCTCACTGAGTGCTAGAGCTCCACAACGATGCCCCTCAGCTACTCTTTCGGCTTTTACATTGACAGTGCAAAATGACCTTATGCTTCCTTAAGAGTTTTTCCATACTCCTTGATGACTTCTCTACTTTATAAAAAAATCTTTGTAGAAGACATCTGTTCCTTCTGTGCAAGCAGACACCACATATCTGCAACAGAAACTGGATTACAAGCCACTTTGTCCAAAGCCCTCAAAAACGCATTACCAAGCAATAAATCTGTACTCTTCACAGAAACAGGATGAAGAGATCAGCTACATGCTGAAGCTGCAACTTAGAGCCCTAACCTCTCTCTTAATCAGTATTCAGTCCGTGTTCCACCGAACTTTCCATCTTATTTTTGTGTTTTAAAGCTTGTCCCCAATTTATCACTTTTCTGTATTGTTTCATTCTTTCAACAAAAAGTTATCAAGCACCTATTACATTATGTGCTATATGAGATGCAAAGATGAACAAGATGCTATTTCTGCCCAGGAAGCCGGGGTGAAAGACAAACATGCAAACAAATAACACAACACTTTGTGGGATGTGACACGTGAGGCGGGTATGTAAAGCAAAGCGTTGTTTCTCAGCTCCAAATTTCACTTTGCAAATGATAATGAGAGTTTTTATTGCCTCTTTTAGCCTGTTGGCCACTTTCTTTGTCATATTGGAAGAATAACTTTCCCTTTACTTTTATTCAAAGATTTTCTTAATTAGACTAGGAACTCAGAGCTCCAACTCCCCAAACAACTTTTCCAGGACTTCTACAGCAATTACCACCATCTCATTACAAACCTTTGAGAATTAGAGGGGAAAAAAAAAGAACGTGAATTGAAAATAGAGGATTTTAACCAAGAATCCCTACTTTGTGTGGAATCTCTTTCATTCACACATTCATTCATTCATTCTTTCACTCATTAATGTAACACAAATAATGATGAAGTAAAATCTATAAAGGAGCCACTAAGTGAAGCTACCAGGTATTTCATAAGAACAAATCAGGAGATAATTTGTATGACTTACTCTCTCAAGAAATTAATATCACCAAGTAGGTATGAGATGAAGTTTCCCCTATCTAATCTTTCATTCCAGAAAGAAAGGGATATATGGGTCTGGAAGTTAAACAAAGACAAAACAAACAAAAAACAACAATAACAAAAATTTTTCCCAGATCAGTCTGGACTTGAAAAATCTTTTCAAGAGGAAATCATTGCCAACACTAGCCTAAGATTCTATTCAAAGAGAGGTCACCCTGTTCAGGACTGAGATTTCACACATACATCCACACAATCAATACTTTAATAATATTTGTTTACACAGATTATATAGGATTCTAGGTTTAAGGGTACAAAGTAGTAGGGGTTTCCAGTGGATAATTCAATTTTTTCTCTGCAGTTGTGCAGAGCAAAGTAACAACTGACTTGTCTATTAAATCCAATAAGCCTTCCTGCTTTCGCCTTCTTTAATTTATAGCACCATGTGAAGCTATCCACTTCTCTGATTAATAAAGCACTCCTTTTGATATAGGGAAATAAAATTTCCAACATACTAGATGTCCCAGTATGAGATCGAGTTCTTTAAAATTGAAGAATGATTTTTAGGAACAATGGAGGTTAAGAGTAAGAATATATTTATTGAGAGAAAAAGAGCTTCTGAAAGACAGAAGGGGTCCTGGGTGGGTTGCCAAGGACTCTGCCTTTTCTACCACAGACTTTTATAAAGTAAAATCATGAGGTGAGATGGGTCCAAGGTGGGAAGAATGGGAACTTGCAAGGTGGACATAAAAACTATAGTCAATCAATAAGATTAATTGCTCAGGTAAAATTGATTAAGTCAGGAACAAATGGGGAGGCGAGTCACATAGCAAGCAGGCATGCTTAACAGCAGTGACTTCCTGTAGGGGGTTGGGCTGGTGACTCCTGACTTCCTCAGAGTGATAGAGAACTATTTAGACTATCAATCCTTAGGATGTGGGTGTATTTGCTTGATCCTTTGTCTTGAGATCTGGCCCACCACAGGAAGTGCCAGTCTCCTCCAAGATCACAAGACATTTGGTCCTCCATGGGGACTCCCTAGAGGGCCTGGCCCTTGTCTGACTACCTATAATGTTTCCAACTAACTCAGCTGCCTATAACACTTTCTTATGGTTTCCTTGTACTTTTCACGTGTAGCTAGTTTACTGTGTATATTTACTTCTTCAAAATGGGCATGCCAATTAAAGTTTCAATGATGTACCAATATACACATTCTAGAATGAGTACAATTAAAATGATAAACACAGAGCAATGTTGGTGAGGATGTGGAACAGCTGAAATCCTCAGATGATATGAGGGTGGGAGGATTAAAACTAGTATAGCCATTTTAGAAAAGTTTTGCTATTTCTTAGAATATGTGACTTCCACATTCTCTATGATCTAACAGTTCTATATCTGGTTATTTATACAAAATGATAGGATAAACACTGGTCCATAAAATAACACATAAGAACTCATAAAGGCTTTACTCATAATAGCACAAATTGAAAAATCCTTCAACTTGTGAATGAAAAAATCAGTTCTGGCAGATCGCTCTGATAAAATATGAATTAGGAATTACAAAAGCCCCACAAGCTGATAGTTGTAACAGTATGGATGAATCTCAAAAACATATTGAGCAAAGAAAGCAATAAACAAAACAACATGTTTACATGTATATGAAATTCAGAACAGGCAAAACTAATTTATAGTGACAGAAAACAAATTGAATATTTCTTGGCAACAAGAACAGGAACATCAAAGGGGTATGAGGAAACATTATCTGGGGAAATGTACATAATCAGTAGTATTCTGGCAAATGCTTAACAACCAGTTTTGAAACACTATGTGTGCATAAACATGTATAAGTTTATCGTAAGTTATTCTAATATAAAGAATGTAGAATCACAATACATCATTAGAAGAATATACAATTTTCATGCTCTGTTTATAGATGCAACAAAATACCATAAACCAGCATTTTAGAAACAATAGAAGTTTAACTCTCATGGTTCTGGAGCCTGAGAAATCCAACATCAATCTGCAGGGGGATTTGGTATCTGGTGAGGACCTATTTCTCCTACGTGGTGCCTGCTTTCTGTATCCTCACATGATGTAAGGGACAATAAAGCTGCTTGGGAGTCTGTTGTAAATGTACTAATTTCATTCATAAGAGCTCAAACCTCTGGGCCAGGGATGATATAGCTCAGTGGCACAGTGCCCACCTGGCAAGTGAGAGGCCCTGGGTTCAATTTGTGGTACCAAAACAGAGAGAGAGAGAGAGAGAGAGAGAGAGAGAGAGAGAGAGAGCACTCAAACCTCAAAATCTTATCATGGCTCAAGGGCCCCCTAGCACTTTCATATCATAATCTTGGAGTTAAGTTTCATCAAATGTATTTTGGGGATGCAAACATTCAAACTAGAGCAGCAATATACTTTATTATTATTATATATATAGGTATCTAATTCTTAGCCAGTGCTTCATTAATTTTTCCCAAACTCTTACATGCCTAGACTCCTGTGATTCAAATTCAACTAAGTTTTGACAAATGAAGTCATATCCCAATTCTGCAGTCTTCTCCCAGTAATTTATTTTTGTTGCACCTAATGTGTGATTTAATGTCAAACTCTCTCTTTCTCTTACAAATTATCTTTGATAGGCTTCAGCTTTATTCATATTGTATCCTAACTTGTTCATCAAAAGTGTGGCTGCTTTCTTTATTGAACTAGATTACAGTTTTCAAATACAGAAAGAATATATCATCAAATATCCTCAAAATTTTTGCTAGTCATAAAGAAACAGCAACAAGTATGATACTTCTAAATTTAATTGGCATTATTAACATTCTTCATCTTTCACTTACTTATGTCTATAGAATACATTAAAACATAAATCAAGGACTGATCTATAGTATTGGCCAAGTTCGATAATCTCAATATTCTCTCCATAGCAAATTTCAAATTACCAACAGGACATCACTGAGTACATACCATTTTTTGGTGTTTCTCCCATCCAAATGAAATATTTCTTCCATTCAAATGTGAGTAATCACAAGACTGTAACGGTAAATAACAATGAAGTCTTAAGTTCTGAGAATGTTTATTTTTAATATAATTTTACTCAGTTGCAAGATCCATTTTTAACTAATGACTGTGTTTAACAGTCAATAACCAATATTCCTAAAATTAAATTCTAAGACTTTATAAGGTGTGACATACCACTAGATATTTTCTGTATCTTAATTAGTATGCTGGTTATAGGGGATACCATATACATGTATCAAAGTCATTAAAATGTTCACTTAAATGGGATGAATTTTTTGTATCTAAATTAAACTTCAATAGAGTTGATGTAAAAGGCAATAACTGGTGACCCTCAGCTTCTTCCTGATCATCTTTTTTTACTCCATTTGTTCTTCACAGGCCAGCCTACTTCCTCTCATTTCTTCAGTTAGTATCTGCATGCTCACAGCTTTTGATTATGTATCTCTAAGCTCCCTCCCCTCCCTCAGTGCCACTTTATTATAGCCACTCTTCACTAGGAAGTTACAAAGACATTTCAAATTCAGTACCTCTATAACCATACTCAGCATCAACTGTTACCCAGTTCAGTCTCCCTCCTGCTGCCCATATCACAAATTATTACTTTTCCCTATCAAGATTCACAGGTCAAAAATTAATACAAAACTTAAATTGCCCCACTTTCCCCAAACCCACTTCTCTAACAAATCTACATCTATCAATCAACTCTGCCTTGAAATGTTTGAGTTCTTATTTTCACAGTAATTCTCTTGCCACAGCTAACTCTCACCTGTAATACTCCAAAAGTTTCCAAATAATCTCCTCCCTCTATTTTTCTTAGCCTTGGCCTTAGAATTCACTCTGTGATCCATGGAAAGATAATTTTTTGACCTTGTGGTTTGCTTTTCAGGTATTTGTAGGTCTGGGTCCTCAATACCACTTTTACCTATACCCTTAACACATACTCCCATGGAATTTTATACTCAATATCACCGAAATGTCTTATCTCCTCTGAGCAAAATATTTGCTTCCCCCCCCCATTTTTTAGCTATTTCTTGCTTTATCATTCAAACATAGCCTATTCTTCACATTATTGAAGAACTATTCCCTGAACACTTAGCTGTAGCTGCCTTACCAGTATAGTCTCATAATAATACTTTCTATTTAATTTTTTCCTCCAGAGTCAATGTTCCTTTAGTTTAGGGACCACTTTTACTATGCTTACTACTGAAATAGTAGGTCTTAGCAAAGTACCTGTAAAACAGCAGTTCACCATTGAATATTTCTCGGTTTAACACCAAAGATTAAGAGTTTTTGTGAACAACTTCTAACTCTTCTTTCTACTTTTTATACATCAGGTTTTATTTATTTATTTATTTATTTAGGTATCAGGAATCAGACTCAGGACCTCATCCTTGCCAGGCAGGTGCTATGCCACTGAGCTATAGATCCTACATCAGGTTTTAAAATCTTTATGTCCTTAAATAGTATTGCAAAGTTTTTCATGGTTTATGGTTCTTCACTAAATTTATTCAAAAATCTAGATTAATAAAGCAAAAGTTAGAGTGGGGCATGGGGTGCATGCCTATAATTCCAGCACCCAAGAGGCTGAGGCAAGAGGATTGCTGAGAGTTCGAGGCCAGCTTGAACTCATAGCAAGACCCTGTCTCAAACAAACAAACAAGTAAATAAATAAAGATGACCCTTGCATTGTACTACTGTGTATGTACATACAGAAACATCATATGGCACTTCATGAACGTGTATAATTTTTGGTATCTTCTCCTTTACTAGATTCATTTACATTTTAGCTTTCTCATAGGTATAGTTTTTTGTGTAGTTAAGTACAATAATAAATTTTTCAAAAAACCCCATAGACTTGAAATAACACACTAAAAAAATTTTTACTAAATATCTGATGTGGTTTTCTATTATTCCTAAAACCTAAATTTTTGCCTAATTCTTCGAGTGGTCATTGAAGACTTTATCAACCAAACATGCACAACATTTTGAACACTTTCTAAAATACAGATTGTTGTAGTCAGGGATTGTGAGGAGAACAATTAACATCAGGACATGGAATTTATAATATTATTTTATGATAATCACCCAGAGTTAACACAAGAAAATGCAGGAAATCTGTCCACAACACTAAAGACATAGAATATTCAGCCAAGGGCCTGAATCTCACAGCAGTGTCCAAATGAGTCCAGATAAAGACCCAGAGTGCGTGACAATGCCTCCCACTAGTCCAGTTGGAGGTACAGAGCCCACCAAAAGGACTCACGCCAGTCTCTTTTAAGGATCCGTGCTGGGAAGGCCCAAAGGTCAGTGGTGGAAGCTAGAAAGTCTATGCCAGTGGGGTGAAGAAGCTGTGCCGGTAGGTTGAGGGTTCTACACTGGAGCCGAAAAGTCACACACACAACAAAGACCAGGGCTGTTCTGAAAAGCACAACAGCCATCCTCAGTGACTCAGTGCACAGTCGAGAACATGCCAGGAAGCCAGCATGACAAGTGCATCCTGGAGACCAAGAGGCACATGTTTTCCTCTCCGGAACCAGGAAGCAATGCTCAAATAGAGCCAGCTCAAATTGAACCAGCGGCTCAAATAGCAATATGGAGGAGAACCTACAATGCCACAATGCTCTCCCTTCTCCTTCACCATGTCTCTGTTTACATTAGCAACTTTCCTCAGGTGGACCATCTATGCTCAGCACCATGGTGATTTAATTCAGCTGGTGTTAAATTGACCATCAGTTTTTAATCCATAACACAGACTTTGAGTGGTTTTTAGCTGTTTTCAAATGCATGTCCTCCCTTGCCCCTTCCTGCCTCTCCACCTCTCCTTGTGCTCACTCCATTATTCCTGTCTCCAGTGTCTCCCCTCTGTGCTGCTAATGTCTTCTGTGACCTTCAAAGGGCCAGTTCCCCTTGTTACAAGAATTTTTTCCATTCTGTCTGTTTCAGGAAGAGGACTAGGTGCTGAGAAGACAAAATTAAGAAATGCACCCCACCATGTAAGAGCTCACATGCTGGGGGCTGGAGATGGCTGGTACTTAAATATATAGTTTTGATATATTCTGATGACATGCAGGCAAGGAGCTGAGGGAGCAACAGAAGGGAAGATCCTGCAGCTAAGCGTGAGAGGCAGAGGAAGGAATCATAAGAAAGTTATTATATTTTCTTAATCTGAGTTTCTATAATAATATAGCATGTCACATCCAGTGCTTTTCTTGGTTAACATTTGGTCATCACAAGCATTCACTCACTTAACTGTTATTACAGCTCTATAAAATAAAATGCTACAGATCCTATTATGGTAAGCCTTTTATAGCTAGGAAATGAACTTAGAGACAATGAGTCAATATCTATGGTTTCAACCACTATGTGACAACACCTCAGTCATCAGTGGGTAACACAAAACACGCTGGGGACAAGGGAAGCACAGTCCATGTAAGTTGTTTGCAAGCATAGTTTTGCTTCTATATATTCAAGCCCAAGGACAATCTGTATATCAAGCTCAGATGCAGAAGTAGCTACTAAACTTCTACTTCAATATGTTTATACATCAAACATTTTTTTTCTATTAGACATTTGTTTTGTTTGAATTTGATTTCGGCATGAATTTGTAAGATCTCTCTAAGGAAAGACAGAAGAAATTCCACAGTACTGCTTCTGAAGAAAATAAGCCCAAATAGAAGAATTTGCAATCATTTTTATTAGGAAAAATATTCCTTGTCTCTCTCAGTTTTTGTGGAGACACTGACACAGTCAGGGCAGTTGATAGATTCTTTCATTCTCTGTGCACATCAACCCAGGTAAGGCTTCTGTCCAAGTGCCCTTGTGATGTTTTTCTCACAGTTTGCATGAAAGAAAAGCTTGAAATAAAATTTACTCTTTGCTCTCAGCAAGAACTAATACTTATCAAATGCCCTGGTCAAACACAATAAAATCATACTGTGTAAGGAAATTGCTTTTGTAATTGATTTACTAGTTTTCATAGAGGAAAAAGCATTTCAGTAGCATTTTCATTAAATTACTTGTCTACAACAACCAAAAAATATCTAGTTTTCAGTTTTTAAAGATCCAGTATCTCTGTTGTTGGAGTTAAAACAAAACAAAACAAAAAAAAACCAGTAATAGAATAAGGGAAAATACTAACCCTAATGGTGCACCGTACGGTAAATAAAAGATCTCAACATGCACTTTGCTGTAGAGACATAAGGAATTACACATTACTTATGGGGATGACAGTGCTTTTGCTTTTGCTGTCTGAAGCTGAAAGGCAGAGAAATAAAGTGGGAGAGCAATACTGTGGCTTTGTGTATAAAAAGTCATGCTTTGACCCACTGTCCTGAGCCTCAAAGCAGGGAAAAACAAACTCAGCAGCTCAGATCTTCTCCAGAATCTCACATGGTACTCCAGGGCTTACCATAAGGACAGGGCTGCCTAAAAGAAAACTTCTGTCACTTAAAATGCTCTTGATTCACAAGAAAAAGTAATAAACAGCATCTAATTTTCATTTTGGTAGAAATTCTGAACAATAAAAACAAACCACTGCACCACTGGTTTAAAAATACGTGCGAGGCCATTTCCACACTAAACTGTAAAGTCCTTAAGGCCAAGGATTCAGTGTGTTTGTAGCTGTATCCGGAGAGCCAAGCCTACAGCCAATATATGCTGTTTGGAAACCTCAATTAATTGAACAGAAAGTATCTTTGAACGGGTTTCAAAATGATACCTTTCACCATTAACTTTCAAGACAGAAATATCTCCCAGGTTCCCATTTGATTTCCTATTTCAAGACTTCATCAAAGGAAGAGAAAGGTTTGGGAACCAGGTTAAAAAAAGTTATGAAAAAGCAGTCCACAGGAAATGGCTAAATGTCACACAGGGACACACAGGTAAAAGTCTTGAGCACCAAATAACATATGATAATCTTTGCTTTGCATAAATACATACACACACATGAACAATACACACGTGTATATTTATATATTTATATGCACACATTCATATATACTGTTGATTAAACTGACATATTGAGCGGCATCGTAGGAAACTAGGCAAAGTAAAATATGTCCCTTTTAACAAATCCTAGTATTCAAAGAATTTCACTTGACATGCTGACAGCAATCTTGTATCTAATATTTATTGAAACTTGCTACTTAACTAAGCACTGTACTTGATGCTATGGGCTCAACAATGTATGTACAACATATATCTGAGATTTTTTTTTGAAGATCATAAATAAATTCAAAAATACAATGTATAAACCCTTTTCACAGTGAGGGAGAGGGAATACATTTAAACATTTGCATATTGTTTATATAATTTCAGGGAAGTTATAGATTCTCCAAAGTCAATTCACAAACTCTGATTATGTACGTGTAGCAGTTCTATAACTTCTATTGCCCTTTGCCCAAACACTGACCTAACATGCTGCTACATTCCATCTCCTGCATTTCAATTACATTAAGGTTGTGTTCTGGACAGGAGACTGTTGATTTGAACCTCACATCATTTGCATTCACAAAGAGTGGGCACTTTCCCCAGTTTTAGAGAACTTCCTGAAGTAGCTCATAGCTGCTAGCAAATTCACATCAACAGAGTTTTTAGAAACCTCTCTTAACCAGGTTAACCAATTTACAGCAATTTCTACGTAAAAGGTTTTACTCGTTAAAACACTTTGCATTTTAACTATATAGAGAACAAGCCAGATAGATTGAAGAAGCTGTAGGAAAACACCAAGTTCCGGTGCCCAGTTCCACACAGGAAAAAAAATGCTACGTTGACATTTAAAATGCTTGTTTGTTTAAAGGACACTTTTTAAAAATTAATTATCCTATTTTCACTTGCTTTATGTATTATAATTTACGAGTTACTAGAATTCATAATTGAATAATATGTAGATGTCACCTAGAGGTGTTAAACAAATCCTTCTACTTGGAATTGCCTTTCCAAATAAGAATGACACCAACTTTAGCATTTTCTCTCTGATTAGAGACACTATAGATTTACAGTCACCTCCATGTAATATAAATCAATAAAGAATAATTTTCCAGGCAGTAAATCAATCGTCAGTTCATGGACCCCAATACCCTTACACAGGATTTATTGAAAAAATGAATGGCAGTCTTGTTAGGAGATGTACAGCGTGCTTTATAGGGACATAATGGTATAAACTTCAGACTATTATGTTCACTCTAGTAAAGAATCCAGCAGGAACAACTCTGGCTTCCATCGAACACAAACTCAAATGGCTTTTCCAATAATGAAATGAAAAATTTTAAAGAGGATAGAAAGATAACAAATCTGTGGGCTGGAAAGATGTATCAGTTTTAAAGATGCCAAAACTACTAGTAGACCTGACAAGTTCTAAATTTCTACATAATCACGAGTCTATTGAGAATCGCAATATAGCTAGCTCATACTATGTGCTTTAAGTGTCACTAAACACTGGGTTTTGAGAAAAATATACTAGTTTCAAAGAACATCCTAATCCTAATTGGTGAAGTAGCCCGGGGAACTAGTCGAAAATCATATCACAGTCAGCCACAATGCCCCAGTAAATCTTTCTGTAACTACATAGTTAAACTGAGGCAAACTGAGGCTCTATTTTTCAGAAAAGAACAATATGTGCAGTATCTAAAGACGTGGGAGATGATGGTTGGGTGCTCATGGGGTAGAGAAGCTCCCAGGACATGTAGTAAGTGTCCAGGAAATGAAATCAGAAAACCTGAAAAGAGAGGAAGCCAAAACTAATGGCTACAAAACCAGATGTTAGCTGATGAGAGAAGTTTGATTAAATGTCCTACACTTTAAGATCATTTATGCCAAAACTTATCTTTGGTTCAACAGTTCCAATTTGATTGATTATTAAATGCTCAAAAACTTGTGAAGAACCTGACCCTAGAAAAATGCACAATAAGCGTTTGTTGAATGAATACAGCAACTAAGTAGGAAACTAAGTAGGAAAACTAAGTAGGAAGAAAAGGCCTAACACATGTTTAGGTTTTAGCTGTAGTACAGTAGAGCTGTTCATGGTCTAGCTGGGGATTTAGCTCAGGGGCACAAGCGTCTGCCTGGCAAGCGTGAGGTCATGAGTTCGATTCCCGATACCAAAAAAAAAAAAACCAACAACAACAAAAAAAGAATTGAATGTGGTCACTAGGAGGTGTGACTGACACCTAGTAGAGATGCTGTTACTACCCTATATACAGAACAAATCCCTTAAGCTCATCTTCTTTGTTTATAAAGCCAGAACCATATATTTTTAATAATAAGAAAAAATATGCTATATAAATATCCCTACCACTGTGTGTCCAATAGAGAGGTGACAGATTTTTGCCTAGCCAAAAAAATTATAAATTTTTTTTTTTTTTTTTTTTTTTTGGTACCAGGGATTGAACTCACGACCACACACCTGCAAGGCAGGCACTTATGCCACTGAGCTAAATCCCCAGCCCTATAAATTATTTTTTATTGTAACTTATATAACTTTAGGCAGAAGAGGCATTGTCTAATTTTCCATAACCAATATTCTCAACTAGGCTTATCTGTTCAGGGATGTCTTTGATTTCATGACAAAAAAGTAGATATATAGGAAGTATAGATAAAGTGACATGAGAGGTCTAAAGTGACATTTCCCAATCAGTGTGGAAATAGGGAGATTCTCATCTAAAAAGAAAATTTATGTGATTCTTAGTAATAAGTCCATTTTGTGGGAATTTTTCATTTTATTCTTGTACCTGTTATTCACGGGCCTTTGTTTTTATTCCTAATGCCATGTTAAGTAAACCCAGCTCTGCATCTAGTCAACCCTTTTTGTTTATACAAACACTTCCACTGTGACTCTCCAATACATGAGAGCATTCCTGTGACAACATTTAAAAGCATACTTGTAAATTACAATCAGTGTAAATCATTGAGCCATTCATTTCACTGTTGTCAAATATTGCCCAAGGAAGTTTTTCATTGCAGAGATAATTATATTTCAAGCTAATAAGCAATCAGCCTTCTTTTATTTTTTATTTTTTGACTTTGTAAGATACGATGGGGAAACTCCAACTAGTGACTACCAATGTCTATAGGGAAAGTATGAAAATGCAACCTTGTGTGAATTTCATGATAGCATTCCCTTATCTATTTTTCTTAGACCCAAGAAACAAAATCAGATTAAGAGGCAATTTTCCTTCATACAAATATTAAATTTTTAAACCCATTTCAGTCTTCAGATTAGCAACAGGATTTGTCAGCTTTCCCTCACAACTCCTAGGCCACATCTGCAGTTCCCAGAGGCCTGTAGAAAAGCTTGAAGCTCCAGGTACATTAAAAATGTTAACATTAAACCATTGACCAATGGTCAAATGTCAGTAGTCAAGAGAATTTGACAGGGGCTCTGGATCAACCTTGGTATTCCTGGTATTCAGTGTGTGTGAGAAATACCAACCACCTTGAACAATGACTTCTCATGCTGAGACCATAATTGCCAAGTGACCAGATGTCAATACAGTCAACTCTGAAATAGCTAGAGGAATTCTATGGGGTCTGGAATGCTGAGATACTTACTTATTTTGCTGAAGGCAAAATAAACTACTATCACCGAGAGCCCTGGATAATTAGGCCCTATGGAAGCTAATTCTCTTTCAAGAGACGCAACCCAAAGTTCCTTATGCAATAATTCTTGCTGATGGGAACAACCAGGAAGTCATACATAAAGTGCTGCATGCATGCACTTCTATTTTCTTTAATCCCATTTTAACCAAATGCTAACTTTACTCAAATACTCACTTGATTAATGATCTGGTTGTGCTTAAAATCTAAAGAAAAATCTATAAATCATTTGGGTTATACTAATATATAAAATATAAAGCTAGAAGAAATTCTGACTTACCAAAAAATAAAGTATGCTTAAATTTTCCAAAATTAATTTTTTTAAAACCTACACAAAAATTATACATGCATCATAGACAAATGTGGTAAAGTAAATAAATAAAAAGGTTTATTATCAATTAATTCTAACTATCAGATAATGCATGATAATGTTTTAGTTTTGCATATACTCATCAGACATCCAAGACATCATTTTGGAAAATAAGAAGATAATTCTATATTTTATGTCTATAGTTCTATTTAAGGCAGAATTTTCTGCCAAGTTTTATCCAACTGGACCTTCTATGAGATGAGCCTGAAAAACTTCTCCAATACTGATATACAGTGACTCTAAATTTCCTTGCCCTGATTACAATGTAATTCTATCTGAATATTTAGAGTGGTTAGTAAAATTAATCCATATAATAAAAACTACATTATGCTATATATAATAGCTAAAACCACATAATTCAGACTTAAAATTCTTCATGTTTATGAAATTCATTTAAATAAAACTGAATTTGGTACAAACATAGATTGGATAGTGTTGTACCCCAAAAATCAAAGATCGAAAGTTATGAAAAAAAGATAAAAAGCCAAGACGTCTTTCAGGAAAAAAGAATGCTTTATTTAGGCTGGTACCCAGCAACACAAAGTGCAGGTGGAATTTACACTGCTGTGCAACTGGGTTAAGGATTAGAGGGATTTATAATGGGAAAAACTTATAATGGCAAAAGGGGGTTGGTAAGGCAAGAGGCAAGTTGTTCCAAGAAACAGGCCCATTTTAGGGGAAAAATTAGCTGATCAGCACATCTGTGCATTTCTGAGGAAACAGGACATCTTGTTGTTTGCCTAGGGGGTTGTGCTGAGGAATTTGCAGGAAACAAAGGCTGGGGGCTGTGCAGGGGCTACTTGGGGGCACAAAGTTCATTTCAGGACAAAGGACCACAGTGCATACAGAACAGAATGGCAGCGTTTGAGTTAGGTTACAATAGTTGAAACATTTATTTAGTTTTTTGTTAAGAACATGAGATCTTCATTTCTCAATCTAAAAGATTTTAAAATATTTAATAAATGTATAGTGATAGTGATATAGGGGAATGAAACTCCCAACCTACTATGTCTGATATTAGTTTGTGTTCTCTAAAATTGAAGAATGAATTTTAGGAACAACAGAGGTTAAGAGTGGAATATATTTATTGAGAGAAAGAAAGCTTCTGGCTGAGAGACAGAAGGGGTCCGAGTGGGTTGCCAAGGACTCTGTCTTTTCCAGGGACTTTTATAGAGCAAAATCATGGGGTGAGGCAGGTTTAAGGTGGTGAAAACTGAGAACTCACAAGGCAGATGGGCATAAGGTGGGACATAACTATAGTTAACCAATAAGAAGAGTAGTTCAGGTAAAATTAATTAAATTGGGGACAAATGGGGAATCGAGTCACTTAGAGGGCATTCTTAAGGAGCAGTGACTCTTCCCTAGGGGGTTGGAAGAGTGATTCCGGGCTTTCTCAGGGTGATAGGGAATTATTTAGACTATCAGTCCTTAGGATGTGGATGCATTTCTTTGATCCTTTGTCTTGAGGCCTGGGCCACAGCAGGAGGTGTCTGTCTCCCCCACAGCTGCAAGGTATCTGGACTTCTGCACTGGCTCCATTTAAGACCTAGCCCTGTCTCACTGCCTATAATATTTCTAACTCAGCTGCCTGCAAAAATAGTAATATTTTCCAAGGAAACAAAGATACATTTAATCAAAATAATTCCTCTCTTCCAGTGTGCTAAGAAGCTATTAAATTGGCAGTGAGCTTAAAGAATTAAAGCACAGGCTAGAAGTACAGTTTAGTGGTACAGCACATGCTCAACATGCCAACGGTCCTGGTTTCAATCCCCAGCAACCAAATTCTTTAAGGAACAGTGACAAGCTCTTAAAAACTCTCCACCCATTCAGCATGGATATAATTTTTTTCTCTGAATATTTCCTGTTGCATCCATGGATGTGAAACCAACAGATACAGAAAGTTAATTGCATCTTACAGTACAAATTTTTCAGTCATAATTCAAAGGCAATCCTACAATGACATTAAAAATACTTAATAAATGTCTGCATTAGATAAGAGATAATAGAATAATCAACAGAGTAAGCTCTAGTAACAATAGAGAGTGCTAGGAGTGGAAAAAGCATAGGAAGGGTCCAGGCAGAAGGGCCTTCTGCAAGGGGCATGAATACATGTTCTGCATTGTTACTTTTTTCAAGTCTTTAGTACTACTTTCAAGTCTTTCATAGCATTAAGTGCGCCTTGAGAAATAAAGAAAAGGGGGAGAGTAGAAGAACAAGAAAAGAGCAAGAAAAAAGGATTAAGATGTGATATGTACATGTGCCGACTCCCCACAATGAATGTGCTCATTATGTATCACAAACATGTACTAATAAAAAAATAAATTTAAAAAAGGCAAAGATTGGTAAATTTACATGTGGCAAATAATATGAGAGAAATGGGAAGCTAAACAGAGGCTGACCACTAGTTAGAAGAGCCCAGAGTAGCAACGCTGAGCTGCAAGTAGACAGTAACCAATAGAAAATAAAGAAAAAGTAGAATGAAATGGGCATTTATACCAACAGCAGACTAGAAGTGACAGCTGCCAGACAAACCTAAAGCACTCATGGATACAGCAGTACAAAATAGCCAGAACTTTGGCAAAACGTAAAAGATTGTACTCAGCTTGCATTATTATATAACAAACTACCACAAACTTAGTGTCTTAAACCAATACTCATTTCTTATATGAAGTTCAGAAAATTTCAGTTAGATTCTCAAAATACCTACATCTCACAATAAAATTAAGGTGCCCACTGGGCTGGGCTTCTATGAGAGGCTTCATGGAAGAATCCACTTTCAAGATTGGTAGAATCCAGTCTTTGTGATGGTACATTTTAGCACTGTATGTTCTTCCTGTGTATCAGCAAGAGACTGGTCTGCAATCACAGGTCACCAGCATTCTTTCTCAGGTGGCTCCTCTGTTTTTAAAGATGAGCTTAAATTTATTTTTTAGGCATTTCCTCAAAGAATAAAATATTTGATTACTATATAAAAAGCAACACAATTAGTCACTAAGGAAATGCAAATCAAAACCACACAGAGATACTACATCACACTCACAAGAGACAATAAATCTTCATGTTCTTCCTGTGAGGATGCAGAAATATGGAATCAACACACATTTGCTGGTTGTTGGAATGTAAAATAGAATAGCTCCCATAGAAAAACAATTTGAAGGTTATTAAAAAGTTAAACAGTTCAACCATAACCCAGAAACTCCGCTTTTAGGATGTACTCAAAAGAAGTAAAAACACTTGTCCGTGGCGGGGGGGACTTGAACTTTCATGTTCACAGCAGCAGAATTAAAACCCGGAAATAATCTAAATATCCATCAATTGCTGAGCAGATAAATAAAACGTAGCATAACTATGCAATGAAATAGTATTTGGCCATAATAATGAGAAAGCACTTATGTATACTATGACAGGAAAGCAGTACTCTAAGTGAAATGAAACAGGCACAAAATAGCTCATACTTTATTATCCCATGTATGTGAAAAGTCCAGCACAGAAAATAGTGCAGAGAAAGTAGACTACTTATTACTTAAGACATCAAAGTCATGAGGATAATATAGAGCAAAAGGTCAATATTCTTTACAAATGGTTTTGGAAAGTTTATGTAAAAAAAAAAAGCTATTCCATAATTTACATATATAAAATTAACACAAAATGGAAAATATGCCTAAATGCAATACTAAAAGCTATGGAACTTTTAAAGAAAAACAAGATAAAAAAATCTTTCAGACTTAGGGTAGGCAAACCTTTTTTTTACATATAAGACATATTAAGTATAACACATAAAAGTAAGTAGTAATAAATTACATTTCATTATATTTAAATTTTCCCTTCAAAGATTTATTATTAAAAATGAAACAAACCACAGAATCAGAGAAAGTAGTCAAAAACCATGTCAGATGAAAGATATATAGAGTCTATGTCTTACAATGTAATAATAAAAATATTTTTTAAATCCAGCAACATAACTGAGCAGATGCTCATAAAAACATTGAATTATCTGAAAAATACATGAAAAGTTGATCAATCTTGTTAGTCATCAGGGAAACATGAATGTAAACCTCAATGGGATGTCATTACAAAAACATCAAAATGTGGCTAAAATTTAGGCATGACCATACCAAATGTAAAGCAATTGAAATTTTCATTTTTTATGAAAACATAAGAGATACTACATCTTCCAAAAATATCTTGCCAGTATCTTTCAGATAATCCAATCTCTTCAGTTCTAAATGTTTATGTAAGATAAATGAAAGCACATGTCCATAAAAACTGTACTTTTATTTACAAAAGTCCAAAACTGAAAACAACCCAAATGTCACCAACTGATAAATGAATCAACTGTGGCATATCCATGCCACAAAATACTACTTCTCAATAAAAAGCAGTGAACTCTTTTTAAATGCTACAGCATAGATAAATTTCAAAACAACTGTCTTAGTGAAAGAAGGCAAACAAGAAAGAGCATTCACTGTATGGTTTCATCTACACATTATAACAGAATGAAGCTTAAAAGATTTTGGCATGTAGCGTTCAAACACACAATAAAGATAACTAACACACCATTCAATTCTGTCAGAGCTAATAACTATAAGCAAAGGCACAAGGGTTGAAAAGCAAGAGTTATTCAGCAAAAATGGGCAGGCCAGCATACCTGAAGGGGAAGATGTATGCAGAACCGCCCCATGAGAAGGAATTGGAGTGATTACTATAATCTCATTTGAGGCATGAAGTAATCATGTCAGTTAGGGAACTGAAAATAATGTGTATGTCAACTAAAGAAGAGCCAAGCCGAGGAACAGCTAGTGGGAAAGGTGTCACTTACAACCTAATGTCCACTAAAAGTGAAGAACTGAGTTCAGTTCAGCAATACGTGTGCTAAAACTGGAACTATACAAGGAACATAAGAATTATTCTTCTGCAAAACCAAGTAGAAACTCATGATGTTTTCTAGAGCATCTTCAAGAGAATAATTGTCAGCATGTATTGACTAAGTGAAGAGGGAGTGTAAGGAACTGTGAAAAGTTATGAATGATCAATCCTGAAATTTTGACTAGTGGGAAATACAGGGGTGCCTTTTCAACCTAGCATAAGCAACTCATTTTGGTAGGAAAACAATGTTAGGCCTTAATTTTAAACTTAGATTATTGCACATCAAACAGGAAATTTCAGTTAGCATGAGATTCTAAGACAGGCCACAGGAGAGATCAAAATTAGATGTATTTTCTCACAGAAAGTATGAAATAGAACTTGCGGTTGAGTCCAAAATATTAGTTCTGAGCTGTAGTAATGATCCAAATATTAATGGAGATATAAACAGAAGAACCAATGAGAGAATAATGAAATTTAGGATCTTGCTTTTTTAACACACTAGAAAGTTAAAGAGAAGAAAAGCACAAGTGCCAGAGAGTTCAACAACCATACAAGAAGCTGCTTAGTTGTTAGAACTCAATTCAGGAATGAAAGCCATGAAAATATACTAGTATTCATAACCTGAGACTAAAATGAGTGTCAGAACTTATAACCAGATGTTGGTTGTTTAAGAAAATTTTCCTGGCACCTCTCAAAGTCTGCAAGGTCCAAAATGATAGTTGCAGCCACACAGGGTTATCTAAATAAAAATTAAAGTTGATTAAATACAATGAAATTAAAAATTCAAGGCTTCATTCATACCAACTACAGTCCAAGTGCTCCACAGCCAAATATAGCCAAAGGCTACACTGTCATATCATGCCAAGGGAGAGCAGTTCCTTGGTATAAGAAAGCTCTAACAGACACTGCTCTAGACAAATCTTTTAAAAGAACATGAATTAACTATTAATTTTCCTTAAATTTATCTTACTATCTTTTCCTAAATGAGCACACATACACACACACACACACACACACTTACTGTGAAGCACAGAAATCAGAAGCAGAATCACAGAACAACAAACACATCCTTAGAAATTCTGAGTAACCAGTAATTGTCTTCTTTTCTAGTTGCTTTCCTTCACACTTTAATACATGCTTGGGAGGAAGATTTATCAGGAACACTTAAGAGGAACATCAAATTGTTCCCTTCTGGCTTTTTTCTAGGACTGTCTTCTCAACAGCCAGAACTCAGTCATCTCCCTCCTGTATACTTCCAGAGAATGCATTTCCTGTTATCTTTCTGACAGGTATCCAAAAGCTCTCCCACAAGCCAATCAAATGGTGACTGAGAAGTCACCGGTGCACCAGATACATCCTACGAGATGTTTACTGCCTGTGTAAGTGGATATTTCCTCTGACCCATGTATCCACCACCCTATGATGTTAATACATTTCTATGTCCAGTCTTACACTGTTTTTCTGCTGAGGATTTAAAGGAAAATTCTTCACAAAGGCATCTATTTCAGTTTGCTTTTCTATGCACTACAAATGTCATTGCTAGCATCTATTTGCATGTGCTTAACAATGTTTTATTCAAGCCAGACATTGTGGCACATGCCTACAATCCCAGCACTCACAAGGTGAGGGCAGAATCACCTCAAATGCAAGGTCAGCCTGGGCTACATAGTGTATTCAAGCCCAGCCTGGACTACATAGCAAGACCTTGTCTCAAAAAACTTTAAGAAAAGAATCTTATATCCATAAATGCATCCAAAAATGTAGTCTAGCAACTCATAAAATAGAACTTAATAATCAGAGGACACACACTGAAGTGGGGGAGAAGGTGATACACATTAAATGTGGCAGAACAAGAACCATAGATGATTCCACTTCCCCAATTTCCTGCAAGAGTGGTATGGATTTTTCTGGCATGCAACTCCCAAAGAAATCTGGCACAGCAATTATTAGGACAAAGATGAAAGGACAAAGGTGGCCAGTTCAACAAACATGAACTATACCTCGTGGCAGCTGTTTTCAAATTTTTTCCTTTTTATGTCATGGTTCCCAGACAGCTAAAAAAGATCAGAAGGCACATGCTCCACAATTCACTGGAATTATCTCATTGATCAATATTATTCCCATGGATCCTTATATGATGGCCTACCTGATTCTCTTTTCAAAATTCTTAGGTCCATATCAAATTCTCACTTTTTTGTTTAAAAACATGAAATTCAAAATCATGTCAGATTTCTTTGTTCTAGTCTAAGTTGACTGTCTTCATTCCATTCCTCACTTTCTGCCACTTCCACTCAGGTCAACTCCAATATCATGTCCACTTGAGGCCTTGTGTGGTTATCTTCTTCATCATCATCTGTCACTAGCTTACTGCACAATGGAAGAGCCTAGCAGAGCAAAGTTGCTCAACCCATGGCAGCTAGAAAGCAGAGACAAGAGGAAGGAACTGGGGATAAGAATACACACTAACAGGTGACATCCTCAGTGAGGAACTTCTTCCAGTTACCTCTAAGAGTACATTCAGCCATAAACTCATCAGTGAGTCCCTGATAACACCAGCACCCTCACGATTCAGTCGCCAGAAGCCCTACTTGTGAACACCTGAGATTGGGTGTGGGGGGCTTTTATATATAAACATAATAATTATTGACCTGAAGTCTTCAAATATCAAAATCAGAGAAAATAAGGTAGGGGGATTATTCTAAGTGAAGAGATGAAATGAGCATAAAAGCAAAACAATTTTTAGAAACCCTGAATGGATCATCGGATGAAAGTTTTAAAAATATTTTGTAAGTTAACTTTGTAAAAAACTATAGCTGTTTGAAGATGATTGAAACATACAATAATCTCTTGAATAACTCTCACTTTCCTAGGAATGATAATGACATGGTAATAATTTAGGAAAGCATCCATATGCACAAGAAATCTATGCCAAATTAGGGAGTGAAAATATTTAAACTTTCAAATGGAATGACAAAACAGTGTATGGGGAGCTTGTTTTGTTTTTTGGCTGTGCTGGGGATTAAAACCAGGGTCTAACACATGATAACCCAAGTGCTCCACCACTGAGCTACATGCTCAGCCCTTTTAAATTTTATTTTATTGTGAAACATGGCTGGCTAAATTGGTGAGATAAGTCTTGAGTTTGTTTTTCTTCTTCCTTTATCTCATGAATGTTGGAATTGCAAGGATGTACCACAATGTCTGGGAGTGTGTAGGGGTATTTACAGATAAAAAAAATAAATAAAAAAAAAACAGAACAATTGTGCTCACTTTGGCAGCACATATACTAAAAAAAAAAAAATCATTATATGGATGTTAATCTACTTGTCTTTTGATTTATTGGTATGTTTTATGAACTTTTTTCAAAGTTGGGAAAAAAACATTTGAATAAATGACTAACTATAAAAAAGGTATTGAACTCATTGGTTTTAACATGCCTAATATATGGTAATTAAGAACCATTTTCCCCTAATTCTTCATCATAAAAATATTTAGTTATACACACATAAAATAACTTAAACCACATATTAATTTATTACAGATTAATTTTAGACATTTGTTGATTGATATTCAGCTGTAGGGCCTTATTTAATTTAATGAGATCTCATAAAACAAAAGCTTATATCCCCCAATATGATGTGTCAAATGCATTTCCCATTCACACATTACAGGGCCAAGCATAGAAAAATAATAAATTATATGAGCCAATAAACCTATATAGCTTAACTGCCCATGGATCCTGAATATCTACTTTAGATAAAGATCTTAACAATAATCTCAGCACAACTGGTCCTGAAAGGAGAAGTTAACATTTTCAAACAAAGTAAATCTGGTTGAGTTCACAAAGTTTTATCTTTTAGCTCCAGCTGACAACCTACTTCAACCAATACTGTTGTTGAAGAGAAAAGCATTGAACAAAGCCCAAAATTATGTATTCTAGCACATTTCTTGTTTCTTTTGATCTTTCAAGACTACCTACTAGAATGTAAGTTGCCAGGAAGCAAGAGTTTGGCTATTTATTCTGTTGTATTATCAGTCCCTGAAACAATGCCTACAATTTATTACCCAATAAATACTTATTTAGTTAATTAATTAATTAGTTAGTTGAATTCCTGTAGTACAATGGTTCTTCTACTTTAGCATACATCAGAATTATCTGAAAGGCCTACTGAAAACACTGCTGGATTGCTGGACCTTATCCCCAGAAGTATGGATTCCAGAATTCTAGAAATGGCTTAAAAACATGTATTTCTAACAAACTATCACTGTATGCTAGTTTTCTTGCTCTGCGGGCAACATTTTGGGCACCATTCATACAAAAAATTGGCTTTTTAAATAAACTTTTCCCCTTGCTTTAAATAATACTATTTCAGAAAACATGTGCACAATACTATACATTCCTTTTTAATAAGATGTTTATTATACCTTTTTAACAAGCAATACTCTCATGGTATTATAAGAACATTAAAAAAAAGAACGTTTAAAATTGAAATTAGGTTGCTCACATTTCACATATTTCAGGCTAGATATTTACCATAGACATTTTTCTCAGGTACTGATATTTCTCCTATAGATATTTTTCTTCATAGAGAAAAGTGAAATTCCACATTAGCTGCCCAGCATATTATTGCTCTGGCTCACATGAATATATTTGAAAAAAAATCTAGGAATATACTTACTATCTCTGTACAATTGCTTCATGAAGCATATCTGCCATCATAGAATCAAGTGCCTTGTGCATTGCAGAAATTTATGTTAAAGAAAGTCTATCTATGAGATGCAAATACATAACCTCAATTTATCTCCTAGTAACAACTTCAGAATCTGAAATGTCCAAGTTCTTTCCTTATGAGTTGCTTGAAATTGCTATTTTTCAACTCAGGAACACCTGTTTAGCATTTTTCTTCTCATCCTCCCTGGTAAATGGAGCGGCACTAGGAAAGAAGGATCTGAAGGCTTTAATGAATGAGAAACACAAAGTATTGACAGATTTCAACACATTATACCACCCTTATCCTCTCCCTCTAATGAGGTAAGATCAAAACAGAAGAAAACAGTTGTGATATTGGGCTCTAGAGTTTGTTTTTAAAGTGCAGCAAATGAGCTTGGATTGAGTTTCATTCTAGTGGGTAGAGTCATAAGCAATTTGCGCATTACTATGAAATAGCATACACAGACATGACTCTGGTAAGTGAATGACTGAAGGTTTGATGCTCGCATTAGGCAACCTTTCAAATAACTTTCTATCTCAACTGTACAGTACTAACAATCAAAACTCTACTATGTATACCTTTGCCACTGGGCAAAAATCTAACTAAAAACCAAAAAATAAACCACAACACAGCCTGAGTGGCTTAACAATCTTATACTAATTCAGTAGCAATTGAGTACCTACTTCACACAGAGTATAGACCTTGGAAAACAGAAAAGGAAAATATTATTTATGACTATAATGAAGGATCCACAGTGATTTCAGGGTGATGTAACTTCTATTCACTGATAAATAATTTTCAATATAACTGTTTTGTGTTACTTATGACCTGGGTAAAAATACCTATTTGCTAGCAAGTAAAACTGTGACAGACTCTGTATGGCAGTCTAATCTAAGGGACAAAGGGACAAATCAAATAAATGGAAATGCAATTACAAGTTAAGAAAAGTACAAGAAAAAAATGAACCAAACTTATTTTCATTAAACCAATAGATGTTTTGCAACTGTACGATTCTTATCCAGTAGCTTGAAGGACAGATGGAATTTTGAGACCCAGATGAGGTAGAATTGATAAAAGAAAGTAGAACAGTAGTCTATGGAGAATAAATAACATAAGGAAATGTACAGGATAGAAAAGCACTGAACAGTCATTGGATAGAAGCCAGACCTTAAAAGACTCTGAATTCCATACAAGAGTATAGGTTTTATTTCCCAGAGCAGAGTACTAAAATATGGTCATTAAAAATATTTAATATTTTGGGGGTAGAAAGAACATGTCAACACAGCTATTTATGATTCTTAGCTAGATGTTGTAATATGAATAGTAACAGCTTCATTATTTGACCCAATTGTTGGATGGAATCAATCTCCAATAGATAGATCTTGAAAGGGATGGTCATTTCCCTCAAACTTGGCCTCACTTCCAGGACTTCCATGACCACTGTTGTAGGTAACTTCAATCAGTAGAGTTCTTATAACACCACAGCTTAAGACAGACTCATCAAGAATATTTTATGTATGCCAAGACATTTGATTATTGTCAAGATTATCTAGAAAGTGAGTAGTAAAAGTAGTTGGATGATTAAAAATGAGTTAGATACTTTTCTTCTATAACAAAAAGTACACATTTTTGACCTTTTCTATGATAACATAAAACTAAAAATACTACATGTGCCTAAGTATCCCTTTGAGGTAAATGTATTTTTTAATAACTAAAAAAGTAGCTGATTTTAGGAGAGAAAAATCTCTGGAAAGGAAATATAAAATATCACTATTAAGAAATTTTCAACTTTAAATTTTTTATAAAAATTACTTAAGGATATCATGTGTTTAAGACAGCAACACATTTAAACTTTAGTATGGAAAATTTTATTCTTTATATAAACCCAAATGAAGGTAATAGAAAACTATTATCAGTATGGCATTACTGAAGAAACATAATGCATAGTAGTTAGGAAAATGAAAAATTGAAGATGACTTCGGTTGAAAGTTCAGGAAATTCAGTAAGTGAAATTAAACATTAAACAATCAGAGAAGAAAGAAATGCATAAAGGGTAAATGCTAAAAATAACATTGTACAATCATCCTGAGTTGAAGTCCTTATACCTGTCTTAGTCAGTTTGCTCTAGTGATATTTGGTTAACTGGCTGGCTTAAACAACAAACATTTATTTCTCATAGTTTCCGATCCTGAGAGGTCCAAGATCACTGTGCCAGCAGATTTTTTCATTATCCCAACTACTATGCATTACATTTCTTCAGTAATGCCATAATGATAATATTTTCTATTGCCTTTATTTGGGTTTATATAAAGAATCTGGTAAGGTTCTTCTTTCTGGTGTGCACACAATTTTTTCATAATAGCATCAGAAAACAGAGAGATATGCAGCTAATATTTCCCTTCTTCTAATATCACCACAGGGGCACCACTATGCTAATGTCACCAAGACCTAATTGGTTTTCAAGGCCATCAACTCATACTTTCCCACTGGAGGCTAGGCTTTCAGCATATGAATTGGGGACAGAGGAAGACAAAAAGCCAGTCTATGGCAATATTCAATATATATAATCAATTATAGTAAAGAAAATGTTCAGTGTTATAAGGAAACTTGCCACTATCAATACATTAGTCAATTTTTGCAATTCATTATTAAGTTATTAAAATTAAGGAATGTACAAAAAAAGCATCCATTTGAGTAGTGATAAAATACTATCCTATAGCCAAACATAAATATAATCTTGGGTTATGAAAAATAATATCTCCTCATTTGTCTGGTCTTGGACTTTTTTCCTTCTGTCTAGTGTGTGTTGTATTCCAACAGATGACTATATGCCCCTATAGCTAAGCTCAGTGCACTCTTAACCAGGATTTTGGAATATAACAATGAATTACTTTGATTTTGTGACTGGAGCAACTACTTCTAAGATAACAATATGTAATTTATCAATTAGTGATTCCTTAGGTTTTTTTAAAAATTCTGTATTATTTCTCCCCTTTTTGCTGTTTTTCTTTTTTCTCTAAATAAAAAAAAATGAATTATCAAGAAGGCTGTAGTAGATTGGTCTAGCGAGTGAAAAAATGATGCTTCTTTTCTGCTTTTCATGTCATACTTGCTGATCTACTCCTCAAACTGCTGGACTAATAGAAATGTCAGCATAGACTGGATGGTCTGGAGATCTACCAATCAAGTGCCACTTTGGCTTAGATATCTGGACAACACATGGGGTGTTTAAGGGCTGACAGAGCACTTAAACATACTGCTGAGTGAGTTTACACCTAATAAGAACTCCAAGCTGAATACTCACCATGTTCTAAAGCTCCCCTTCTACTTGTTAGCTAGAAAGTCTGGGTAGTGTTCAACTAAAGACTTTCCATATACTAGCATTTTAAAAAATGTATTAGTATATGTTTGCAATACAAAGTGCTTACATTTATCTTGGAGAATTGGTACATATAAATATTGCACCTTGATAATTTTTAATTTACTCTGCTCTCTCCTTTTTTTTTTTTTTTTTTTTTTTCC
>PVLA01003606.1:0-50134 GCA_004027455.1 Hydrochoerus hydrochaeris | reverse complement strand
TTTCTGTGTCTGTTATTTGACTCGGAATTGTACTTTAAAGATTCGTCCATTTTCCTACAAGTGTAATGAAACAGAAATAGATAATATAAGCCTCAAATGGAGCTTCTAGACATGAAAATTGTTTGGAATAAAAATTTCAAGTACTACTGGTAGTACTTACCGGTAGATTATACTCTGCAGAACAAAAATCAGCAAACTTTAAAATACAACGAAGAGAAGCAGAGAATGAAAAGTCATAGTAAATTATAGGAAAATATCAAGCAGAATGGGAAGCTCAGAAAAAAGACTTTTGAAGAACTGGTTAAAACTTTCAATCCACAAATCCAAAAAGATCTAATAAACATCAATCAGAATAGATACAAATAACACTATCTCAATGCACATAATAATCTACTTACTAAAAAAGAGTGATACAGAGAAAATCTGAAAAAGCAGCCAGATACAAAATAAAGACACAGGTTTGCCAAATAGAAAAGAAAAGGCAATACTTACCAGACTTTTGATCAGAAACTATGCAATCTGAAAGACAATGGAATGACATCTTTAAAGAAATGATTATAGCCAATTGTCAAATCCATAATTTTCCCTAAATAACAAATCTAAGTAATGATGTTCTAGGCTGCTAACATCAACAAACAACTTATTTTTGCCAAAAATTTAAAACTATTAGACCAAGTTTCTGATGCAAAAGACAGTTCATTACATATACACAGGACAATGTCACATGTTAAATTGAAATAAGAGATCCTGAACAGTAAAATCCAAAATGAGGGAAACACTACCCCAAAAAAAAACCCCACTTCTTTAACCAAATAAATTTCAAGAAAAAAAGGAGATTTATGGGATATATAAACCTAAGTCAATATATTTATTTTATATATTGATTTCATTTTGCCAGTTACTCATTAAAAATTTTTACTAAGTGGATATTTGATGATATTAGAGTATCAGAAATTTATACTGAGACATTTATAGTACCATGAAATTTGAGAAAGAGGTGAAAACTATTACAGGTATAAATGAAGCCAGAATGCATACAACTTGCGTTCTATTATCAGTAGGGAGAAGGGTACATGAGGTTCAGGGATGTCTATTTTTATTTGTTTTATTTATTCATTTACACAATTAAAATTTTTTAAGAAAATGTAACAAATTTTAATGTTTTTCAACTTTCTACATTTATAGAATAATATTCATATTCTTTACACATAAATTTTTTTCATTTGTGTCATAAAACTAAAAGGTAGAGGAAGATATAAAAATGTATGTAGTGAGATACCAACTTATCTTTTAAATGTAGAGAACTATTTTCCTATACATGTCAATGGGAAAGACAGAACACACACAACCAAACATTATTTCTAAGCAATAAAATAACAAATTTGATGTCATTAAAACTTTCTGTATTTCCCAAGTTTTCTGCAAGATTTATGACTGTAACCAAGAAAACTAAAAACTATTCAAAATAGAGACTAAAACAAATGTATGTAAAATTAAACTTGCAGCATAGACTATTGCTTGCCTTTTACCTTGAAGTACATGAAGAAAGACATAATCCAGAAACAGTGAGTCAGAGTGTCCATTCATCTGCTATGATGTCTTTCCCTGGCACAGTTAATCTTTTCCCTCATTATTTTCTGAAACTACATTTTATATGCATTTTTAGTGCCTATCTATCTCATTATATACGTCATGTTTTAAGTGTTTCTCTCTTCCTTTGTTTAAATACGGGTCTTCAGAGACCAAAGACAACATCTTACTTATCTCTAGATCTCAGCACTGACATGTAGCAGATGTTCAACAAATAGGTGCCAGATGAATGAAACACCACACCATACTTTTAAAAATATAATAGCATGAAATTACCAGAAGGTACAGAAAACAAGAGGTGGGGAATGGTTTTCCTTATACTACAAAATCCTTTGATGATATCTAATCAACATTTTTTATTTATATGTGTTCACTAAGCTTCACTTCTGTACTAATTCATTCCAAAAATTTAGAAAGAAATCATATTATCCGCTTTCAAGGCAACTGAAATCACATAAGGGAAAAGAGAGAATAATAGTAAGAACATTGGAGAATTGAGGCTAAAATGAACTGAATCTATCAAAAGTTCATCATGAAAGAATAAAAAAATTTATATCCCATAGGGAATACAGAATATTTTTATGACTATACCATTTGAATTGTCTTTTTTAAAATTTTATTTTAAAGAGGGTAAAATTAAACATAACAAAATAGAACAAAACAGATCATAAGAAAACAATGTAAGAGACACAGATTTCAAAGCAAGACAACCAGAGATCTTCACTGTCTATCATATTGTCTCTTGTTTTCTTCTAAACAGTTCTCCATATCTTTGCATACAGTAAATTCATACAAAAAATAGTATTAAACTTATCAGAACAAGATGATGAAGGCATTTCAGGTCTTCAAGGCCAGACAATAAGGAAGTCAACAATGGCTGCCATAGTGCCTCTCATTCTCCTCAAAATAGCTCTCCATACCTTCACGTATGTTGAAATTAAACAAAACCAAACAGACTAAAATCACTCTGAACAAAGAATAATAGTATTGCTGAATTTCACATTATAATGCTATGGAATCAGCACTGGGTACCTTAGTGTTTCTTTTTCTTTAACGTAGCTGTTTATTTCATTGTGCATTATGTAATCAGTTCTCATAAACTGTTTAGAAGTTCTATTCATGCATGAGTCTCTCTATATATAACTATCCTTTCTATATTAGAGGGAAAAACAAAACAAAGCAAATTCCTAGAAAAACATGAAACAACAAAGACATATAAAACCACAATACCAAGTGATCTACAATGGTTACTATAATGTCTCTTGTTATCTTCAATAGAATTGTCTATATCATCAGGCATAGTATAATTGAACATAGCAGTGCATAACAATATTAATAAAAACAAAACATTGGATACATTATAGGACTTCAAAAGCAGGTAATAATCAAACCAGAATGGGTATCCTAGTGAATTTTGTCATCTTCAGAGTATTTGCATATACTTTCAGACTTGATACTATCAAACATAACAGATTCAAATAAAATCAATCAAGACAAAACAGCAATCTAACAACCAGATTCAAATAAAATCAGTCATAATAAGACAGTGTAAATTATACAGATTGAATTAATAGGAAATGAAGGATGGTTGCCATAGTATATCCTTCTATTTTTGGAATAGCTGTGTGTGCCCTCAAATCTAGTCCAAGTAGACAGACTGGAATGGAATATAATCAAACTAAACAGAGCGATGAGAATAATGTGGATTTTAAATCCTAATACACTATTAACAATGTCCTCTGCCTTCCTTTTTTAGACAATTCCTCCCCCTTTAACTTTATCAGGGTGTATTGTACATTTTGGGTCCCACTAACTCCTTTAGTTTTTAGATTAAGGGGGTGATCCACTATTTACCTAAGTGGTTCTGAACCTTTTTACACCTGAGCTTGACCTTAAATTGTATTCCTTTACCTACAAAAGCCTCAAGGTTTTCCTTCATTATAGCTGAGTAGTTCTCCACTGCACAAAAGTGTCATGTCTTTCTAACCTAACTGCAGCTGCTGGACAAGCTGCCCCTATTTCTCTCTGGTTCCCTGTCACACAGAGCATTGTTTTCTCATATTTGACTTTTGGTCCATAAACCCTCTTTCAGGTTTATTATATTTCCTTTACAGAGCATCTTACAGAGCATCCACGGGTTAGTGCTGTTTTTCACACTGGCTCTGTTCTCCATTGCAATGCATCCTCCTGCCAAGGATGTTGGGCTTGCCAACCCCGAACTTCAGTGTGACACTGAGTCATATTGGCTCTGGTGAGAGTGCCATGACCTCAAGTCAGACTAGTTTCGGTGAGAGTGCATCTGGCTCCAGCCTTCCATCCATGTTTTTCTTTTTCTTTTTCTTTTTTTCTTTTTCCTTAGTTTCTTCCTGGGTCATTAGAATTCCACTCTTTTCATCCAGTCTTCTCCAAGGTGGTAAATTCTAGCATCTGAGCTGTTTGTCTTAGAGAGGCTCTTTACCTTGCTATTTATCGATCAGCCAATCTTCTCATTGTCCCATTTGCATTGTCTTGAAAAAATAGTTGGAAAAACACGAGTAAAAAACAACATAAAGAAAAGATACATATATATGTGTATTTTAACTCCATGAATAAATATGAGAAAGACAGAAAACTCAGCAACTGAGCAGATAGTCATGATTGATCTCAGAAAGTACTTATTAAAATATTCTGGGTACCAGGGACTATTTCTACCACTGTCTAACAACCATTCATCCATCTGTCTCAAATTACTTTTCCCTATTTCACATGTAAAATCTTATTCTATCTTTTGTCCTTCTTAACTTTCCCTGTCTCCGCCTCATCCCTAATTCAACCCATCTAAATATAAGATCTTAGAAATCACTTTTTCAGGCAAATTAACACCATCTACCATCCTCACAGGTCATCTGCATGGGTGTGTTCCACCATCATCTCTGCTTTTACCACATGGGAGTCACCTGTGTGCCAGCTGCCTCCCTTACACCATATCTCATATCATATCAGTCCTTGTCCTCAAAAAGCCTTGGCTTATCATTTTGGGAAGTAGGAAACAAAAGAGGGAAGAAATAATGGAGAATACAAGAATAGAAAACTCACAAACTGCATTGTTCTATCTCTATGCATTCAGTAAATTGACCTGCTAAATCTTCTGCAGTGAAAATCACTTATGGCTTCTTCTGATAAATTTTCTTAGCACATGTACCTATCATTAATGACAAATTATTAATAGCAAATTATTAATGACTTTTAGTTAATGTATTAGAGGTTAACCACTGATCAAATATTAATCAAATATTAATCACTCGTACAAGTAGGAAAGGTGTTCTTGGTATCTAATTTGGGATGCTGAAAAGATACTTTTCTTCTATTTGTAAAAATGAGCAAGGGAAAGGATGAGTTAGAAATATGTGAGAAGAAGCATCCCATCACAACTAGAAATTTTTTCATCATTTCCACACATGAAAGATTTCAGTGGACATGGAAATAATTTTCTGTAGGACAATCATGTCATTGGTACTGAGTTTTTCTTTCAAACAAAGTATCATAATGGCACCTTTTCTTTTCTTTTCTTTTCATAAAAGAAGCCAAAATACCTGCCTCATTTTCTCCAAACTATTTACCAGTATCAAATACCAATACCAAACTGTTTCACACATGCTGACACTTAGCTACCTCCCTATTGTTAACTTAATAAATCAAACTCACCAAAGTTTCCATCAATGTGGCCAGGAAGGGTTTTTTTTTTTTAATAAGTACATGCTTTTCAATCATTTAGACTCCTTTGTACTTCTAGAGCTAGTATGTCCCATATTAGTTCTCTCTGATTTTATTAAAACCCTTTCTCTTTCATTAAAATAAAAAGCTTCTGAAAAACTACAGTTTCACATTTTCTGCAACCCACAATTTATGGCTGCTACTTGCAACCTTCAAAAGCTTTTAAAAATACTGTTGGCTCTATTATTCCATATTATGGTAATTGTAGTAAAGATTTAAGAGGCACTTTAAGACTTTTTAGCTCTATAGTATATTTCTGCACCAATTTCTTGCTTAGGCATTTGCAAAAGAAGCCTATTTGAAAGCTTTACCCTCTGGCCCCTGATATACAGCTTCCCTCTTAACTACAGTAGCTAGACCTCACAGCACAATTAGGGAAGTTAGGTCTCCAATTAGAGCTCAGCAAAACATGGGGCAGAACACATCTTTCCAGAAGCCCTTTCCATTTGTACATACCTGGCAATAATCAAAATTTTTCTCATGTGCTAAGTACCTTTGACTCTTTTGTTATGCTTCACACTCCCTTGTTAACTCCCTACCCCTCCTTTGCTCCCACAGGAAATCAGCAGAGATAATCACAAGATTAAATAACTCCAATGACACTGCTTAACTGTTCAAGACCATTAATATAACAAATGCCCAAGGGGCTACATGGATTTATGTAGCATTGAAATTAAACTGACCTCGCCCTATCTTCAACATAGATCTCTTCTTTGTAGTTAACCTGTGCCTTTCTCTCGTCACCCAGTCTAGGATAGTTACAATTCAAAACAACCAAAGGAAAAAAAAAAATACACCTAACAGAATTTCCACAACCATGAGCATGCACAAAATCCCAATCTAACAGTGGCCCAGGCATTGTCCTTTGTATTCAATACACCAAGAAGGGTAAGCATTTTAAACACAACTCCCTCTCCACACCATATTGCTCAGGCATTCTTCTTGGGCACACACCATATGGAAAAAATCACATATTCTCTGCTCCTTCCCTTCCCTCCTTTAGGAATTAGTAGCATCTGGACAGCAAAAATCCAAAACAGTCACTGACTCTACAAAGGACAAAGCCAAGTCCCAGACTTTACTTCCTCTGACTACAGACCTCCTGCTGCAGGGCCACAATCTTTCATTGTGTCAACAGTTATCATCCAGGGAGCTTTTCTTCTGCACTTCCTCACTGAGAGCATTTTCCCCAGGTCTTACGTATCTTCCAAAGCAAAGGAGTGTTCTGTTCCATCCAGGCCCACGGTAAATAATCGTAAGTGTTTCCGCTTTGTTTTGCTTTGCTCTCAGTTTCTATGTAAATTTCAGAATGGTAAACACACAGAGATTCTTGCCCACTAGTAAAACATACAGAGATTCCTGCTCACTGGTATTTTATGATTTTAATTTGCTCAAAAGCTCTGAGTTTCATTATATTTTCCCACTTGGTGCATGGGATTTTTACAGTTAACAGATGTTCACTTAATAGAGCCTCCTAGTGAGCAAATCAGTTTTTTCCCTCTGGTATTCATGTAACTTTCTAGTCCTGCAGTAGCTGTTTCTGGTGCCTGCCAAGTCATCTGGCAGTAGAAGCTCAAATCGAAAAGTGCAGCAGCTCTTTTTGAATCTGTATTCTCCTTCCTTCAGTCCCACTCATTCCAACTTAACTCCTTCCTCATTAACACCATGTGTGAAAGCCTGCAGGGGGAAAATACTAACTTGAGAAGCCAGGCAGGTTTCACTCACAGATGAAAGAAAAGACATTCTGTACCCAAAAATTATACTCTAGGCCTCTGGTCATTGCGAATGCCAAAATTTTTAGTGCACTCAGAATGTTAAAGGAAGAATTTTCCAAACAACTGTCCCAGACCAATCTTCAACTAATGAATTGTTTGGAGTATTTTACTCAAATATATCTCAGGATATTAAACCAAGCCATAACTGCAGCAAGCTTCCTGTCCCAGAATTCCTCACTTAACTGATTATAGGTCTGTGGGTTTCTGCAAACCTGTATATCAAGGGTTCCATTCAGGTTACAAACGCCACTTGCTTTAATCACTTTCTCATCACTGGGAACAACACCCAACATGTTCAATTTAAGGAAGAGAGGTTTATTTGGATCATGATTTCAGAAGATTTAGTGTATATTTGGCTGACTCCAGGGCAGAAATATTAGGCTGTGAAGGACATGGTGGAGAAATGTTTGCTCAACCCATGGCAGCCAGGAAGCAGAGAGAATAAAAGAGCTTATCACAAGAATATTCTCCTCCAGGTCACATCCCCAGTACCCACCATGCCCCCACTTTCCCAATAGCACATCATCTATAAACTCATCAATGGATTAATCCACTGATGAACATAGGTTTCCCATGATCCAATCACCTAAAAGCCCTTCCTCTGAATATGCGAGACTTTAGGAGGGACCTTGAGATCTAAACAATAATACCACTGTATCAAATCAGCTTTCCTGTCACAGAGTTACAATAACTGACAGTCACAACTTAAAAGAGAAGTTTAATTTGGCTCACAATTTTGAAGAGTTTAGTTCATAACTGGTTAGCTCTAAGCCAGGAACATCACGACAGAAGGCCAAAGATACGGCAACCTGCAAGTACAGAAAGGGAACAGTGCCAGAGAGGCAGGGGCAAGAGAACATATATAGTACCTAAAGCCATTTCTCCATAACCCACTCAGACATACCCAGTCACGTTCTTTACTAATCATCTAGGCATTTCTTAATGCAGTAAAATTGGCATAATAGAACTAATGGTCAAAATCCATACTTTGTGAATTTCATGCTCAAACACTTCTTCAATCTTAACATCCAAATTAAAACAATACCAAGTTTGTAATTCTACCTAAATAATTGCACAGTCCAAAATGCAATAATCTTCCCCAAAATGTCAATAATTACAGCATTTTTCAAATTTCAAGTCCAAGTCTCTTCTGAGACTCAGCTCTTGTCTGTGAACCCCTGTAAAAATAAAAAACGAATTAGATAACTCCAGAGTACAATGGTAAATATTCTCGTTCTACAAGGAAGGTGTCATCATTACTTTCTCTTTCTCTCTCTTAACCTGACACCCAATGGTAAAGGGGAAAAGCGTCATTTAACTTTCAGTTTATAGAGGTTTCATTCTACAGTTATCTGGCTCCAAGGCAGGGTGTTTTCACAGAGGACAGCTCAGCAGACAGAAGGTAGCAAAGTATCAAGTAATCAGATAAGTCTTTTTCTATTCCCTATATTGTATCCAGGCGACTGGAATTAGGGCAGTGCCAAACCAATCAATGTACTGATTTCATAATTATTCATCCTAAATTCTAGCACCCTTAATCCTAGAGTTGCATGAATCAGTCACTCTAGATTCTACCAAAAGCCCCACTTATGACTGCATGGGGCTGTAGGGGGACATGTAGACATAAGTCATAACACTGTTTTTATGCTCCTGCCATTTTGAAGTACGGTGCTCTGCAGCTTTCTCCTCAAACCAAAGTCTCTCATTTTGCAGTCACAAGATATTCTCCTGTACCTTCTCAGCAGCTGAGATCTCCTGAGCTCTATCTCTTTTTTTTTTTTTCTCTTGCTCTTTCTGTCTTCTTCTACCTTGAATTTTTGCCCTCAGCCAGGTCAACATGCTTTGGAGCCAATTTATTAGGAATTGAAACCTCCACAACTGTGAGCTAAATAATCTCTTTCTTCCTTAACTGATCCACAGCTTTATTGGATCTTCCTTTCTGGTCAACTCACAACATTTAAATCATGCTAATGAGATCTTTGCTCTTGATTCTCAACATAATCTGGCTAAAAGCCCCCAGCAAGAACCATATTGCCTCTTCAACATTCAAATTCCTTGAAATTTCTTCCGCCAGTTTAATTAGTTCACCACCCTTAATCTCAGTCTGAGGCAAAATCTCTGGACATGAGAAAAATGGAGACAAACTTTCCACCAAGCCATAACACACCTAATCTGGAGTCCAGCAGCCCATGCAATCCTTCTTCCCAGCAGAAACCTTCCAAGCCTAAATTTACCTGTTTTTTGGTCTCCTGAGCTCTGACCAGAGCCTCCCATACAGAACAGTCTAAGGCATTCCAGCTGTACCCTTTCAGGTGACATCTCTGAACCTTTCCCCACTCTTCTCACAAGCCATTCCCAAATGCTCTTAAACCACATGGTCAGTTATAGTCACAGCAATGATCCCTCTCTTTTCTTGGTTACTTTTCTCTTAGGCTGAGACAAAAAACCCAATGCTCACAATTGAGAAAGAAAAAGATTATTTAGCTCACAGTCTGTGGATGTTTCAATTCCTAATAAGTAGGCTCCAAGGCATGTTGACCTGGCTGAGGGCAACAATTCAAGATGGCAGAAGACAGAAAGAGCAACAAGAAGAAAAAAAAAAAAAAGAGAGAGCAATCCTCTTTTTTTCCTTTATATTATAAACAGGCTGTCGACCCTAGGGTGGGTGTAGACTCACACCGTCTTCATTTCTTTCTCTTATATAGGCTCAGGACACTTACAAAGTGAAGACCCTGGCCCCTTGCTGAATCAACACTGTGTCATTACAACATCATAGGTCACAAACAGCTACCCTAGGGCATGTCTTCTACACCCTAGGATGTTGAACTGCTGAATCAGTTACACTTCTAAACCTCTCAGGTTGACACAATGTATCAACCATTACAGCCACCATGACCTCAAATACACAAAGACAGGGCCACCCAAGGTCACACCTTGATGACCACTCATACATAACTAGGAACATACTTTACCAATCTAGTAGGTATTTCTTGAGCCAATGAGGTTGACATACCACAATTAAGGGTCATGATGACCTAAAATTTGAGAAGCCAGACTCCCATCTGTACTTCCACTTGATATAGGACACAAAGAAGAGACCATCTGGAACCCAAATTTTAATATAAGTAGTGAAATTCAGGGCACATTTCTTTATGAAGAAATGAAAGGTCCAGGCTTGCCAGAAGTTCCACTGATTATCGCTTGGTAGAATTACTAAATTAGAATTTAACAAGTTTAATTTTAGAAAAGGAGGTTGGAATAATTGGTAATGTCTTTTTCTTCTTGAAGACTCCTAAACATCAAGAGCTAAACATCATATTTGCCTCCTATCATGAGATGTCTTTTCAATGTAAGCTTTTCCAGTTCCATTATCTGAAATTTTAATACCCTGACCAGTTGTCCAGGATGGCTGTGGCATTTATGACCTCTCAGCTAAGCATTCCTCAGGACTCAGCTAAACTTTTCTTCCTTCATGAACTTCCTGATCTCCACCATTTATCCTCAACTGAATTAATATTTCTTCTTGTAGCTAAGAAATACTTTCCAAGTGTCCTATTAAATATAGGTAAGATGAGTGCATTAGCCTGTCTTCTTTTTCACTATCCCTATATCACTAATAATTTTGAGACTTATTGAACATCTTTTACATACTAGGTATATTAAATGTGTTATGTCATATTTTAAATAATATAGAGTACAGTCAGGCTTATGAGCAAAAGCCTTTTAATTAGACTGAGTTGAAAACAAAACATTTTTTTGCCTCTCATAAGATGGATCACCTCAGAGGAAGTGAATTAACATCTCAGAGCCTCAGTTTCCCTAAGATGAAAATGAAAAATAAAATAGGACCTATCATACAAGGTTGTTAGGAGGACTAAATTAGAACAGTTATTAAAAAGAGATGGTAGGATGACAAGATTCACTAAAATACCCACTCTGGTTTGATTATTACCTGCCTTTGAAGCTTTATACTGTCTAGAATGTTTTATTTTTACTAATATTGTTATGTACTGCTATATTCAATTATTCCTGATGATATAGACAATTCTATTGAAGCTAATAAGAAACAACACAGTAATCATTGTAGATCACCTTGTACTGTGGTTTTATACGACTTTTTGGTTTCATATTTTTATAGGAATTTGTTTTGTTTTGTCTTGCTGTTTTGTTTTCCCTCTAATACAGAAAGGATAGAAATACATGTAGAGACTCATGCAAGTATAACTGTTTACACTCTCACTGTTTGAATATCTACTTTGTATGCTTTCATTTTGTAACTTGAACAACTATTTCTAAGAGGACAATATGCAGTTTATCAACTAGTGATTTCTTATTGTTTATCTTTTTTTTGGAATTCTGTATTATCTCTACCCTTTGTATGCTTTTGTTTCTCTTTAAATAAAAAAAGTATTTAAAGGTACAAAACAAAACAAAAAAAGAGATGGTAGGGCACCTAACACAGAGCAAGTGTTTAATCCATATCAGAAAAGATGACAATAATAGATGTTCAGAAAAACACTCTCCAGGAAAGAATACAACTCTACCCAGAATAGTAAAGTTTCTCGCAGTTACTCCTGCAATATCAACTGTTTCTGAAGTAGATTAACCATGAACTTGGCAATAACAAACCAGCAACCCTGGTCAGCAACAAACCTCCAGGTACTTACTAACACTGTGGAGGCAATGAAATGTCATTTAGTTCTTAATTGGAAACAAGTTAGTAGCCCAAGAATTATAAAGAATTCCATTTATCTACATCCAACTGATCAATATTCACTCAGCATGCTTCAGCTCCTAGCGTCTCAGAGGAATAAAATAGTCAGCAGCAAATTTTGTTGTGATGGTGGTAGTATTTTTTTTCTAAATTATTCACCTTCTTGAAAAGCAATTTGATAAATGTTTATTTCTTCATAATACATTCCAACTGCCACTGATTTGTGACCCTCACTGTGGACTGAATTTAAATTGTGAGGAGGTAAAGGCTTCACAAAAACACCAAGACAGGACCACAGACAAGCTCAAGGGTTTTTTCTTTCTTGCTTACAGAGAATGTAGTAGCCTCCCACAGCATGAAGGTGCTAATTGAATTTAAGAGATGTAATAAGTGAGGAGCACACACAAGCACAACCTTTAGTGTGAACACCAACACTGCAGGGTTGGCATGTGATCTGGTGGTACAGAACAAGAGGACAGCTCGACAGCCAGGCCAGAAAGAGCAAGACTTAAGAGTTCTGGTGATAAGTGTTCTATGTAAGGGAACAGGTGAGAGGCTGGGATAAAGTGGAATTCTAAGTGACGGCTGGCATCAGAAAGGTCTCTGACCAGGAGGCCAACAGCCACAAATATGACAGAATACATACAGGGTTATTTTCTTCTGGCTACCTCTTTTGAATAACAGCTTTACCTCCACCACTGTTTAAATGGTTCCCACTTGAAATCCAAGGAAATGGTGTTTTGGGGTAGATAGATAGGAGAGTGAGGTACCCAGAAGCTCCTTCTTCTCAATCATCTTAATCTCCGTCTTGGTAACTCACTGAGGCTTTTTCACTGTATCTTTTGAACCGTATCTTCAAACTGTTAAGAGGATTCAAATTAAGAAGAACCAAACCTTTGTGCCAGGAGCAGCAGGACAGAGCATTATTTTGCCTCACACGAGAGAAGTACAAGGCTTCATGCATGCTACTTGGCATCTGTCTTTGCTATGCAATTATGCGGATGGAAATTCTCCCTTGGTAAAGGCCCCCTTATGCCTACACACTGGTCCTGCCTGCAGCATGAGGCAAATAGCTCAAATTTAGCTTGGTTGAGAGCATCAACTTTAAAACAATTCCACACATTTCCAACACAAAGCGTTCTTGCAAAGGATTCATGGTAAATATTGAAATGTAATTGGTTCTAAGCATTCGGACTTCTTTTAACAATCATTATTTTTTGTATAGCACTTTGAAAATACTTCAGACAAATTTATTCCTGAGCTAACTAGGTTCCTGAGGTTTTGTACAAATGGGTACTGCTTCAGTGATAGCCTCTGGACATTTGGTGGCTCAGATTTTAGATTAGGGATGTGTTGTGTTTCAGATATGTTTAACTGTATTCCTCTGAAGGTCAGGAGTTTGCTCCTCCTTGTGGTGACAATGGTATAGAGCCTTTCAGAAATGGGACTTAGTAGGAGCTTCTTGGGTTCTCTGGAACGTGCCCTTGAAGAGATCTGGGGTTGCAATGTCTCTCTGGCTTCCCATTTTGAGATGTGACTTCTGTCTCACACATGTGCTCCCACCATGCTGTGACACAGCCAAGACAACCCTCACCAGAGTTGAGCCATGGTAGCAACCATGACTCTTACCTTCTGTTATGGTTTTTAGGTCAGGAATGTGCTCGAAGTGTTTCCTGTATTCAGAGCTTCTGGTAAGTGATTAGGCCATGAGTCATCTGTGGGGATGTACAGTATCTCCCTCCTCAACCCCTGCCCTTACTCTCTGCTTCCAGCAGCTTCCATGGAATATGCTGCTATTTGCCTCCCACGGTGTCTTGCACCATGCTTTCTGCCTTGGAGGCTGCCAATCATGTACTAGAACTTCTGGAACTGTGAGCCAAAATAAACTTCTCCTCCTTTAATTTGACAGTGTAAGATACTGTGTCTTAGCAACAAGGAAAGTGACGAACGCAACTTGCAAAACCAAAAGCTAAAAATTTTTTTTCCCTTAAAATGATACCTGACTTGGGTATTTTGTTATAAAAAAGGAATAACACAGGACTGAAATATAAATATCTATAGAAGTGAGGAGAAATAAGAAAAACCAGTCATTTCCAGGAAGAATAGATGGTGGGAATATGACAGTTTGAGAGCTTAGGTTTTCATTCAGTTATGGAAAAATCACTTCACCAGGAAATGAAGTCTTAAAATTGCCAATTCTTTCAGTTTTGCCAGAGAATTGCCAAGTGGTTTTCATTTTTTTTTAAAGAAGCTGAAAATCTGGATCTCGTGTAGAATCAGCTGGCAACAAATTCAATAAAAATGAAACAAACATAATGTGAGCTAATACAGGCAGCTGCAGTTGTGAATCCTAACCAGTATCATTTTCTTCCAAGTTCATAGTGATTTGCACTTGGCTATATTAGGCCGCAAGGAAAAATTAAAACAAATACATAGTGCCTCAAAAGAAGATTTTTTCTTGCTTGTATAACAGTCAAAAGCTGTTCCAAATCATCTGGCTTGAGTGGAGAGGAAGGGAGGCGGAGGCAGGAAAGTCCCGCTCCACACAGTTATTCAGAGAGCAGAGGAAGTGGCTCTGCTGTCTTCATCATGTACCAAATGTCCAAGATCACTGGTCAAATTTCAGGTCCTTCCTTCCATTCCATTATATGGAGCCAATGGAACGGAGAGAAAAGGTGGTAATAAAATATAAAACCAACTTTCCCCTAGCATAACATTTCTATGAGAATTCTCTAGGAGAATTTAGAAAGAAGCTGGCCTCTTGTATAAGAGTTTCTTTTCTGTTTTTGAAAGTGACAAACCATAGACTTTATGATATTCCAAAGTTTGTCATAGCATATATGCACCATTTTGCACTTTTAGATGAAAAATGGGGAGTGACCAGTGGTTGCTAATTCTGATCATTATTTCATAAACATCACAGATCATTAGAGCTGGAAGCACACTTAAAGCTGTATCTCCATCTCACAAGGTAAAGACCACCATTTATCTATGATCATACAACTCATTGGATAAAGATGTAAAACTAGGAAAATCTCAAATCATCGTTTGCTTCACTATATTATATATTGTCCAACCCATCATGTAAAATATTTTTCCAAGTAAGGCTTAAACATATTATCAAATACCATTGGCAAAAAGAAAGAACAGGAGAAAAGTGGAAGTCTGTCACTTTTAGCCTGCTTGATATCTTTTCATTCTTCTGATAGCAACATCACCCTGATTTTTCTTGAGCAACAACTTGTTCTGTGAACTGAATGTTGTTTGACTCAATCCTTCCCCAGCACAAGCCGAGGCTTAGATTATCTGGCAAAACAAAGACGATTTCTTCTGGACTTGAAGATGAAAAAGAAAGGATAGGAACTACTGGTCCTATGGAGTAGAAAAGGTCTACTTTCTCAAAAATCAGATATAGAAGACAGCAGAGTCCCCTGAACATCCTAGCCTCTGCTCACATCATTTGCACTTCTGGATTTAGCTGCAAGGGATGTCAAGCCCTTTTTGTTGTTGTTTAAGTCAGTATGAGCTGGATGATATAAAGTCCTATGAACAAAATTTATTATGAAAAATCAAGTAGCACATCCCCAAGGGTTAGAAAATCAAAACCAATAACTTATTTTCCTACTGGTGAAGGAAGCTACAGAACTTTTAGGAAGGAGATGCAAATTAGTCATAGTAGTAAGTGTTCCAATCTGTTAATACATAAAAATTTCACAAGTCTCTGAGATTTATATTACTATCATTCTCATTTTACAGACACAGGAATTAATTTACTGCCCACACTCATAAAATAAGCAAGAGGTAAAGACAGGAATCAAATCTACCTACTATGGAATTCACAGGTGTAGTCTCCACACTTGCAGATATAATTTCTTGGAAGATATTTCAACGCAGACAATATCTGTATGAAAAAGTGGTAATAGAGTTCCTACAGTATGATGCACAAGATATTCCTAATTTATCTACACATTTTAATACTACTCTTCCACATTCAGGATTTTATCTAGTCTGAAGATAAGAAAAATAAAGTCAAAGTCTAGCCCTTACCCCTGCTCTGGGCAAATGCAGATCTATTTCAGAACTAATGATTTATGCCAGTGGCAGCAAACCTTTTAGAGCTTTCAATGATTCAAACAGACTACTGCAACACACATGGCATAGATTTACCACCTATTTCTCTGTGCAGTGCCTCAGCTGAGCAACCAGACACATCTCTACTTAGCGTTCATGTTGGTTGGATGATTGCTCACGATCAGATACCTAGGATGAGACAAAACTAGAACCAGAAACAATGTCTCCAGATATGCTAGATCCCTCTCCTCACTGCACATCTCTCTCAGTGCTGCAAATACTTGCATTATATCTTCACCCTACCCAAGTGCAAGGAGTAAAAGAAGCAAATGGTGAAGAATAGATTCAATGTTTAGCATCCAGCTTTAGTCCCACTTTTGCTTTTGCCATGGTTTTGAGTATGTTGATTACATTTCTAAGCATTTACTTGCTCTTGTGTAAAGTGGAAAACTCCTTCACTGGATTGTTGGCATAGTGACTGCCTCAGAGCAAGTAGCAAATATCTGACAGATCTCCCTCTTCTACCTCTGCCTGCCCCCAGGTTCCTAGCTCAGCTACTCTTTCAGAATAGGGCACACACTTTTAAAGTAGCCAACAGGAGGTCTCCACGACTCCATATTCTGATTAATGAGCACCTACAAAGCTCAGTGGAGTTGGGGTGAGACACTTTGTTACACGAAAGTCATTCCCCTCTTCCCTCATTTATATTTTAGAAGCTCCAGATCAGACACTATACATCAAATTTGTTCCCACAGGACACAGGTGACCTAGACCTGTAAAATGAGACTCTCAGTGACAAGTTTACCAGCGATACAATGACAATGATGAGTGAGAGAACGAAAAGGAACTTATCTGACATTAAGGGGCAGATGGGAGAGGATGTGGAATAACAAAAACTACTTTTGAAACATGCAGATGAAGTAATAGAGATATTCAAGAACCTGGTTAGATGCCTATTTGTTTATGTGTAACTAAAGAAAAAATACTTTCTCAATGCTCAGAGTGCCAAACAATGCTTACTGCTTTCTCTAACCAAAAATGTGAAAACAGAGGGCAATCCTTTTTCATGGAGAAACAATCTTCACTATTTTCCCTTTTAGCCCTTACTATGTGATTTCCATGTAAAGAACACAAAGTTGTCCCTGGTCCTTCTGAAGCTTATGCTTAGATGGAAAAAAGAAAAGAAATAAAAAGGTAACAAGAAAGAAATAAGGGAATATTTTCAGTTTTCAGACTTGATAAACTCAAGGCTATGAAAGCTATGGGGTAGAAAATTCATTCAAATAGCTACTCCTTTCCCTTCAACCAGTCAACGAGTCCTACCTTCTCCCCTTGCTCCCTCGCTTTCTGACACACTCTTCCCTTTCTGACACCTCCTCCCAGTCTCTAGTCTCACCCTTTCCTCTGTGGGCTCCAGCCTGGCTCTCATCATTCTGATTTTGGATTAATAACTCTTAAATGCAAATTTAATCAAGTAACTTTTCCTGCTTAAGCCACTTCAATGATGCCCTCACAGACATGAGGCTAAAATCACAAATACGTTAAGAGATACAAGAGCCCTTTGCACTCTGCCTGCGTCTTCAAGATCTCCTGCCTCTGGCCTTTGCCAGTTATTCTCTTCCCTTTGCCCAGAATGGCTTCATTTCCACTCATTTTATTACCGCTGATGATTCCTGTTTAGATTTTATCTGTTTACAGCTGATGAGTCCTGTTTAGATGTTATCTCAACAGATACCATCTGTTGAGATGTTCTCTTTTCCAGGAGGCTTTCTTCAAGCCTTTGTAAGGCAGACAGACAAAGAGATGGACATCACACATTTGGGAACTTATTCCACCTGGGAAATCCCCTAGCCTCTGGTATTCACCTGAACCATGATATCTTACTGGGCTCTCCACTTGCTACCCTGTTTCTCCACTAGATTTAAGGCTCCCTGAGACCAAGGCACCCCGCATTGTAGATTTTCAGGGCTAGGCAGAGACCTTAGCACACAGTAGATACTCAGAACATGCACATGAAATGAATGAGTAGGCCGGGAATGGTAAAAGTAATGTGAAGAAGGAGATGAAATTCTAAATCAGTTTTACAGGAATTAAAGTAGGCAAATGGGATGGAGGTACACATTTCAATAATTTTGATAATCAGCAGAATTTACTAATATACAAACACCCTTTGCAGTTGACACTAGAAGAGACTATTACTGAGCATGTTCCAATTTAAAGGTAATCTCTATATAAAATAAACTTTTGGGGGGATTAAAGGAAGGAAAATTTATTCTAAGTTAAAACCTTCCATTTTAGTTTGTTCACTCTGCCAATCAGCAAAATGTTTAAAACTTTAGCTAGGGAAAAAAAGAACTTAGATAATTTGTCGCCAAAATATTGAGTGCTGTGTTGAATTAAAATAAAATGCATGCCTCTCCTAGGAGAAATTCTCCCCTATAAATGAGACCCAGATGTCTTAACCCGACCCTTTATATTTCCCCATCTTGTTCTCCTTTCATGTCTCTTTCTTGTTATTATTCTTTTCTATACTACTTTTTCCAGTCTGATGAATGCTTAATATTCCCAGATTTACCGCAGTTTCATTTTTATCTCTCTGCCTTTCACATTTTGTAACTTTTTCCAGAATATCTTTTCCCTTCCTGAGCTGGTAAATTCACTTATTATGCCAAGTTCAAATTCTTATATCTCTAGTGAAGCCATTTCCATCCTTTCAAAAGGTGTTCTAATTCTCCCATCTCCATTCTCTCACAGCTACATCTCTTCTAGCAATTTCTGAAAAGTATTAGCTTTACGGACTGTCAGGATGTGACATGGGGACCAAAGGTTTTTGTTTCCAATAAGTTAGGAAATATCTGTCTCAAGATGTAGCATTTCTGAGGTCTTCCACAGCACTATAAAATTTAAAAGGGGATCGTGGCTTGATATATTTTCCAAACTTACATAGTTATGAATTTTTTAAGACAGCCTTGCTATGTATTTCAGGCTAACTAAAACCCAATCTTACAACGTCACTCAGGCTGGACTCAAACTTGTGGCAGCCTCTTGTCTCATCCTCCCTAGTGCAGGGATTACAAATGTGTGCCACCATCTGGGTTTGAAAATTCTTTTAATCAGGAACTCTAACCAGGAAAAAAGTGTGGGGCTAATGTTCCGCAGAATATTTTGCAAAAGGTGTCTTATTTTGTGGTTATTTATAAAGCAATAATCCCAAAGACTGTTTACACCTTCAGAAAACTCATTTCTCATTTGCCCCTGCAACTTCAATAGTACTCAGTAGGCTGTCAATTATGTCTATAAATTGATTTGATTTTTAAAAGAAGGATACTAGAAAAAGGTAATAGAGATTAGCAGCCCCATGGACCTCTCATGACAGAGAAATATGCACCTACACCATCCACCTACCTGCATAGGCAGTGCAATGTGACCTAGTGGCAAGTCACAGAAACATTAATCCTTAGAAAAGGGAAATGTAGGGAAATGTGGGCACACGCTAAAGTGTATGGGTGATGGATTTGATGCAAATGATGCAAATCTAGGACCAAGGAGAAAAGAATGAGCAACTGGCTATTCCTGAGGCACAAATGTTCTCTTTGTGTCCCTCTTTTAGCACTGCAACATCGTTCTTCTTCCTGCTTTTCTCACTGAAACTCCTTACTCAGAATTGCAGAAACCATGGCCGAAATAAGCACCCTTATGAGAAAGTGTGTTCTCTCAGTGCCCGTTTAATAACATCATGTAACATCGCTATGTGGGGCTGGAACGTCACTCAGTGGTAGCGTGCTTGACTAGCAGGTACAGGACCATGGGTTTACACACCTTATGAACCCATGCTTGGGACTCGTCAGGCAGAAGGATGATATATCCCCTATCTGACAACAACTCTGATAGTTCCTGTATTCTGTGACCTAGATACATTAACCAGAATTGGAGGTGGAACTGTTTAAATGGACCAACCAAAGAAAAGAGCTACCTCTCAGTTAATTAAACATGGCTCTTCACTAAAGGTCTGCAGTCATTTACCCTGGAGACTTAGGAAAATAAAATTTTCTTGTTGTTCTTGTTGTTGTTGTTGTTGCTGTTGATGATGATGATGATGATGTGCAGAGAGCAGTGTCTTGTTTTCTATTTTGGCTTCAAGCATCTCGCCCCCATTGTGAAGGAAGAGCTTTTCAAAACACAAAGCAAAGTGGCAAAGGGAATATAGACTTAGATTACTGAAGTGGAAAGATGCTGAGCTTGTCCTTAAAATGCAAATACACAATCCCTTTTAAAACTCCTAGGAGCTAGGTAACAAGAGAAACATTGGTCTGAGAGGTAAATACATCATGTCCTTATTTCATATTTTTTTCTCCAGTGAAGGAAATATCACTTGACTCCAACAGTACTCATAAAATCTAGATAAAAGTAAGGTTCACTGTACACTAAACTTATATAATACTCATCAATCTAATATTACTTAATATTTATGTTTTCCACCACACCAGGAACAATTATTGAAGAGCCATTTATATTCTGCTTTTTTATATTGTTTTCCTAAATCTCTCTAGTCATCATTGGAGCAGAGTTTAATTTTTTCAGAGATAGAAAGAAAAATGAAGAATTAAAATTGTAATTAGAAAAATTGCTTCAATCAGAATTGCATTTCAAGATGCTTCAATGGATGGGCTAAATAAGTTCAGGCATCCATTAGTTTCCAAATTGAATTAAAATATATTGAGTGCTAATTCAAAACTCTAAAGGCAGCCAGCTGAAATAGAATGGGAATCATCTGGCTCTAAAAGGGGAGCACACACACAACATAAAGCCAGAAAAGATTACGGCATTTGTGCTGACCTCAAAGAAACAAAAAAGAGAAATCTTAAAAAACCACCAGTTATTTATTATGGTCCATTATACTAATATTGCTGCTTACTGGAAACCTACATAATAGAGGTCCTGTTTGAATCCACACATCACAGTAGCACAAGTCTAACCCTTCTCTTTGCTCCTTCCCATAGGAAGTCCTTTTCTTCTGCCATTTGCTGTGTGCAGCAGAGATGACCTGTGGTAATTACTGAAGACATTTTCACCCATATTTTTTAGCAAATGTAATTTCCTTTTGATGCTGCTATGTCCTTTTCCCACCCTGCTGTGACAGCGAACTCCAATAATCATGCGACTAACGTTCACATAGAGATCAACTAATGCAGCCAGCCGTATCACAACTTTTGACTTTCCACTTTGTACTTACTTGGGTGCACATATTACCATTTGAGGAAATGAAAAACATTTTTTTTCTCTAATGAAAATAGCTTTTGGCCTGGGGTGTGGGTGGCAGAATTGTCCTGAGTTTTTAAAATTTTTTTCATATAATTTGGCTCTAAACTAAAGTCCTTAAAAAGCAAAAGAGGGAATGATTTTCTCTAACATATTTTCTAAATACTAATTAACACAATTTGGAAGAAATGATCTCTGTTGTTAAGACTGTCAAAGAGGAGCTGGGGATTTAGCTCAGCAGCATAAGCGCCTGCCTTGCCAACATGTGGTCATGAGTTTGATTCCCAGTACCAATAAAAAAAAAACTGTCATATATAAATATTCTGAATCTTTGATTTCTGAAAGAAGAGAAGGAGGTAAAGAAAAGAGGGGGAGATAAAAGGTTGCAGGGAAAATTATATCAGACGTTGGTGGCATGAAACAATTATTTGTCATGCTTATGCATTCTGAGAGTCAGAAGTTGAGACAGGGCACAGCAGAAATGGCTGGTCTCTGTTGCCCATGGTTGGGACCTCTTCAGGCAGACCTGAAAGCTGTAGTCCAGAAGCTTCTGAGAGCACAGTCATGTACATGACCATCAGTGCTGGGTTTTGGCCAAAGCTATTGTCAGCTAAAATATAGAGCCTGGGCTTCTTCATAACCTGACAATTGGGAACTAATATCAGGTCTCCCAAAAGACCACGTGGAGCATGGTATTTGTTATTATCACTTGTTCTGGATTAACACCTCAGTGGACATCAGCCCAGAAAGAGAGTGTATGGAGTGAGTCAACGTCACCTCCACGCAGTGTCCTCTTGAGGTGGAAAAAGGAAAGCTGCCTAAGAAGAAAAAATAAACTTGGCAAGTTGTCTGACATTTAACTATTTACCCTAAAAACACTCTTTTATGCCCAAAGAGTTTAAACTTAGTTTAAACATAAAATTTAAATATTTTCTGTTTCTCACCTGAAACAAGAATCCAAGAACAAGGTTCACTCAATTCTAAAAATCATAAAGAGTCAGTTTATTTTTATGTCTGATTTGTTAAACAAGTAAGTTTGTAATATGTTAAGAAGAAAGCTTTTCCTTTTATTATGAGTTATTCGAGGTGATGAGTTGTAATTTTTTCATTCATTTAATCATTTTTTAAAAAATCTACTGTAAACAAGGCCTTCAAGGAAACACTGAACATACAGAAATGAATGACATCGTTCCTGCCTTCTGGGAACTCAGCATCTGTCCAACAAAAAGAAACTGATTTCAGGAGGGATCATTAATGGGTCCATTCAAAAAGTAGGAACCTTGTCTATTGCTTAAACACAATAGATGGAAAGAAGTGAGGAAAGAATGTGAGAATCAGTGAAGTTGTATAAAAACTAGGAAATGTGCTCAATTCACAAACATTTCATTACTATGCTTTTAGCTCAGTTTGTTAGCACAGACCAAAGGTAAAGTTAGAACAGAATATTTATTTCCTTAGTGTCCTAAACACTGTATGTATAAAACCCTCTCCCTCAAAACTATAAGATACATCACTGCTTTCATTTAGCCATTATCTTGAAAATGTACAGAGATCTGATTTATTCACACAAGTGGCACTCACGATTATTACAATAAACAACCTGAATGTTTTCTAGTTTCCTACTGTGGTTCTGTAGCACCAGGTAATCATGCAGCTGGGGAGATGGGAGAGGTGTCAACTATAAAGATTTTGGAAGGAGTCCAAAGCAGAAACTAAGGAGGAGGCTGGCTGATGTGGCAAGAGGCTGGAGTCTCTGCTCCACCAAGGGCCTGCCCTGCCACCGGGAACTCAGCACAAGCCCGCCTCAGGGGTAGGCTCCCCAGAACCTCCACCAAGGGCCTGTCCTGCCACCTGGAACTCAGCCCAAGCCCACCTCGGGGGTAAGCTCCCAGGAAGCTCCACCAAGGGCCCCCCCTGCCACCGGGAACTCAGCACAAGCCCGCCTCAGGCATAGGCTACCCAGAAGCTCCACCGAGGGCCTTCCCTGCCACCGGGAACTCAGAGCAAGCCCGCCTCAGGTGTAGGCTAACTGGAAGCTCCACCGAGGGCCTGGCCTGCCACCAGGAACTCAGCGCAAGCCCACCTCAGGGCAAGGCTGCCTGGAACCTCCACCTAGGGCCTGCCCTGACACCGGGAACTCAGCCCAAACCCGCCTCAAGGGTAGGCTCCCTGAAACCTCCACTGAGGGCCCACCCAAGACTGAAAACTGCCCTGGACTGTTACAGATGGGCCGGCTCTCCCACCTGGAACATCAGAAGATCTCAGCAAGATCCATTTAGTGTGAGAAAATTTCGAACTTTGCTCCCAGGTGGTGAACTTTGGAATACACTGGATTGACTGTATCAATGTGGTGAGTATACCCCTAAAATAGAGGTGTACAGGGGATAAATAGGGCCAGTAGTAAAACCCCCTCCAACTAACTGTAAGACTTTGGTGTGTCTGAAAAAAGTGTGTGTGATCTCTCCTACACATAGAAAATACCAGGAAGAGTGAAAATGACAAAATGAAAAAGCAAAATGCAGGCTTAAACATATAGTTTACCAGAAGCAAGTGTAGGACACATTGAAATAGAGGACCCCAAAAGTAACACACCAGGAATCTCTGAAAAGATAGTGAGTGAAATAAAAAAACAGCTGCTTCAGGCTATAGAGGAAATCAAATTAGAAGTAGTCTCCCATGTAAAGACAGAAATAACAACTTTAGTAAAGGTGTTGCTGAATCCAGCTAAAGAAGAACTAGAGAAAAAAGTACATGAGCATGGAGACTGATTGAAACTTTGAATGAACAATATAGAAAACAAGCAGAATTCATGAAACAAACTCAAAGAGACATCCAAGAAACAAAAAATTCTATTGAAAGCGTGCAAAACTGCCTAAAGGAAGCTGAGGATAGGATTTCGGACCTTGAGGACAGGATCACAGTTAGTGATCAGGAAAGGATAGAACTTTTAAAAACAACAAAGCAGAGCATGAAATGACAATCCAGAAGCTTCATGATGATGCCAAGAGCAACAATATAAGAATAATGGGCATTAGCAAAGATACAGGAGTGCAGGCAAATTACATAGGTAAAGTATTTACAGAAATAATAGCAGAAAACTTCCCAAACATGGGAAAGAATCTGATATGCAGATAAGTGAGGCATATAGAACACCAAACAGTCACAATCAACATAAATCCACACCCAGACACATAATAATTAAGATCTCAGACATACAGCATAAAAACAGAATATTAAAAGCTGCCAGAGAAAAGACACAACTCACCTATCAAGGAAAGCCCATTAGAATCATGGCAGACTTTTCAGTACAAACCTTCAAGTCAAGAAGAGCTTGGAGTGAGGTATTTCAAGCCCTGAAAGAAAACAACCTTCAACCTAGACTGATGTACCCAGCAAAACTTTCATTCAGATTTAATGGAGAAACAAGATACTTCCATGACAAAGAGCAACTGAGGAAATTCATGTCCACCAAACCAACCCTAGAACCAACCCACACTAGACAGAGATAAAAATGACCACAATCCCCAAAACAACAACAGAAAGAAACCACCAGGTAGGATAAGCAATTAAATAAGAGGAAAAGCAGAAAGAAATAACTGGAACATAACATGGCAAAGTCGAGCCAGTACATGGAAATCCATATGGAGAATTCTCAGAAGACTAGGCTTGGAAGCCCCATTCAATCCAGCTATCCCCCTCCTGGGTATTTTCCCCAAAGAACTGAAAAGTTCATATCACAGTGATATATGTGCACCCATGTTCATAGCTGCACAATTTGTGATAGCTAAATCCTGGAAACAACCAAGATGCCCATCAACTGCAGAGTGGATAAAAAAGATGTGGCATTTTTATACAATGGAATTTTACTCAGCTATGAAAAAGGATGACCTTGAGGCCTTCATAGGCAAATGGAGACAACTTGAGACTATCCTCATTAGTGAAATAAATAAGAATCATGTTTATAAATATCATATTGTGTCTCTAGTGTAAAAAGTAAATAAGAACTACAAGAGTAATAAAACCAAAACGTGTAATTGCTATTGTAAAAAAGAGAGGAAAAGAAAGTGCTCTAAGGGATATAACAGCATGTATGTTTGAGTGTGTAAAATAGATGACCATATTGCTGAATCTTTGTTGGATCTTTGAGCAGAACTGTTTGTAGTCTGACTGTTTGAATGTTTGCTATGTACCCTTTAACTTTGTAACTTGAACAACTACATCCAGGATGACAGTATGTAATTTATAAATTACTGATTTCTTAGTGGGGCTTTCTCTCATTCTCCTTTTTCTTTCTTTCTTTTAGAATTCTGTATTGTTGCTACCCTTTTTTCTGTTTCATTTTTTTTTCTTCTCTTTAAATAAAATTTTAAATGTGTATAATTGCTATTGTAAAAAAAAGAGGAAATAGGAAGCGCTATAAAAGATATAGCTGCATGTATATTTAGATGTGTGGGATTGGTGACCATATTTCTAGGTTCTTGTTGGATTGTTGAACAGATCTGTTTGCACTCTCACTGCTGTAGTGTCCACAATGTGTGCTTTAATCCTGTAACTTGAGTAACTATTTTTAAAAGAACAATATGTAATGTATCAACTAGTGATTTCTTACTGTTTATCTTCTTTTCTTGAAATTCTGTAATATTTTTACCTTTTTCCTATTTTTTTCTCTTTAAATAAAAAAATGTATAATTGCTATTGTAAAACAGAGAAAATAGGAAGTTCTATAAAAGATATAACTGCATGTATATTTATGTGTGCAGGATTGATACGCATACTTCTTAGTTCTTGTTTGATTGTTGAACAGATCTGTTTGCAGTCTCACTGCTTGAGTGTCCATTTTGTGTGCTTTAATTTTGTAACTTGAACAACTATTTCTAAAAGAGCAATATGTAATTTATCAACTAGTGATTTCTTACTTTTTTTTTAATTCTATAATATTTCTCTCCTTTTTCTGTTTTATCCCTTTAAATAAAAAGTTTTTAAAAAAAGATTTTGGAGCTCTGGATACACCATATTTCACCAAATCAAGATATCTCCAATTATAAGATAAACCATTATTTTCTTTACTTTTAACAAAGCAAACAGTACCAAATAATTTCTAACATTATGCTAAGACATTTTCAAATGTAGTTTACATCCCAAATTTAGACCTTTAAAATTATGAAAATAATTCCCCCTTACAATCAAGGAAATATGGTACCAGATGACAAACACTGAGAGATCACCATGGAGAAATGATAAAAGCAAGTTCTGTTGACAGCTTTGGAACAGAAATTCTTGGATGAGTGAGAGTGGCCTTCCCACAGATTTAAGATACAAACTCATTACCACAGCACACAAAGCCCTATATAATTTGATTTGAAGCTACCACTCTGGGTTCTTCTGAGCCACTATATCCATCATTCACTCCACTCCAGTCTGCCTGGCCTTCCTGGCTACAGTGTAAATATGATAAATACATTCCAAAAAGCATATTAAAAAATGCTCAAAATCACTAACCATCAAAATAAGCAAACTAAAACCACAGTGAGCTATCATCTCACACCAAGTAAAATGGTTACTGTTAAAAAAATAATAAAACTATTGCTGGTAAGGATACAGAAGAAAGGGAACCCTTGTACACATAGGTAGAAATGAAAATCAGTACAACCAGTAGAGAAAACAGCATGGATTTTCCACAAAATATTAAAACAGCAACTAGCATATGACCTAGCTGGGTATGTATCCAAAGGAAATCAGCGTATCAAAGAGAGGCCTGCCCTCCTGTATTTTCTGCAGCATTATTCACAATGACCAATGAGTGGAACAAACCTCAGTGTCTATCAGTGAATGAATGGATAAAGAAATTATTGTGTATTTGCGCAGTGGAATATTATTTGGCTTAAAAAGAAAATCTCATCAATTGTGACATGAATGAACCTGGAGGACATTATATTAAGCAAAATTAACCAGGCACAGAATAACCAATACTACATGATCTTTGTTACATGAAAATTAAAAAATGTTGAGCTCAAAAAGTAGAGAGTAGAATGGTTATTACTGGAATGGAGTGGGAATTGAAAAGATGTTGGTCAAATGGTACAAAATTTGTTAAGGGAATCATTTGAAGAGCTCTGTTGTACAACATGGTAATAGTTAATGGTAGTAACATGATATAGTTGCTACTTATATATAGTTATTTCTCTGTATTTATGGGGAACTGGCTCAGGACCCCTCTCAATCCAAATCTGTAGATTTTCAAGTTTTTTTATAAAAAGACAATATTTGCATATAATTGACACACCTGTTCTCATATATTTAAATCGTTTCTTGATTACTTTTCATACTTGGTAAAACATAAGTGCTATGTAAAAGGTGGTTATACTGTATTGTTTAGGGCTGACAATAATGGCAAGAAAAATGTTTATATATGTTTAGCACAAGGGTGATTTTTTTTTAATTTCTTTAGTCCACAGTTGGTTGAATGTAAGGATTCAGAATCTATAGACCCAGAGAACCAAATATACATAATTTGAAAATTCCTAAAAGAATAGGTCTTATATGATCTCTTCACAATGAAAAGATGACTGAGGGAAAAATGTGACACAGAGCATTGTCATGATGGAGAATGGAACTGCTTGTCCACATGAAAGAGGATTCCCAGAACTACTTCAGAAAGAGGCAAAACTGGAGGAATAAGGGATGAGCTTTTCTGAAGCAAGGGAAAGGAATTAATGATACTGTGCTTTTTGCTATATATAATTTTTTTAAAAATTTAAACTCAAACTAATTTTGATAGCCCCTTGAAGTAACCTTTTCCATTATTTTTAATTTCTATTAAATAGGTTTTATTCATGGTTAAAAAAAAAGACGACTATGAGAGATGATGTATGTGCTAATTAGCTCCATTTAGTCCTTCCACAATGTGTGCGTATATATATATATTTTTTTCAAAATGACAGATTATGTATGATGAATGTATGCAATTTGTATCTATCAATTGAAAAAATAATTTAAATGATTTTTTTAATTCCTAGACCTAAACTAGTTCATTTCTTTGTAGCAATAGAAAAAAAGTAAATAATAAAAGAAAGGCCTCAACACTGGATGGGGGGTGGGAGTTTAAACAGTCTGACTGTGGGGCAGCACACAGCTTGTACAGATCTCAGGGGTTCAGACCCAGTCATTACATGCTTTCCTAAAAGAGAAAGCAGAGCAGAACTATGTAGTGGGTCTTTCCAAATCCCTGAATTACAATTATTCAGACACAAAAATAAGTTTAAGAACTAGAACTACAGTAATCAGTATCCTCCTTGTGTCATACATGAGAACATGTCCCCAGGGCCACACAACTAGTAGACAGCAAAGCCCAGACTCAACACCTATATGAAGTTTACCCTGAGCTACCATTTCAGGTGAAAACACATTCGGTGAAAACACTGGGGGCAGCAACACAGAAAGTAGCATCAGCACCTTGTGACATCACACAATATGTTACATCTCAAAGAACCACTGGGGAGATGGGGGGGACCTAGGAGAAGAGATTACAGAAAAGTAACCAGATTATAATGATTCCAATAAATTATAAAACTACAATTCAAACTGGACTCTGGGGTTTTTTTCTTAAAATTCTCCGAATATGCCTTAGAAAAGGAACAAAAATTAACTATTATCTCCCAAATTTATATTTTTAATTGCTAAAATTTGGTGCTATATGCATAAAGTAATCAAGAGGATTACACACAAAAAATAAAGATTAGCACGTCTTTGCAGGGATCAAAAGATAGATCATTATGAGCTTCTTTCACCACATGTTATATATCTATGTTTGAATTTTTGACAGTGAGAAATATTACCTTTATTTTTAGAACAAAGTAGTTTTTTTATTATCATAAGGCAAGAAAAGTTCAGACAAAAGTTGTAGAATATAAAAGTCATTGTTAATGAACTAAAGATTTTAAAAATTTAAAAATAGAAGTAGAAACATTTCAACCAATGAAAAATAAGTGGTATTTTAATTACAGTACTTTTCATCTTTAATTTTCAAAAAACCATAGGTAAGTGTGATGGTTATAAGAGGTAAGTAGCCACTTTCTTATCAGTTGGAGGAATAGGATTCAAAAGGAAGAAAAGAGTTCATTGACAGGTGTAACCCGTAGACATGTTTTTTGACAGAAAAAAATGAATGCAGAATCATAGGCGTTTGTTTTATCTGTCGCACATCCTTCTTCACCAAGGCACAGTAATTTGCAAGCCAGTTACTAAAGAAAAGTGGCCAAGTGAAATAGAGAGGGAACCAGAGCCAGCTATTCCCTCCAGGAGCTGAGTCAATTAAACGTAGCCCAGAAGGGATCTAATCTAATATCAAAGATGCTGTCATGGGATCAGTTCCGCAGAGTTTAAGGTTAATGATGTAAAGCATGGCAGTCTGGCCAAGAGCAGAGGAAAAGAAACTTCACTAAGATCAGGTGTAGCTAGAAAAGGCCAAAGTAAAATAAATCAAGCATTTTCTAGGACAATGGAGGACCTTGGAAACCTGTCTGCAGACATATCACTACATCTACACCTCGTGACACTCTTCAAGGGGACTGAGTTCTCTAATATTTAGAAACTTTTGTACTTAAATCATAATAAGCACTGAAGACAAACATTCCCTGATGTAATTCAGGAGTCCTGAACTTTTAATCGGTAGATCCTAAAGTAAGTCCCTCTCCCAATCAAAGTTCCCATAATAATCTTGTAGTTCTTGACAAACGTGTTCGCCGAGATAAGTCATCAGTAAAATTTTACCTAGAAATTTGGGTGTCAGTTCATTACCCACTGGATAATTTCCCATTTGAGTGAAAAATCAGTGACCAAAACAATGGACACATGGTGAATTACTCAATGTCATGATCAACAAAACTGCCCTTCTAAGAGGTTATGAATGTGTGAAAACAATGTCCTACTATTCAAAAGTGAAACAAGAAAAAAAGTAGAAAGAAAAACTATCATCCATTGAAATTAATAGGCAAATAGATTACAGTGTGGTATTTAATCATTAAAAGTTACTACAATCCACTTGTAACTTTTCTTTTCCTTGATTTCCTGAAGTTCATTCCCAATGATATGACAGAAAAGATATCCTGAAAATGTATTCCATCTGAAAGGCTATTCTTTTTCTATCCTTCTCTTTCTTCATCACAATCAAGGAGTTACCCTGATAATGAATGCTGCTTCTGTGTGTATGAATAGAAAAATGACACTGTTTATGAGTTTGACAGGTGCTATGCTTTTCCTTTATTTAAATCTCTTGTCTCTTTTATTAAACTTAGATTTTTTTTATAATCAGTAAACATTAAATCAGATACCAGAAGGGCAATGTGGGAGATAAAGAAAAGATCTTTGTTAACCCTTAGGGGAACTATTCTATTAGATGGAAATGAAAGAATAAACAAACTCAATGATAGAGTTGCTATAGGCCCTTCAGTGAAAGAATAAAAATTACACTGCATTCCTTAGAGCTGTCATGGATACCTTCCCATTACTTAGAGTTTAATGGGTCAGAAAATACTATTGGAAAGGGATTAAACTTCTTTTCCCTTTTGGAAAAATGTTAACTCTTCTAGGATATCATTTGGAGAGCCCAGTGAGCCATTTCACTCAATGATACATTAGCGACCTCTAAAAATTAATAGACTTATCAAAGGATGCTACTTCTTACCTGACGCTGAGGTCAGGACAAGGACTCTTCGTGCAATTAAAAAAAATAAAGTTAGGGACACATAAACGGGCACATAAGCTAGTTAAAGTGAGTGTGAGAACATCAGTAAAATAAACAAAATGAAAATCTCTTGCTATAGGTTGAATTTTGTCCCTCCCTCCCCCAGAAGATATGTGGAAATCCTGAAACCCCACATCCCAGAATGGGATATACAGTGGTTGTAGAAATAGCTGTTAGGTTAAGATGATACGGGAGTGGGTTGAGCCAGTGATCTAATAAACTAATATTCTAATAAAGAAGAGAGACATTCTAGAAGGAAGATGGCCATGATCTCAGGCAAAGAAAGAGAACAGACTTTGTAGCCACAAACCATTGAATTCCCAAGGGTATGAGAAGCTACAAGAGTTAAGGTGTGATTTTCCCCTGGAAGCTTTGGAGGAATAATAACTCTCCCAACACCTTGACTTCAGAGTTATACCTCCCAAATATGAGAAAGAATGAGTGCTTATTGTTTAATGACACTATTCCCAAATAAGAGGGAGTTTACGGACTATTCTGTAATTCTGAGAATATTAATCATTTTAGTGGTTGATATTTATTTAGCACTTACTAAATGCTACACATCATGCTCATTATCTTAAGAAATATTTTCACATTTAATCTTTACAACCTCCCTATGAATGAGGTACCCATATTACCTCTAAGTTACAGAAAGAAACTATGTCTTAGAAATAAAATTTCTCATTCAACAATTTTGTACAGAAAAAAACTTATGAGCACAGGAGAAAATATGACACATCGAGAAAACTAAGCTTTTTTGTTTCTGGATGACTGGCCAGAGGCCAGATAGCTACTGTGCTTCTCAAAATGGCAAACTGAAACTCAAAAACGCTTATTAGTACATGATCTTGAGAACACAATGAATTCCAACCACTGGATTCAGAATAAGCCACAAACAGCAGTAAAGAGATTTAACTCCATAAGTGATTAATATTAATAACATCCCAAGGATAAGACCATATTTATGAGACTCAGAAATCACAGACCCACTGGAATCATGACCCACGAGTTTTTGTGGCAATAATAAACCAGGATCTGATTAATATGAAACTAAAAATAATCATATTCATATCATTTCATTTAAAAATCCATCATGTAAACTCAACAAAACCAAACAGAAAAGTTTGTCAATGTTCTTGCAATTTAGTTTGGAATTTCTCTACAAACCCCATACACCTGAGATCTGTGTGACATTCCAAACCACCGTCAAGACCTTGGGAAAAATGAAGAACTAAAAGAATAGAGCGTCTATCTGGATTTTCACTTTTACTTATAAGGGGATTTTAAACCAACCATGGATTATCTTTACCGCTGCTATAGGACTTACAGATGAGTGATGAGGTTACTTTCATCAAGTGACTAAGAAGTAAAAGGATGACATACACATGTGTACATGTATGCACAGTAGGTACATACATACATGTGCATACATACTTAAAAAAAGAGAAAATGACAAACCTCTGCATGATACAAACTTTGTGGAGCAATGCACCAAATCCTAGAAACTAGTCACTTGATATGTGGACAGCAGAAAACTACCTGATTCTCATTTTTACTTCCTATATTTTGACAGTCTAGATAAATGAATAGATTACTATGTGTGAACTGCTGACAAAACTTTACATGCTTTGGAAGGTGGTAAAAGTACATTATTAAAAATTTTACAAGTGGTATGTGATAGAGTCATTTAATGCCAAAATGCTAAAGCAAAAAATACTTTTCAAATGTGAATGACTTAATTTTATAATAATAAAGGTTTTATATCTGACTGAATATAATAATCTTAGGAAAACCATTTCTTTCTCCCAAACTCAAAAAAAAAAAAAAAGACAGTCTCAAATCTATTTTTAAAAACTCACTAAATATAGCCAAGAGTTATGGCACATTCCTGTAATCCCAGCATTCTGGAGGCTGAGTCATGAAGACTGCAGTGAGTTCAATGCCAGCCTAAACTGCATGATGAGACTCAGTCTCAAAAAAAAACTCAAATACAAAAATAAAAATTGCATATACTTATGATTTAAGGTTGATATCAAAAAAGAAAGTTAAGTGATTCCAGGTTTTTTCCTTTATTTTTAATTTTGTGGGCAGCAACATGGTAGCAAGGGAGGATTATGCAGCTGTATGTCTTTGTTCTTTCCCATTCATTAGTAGGTCCTTTTCTGGTAAATGTTAATTAAGAAAACATCAAGTCTAAATGAAGTACAGTTGTAATAGCAAATGTACAAGAATAAAACCAAGAGCTTGGGGGACAAAACTGAGTAAACTGAAGGCCAGGACCTTGATAAACTGAGATGAGCCCTAGAAAACTGCAGCACGAGGGACAAAGGCCCAATTGGAGTGCAGAGGACTAATACAATCTGCTGATGACAAGAAGCCTAGCAATAGCAACAGTGGCAACTGCAGCCCTTCATTTTCGCACATCTACCTGCCCCTTCGCACACCAAAAGCTGCAGATAGAGGCCTCTAGACTTCAAGGCTTCCTTGGCAACCCTTCCTTAAAGCCTCTCTCAACTAGCAAGGACTTTTCTTTCGTTCCTTGTAATAAAGTCTACCAGGCTGTGTTCCCCATTGCTGTTCTATTGCCTTTATTCTTCCATCACCCTCAAGACAAAAGCCAGAGAGAAAAAACTGGTTAGAAGAGTTCAAAATCTAGTCCACAAAGACATAGCAAAAAATTTGGGGCCAACTACTTACTATTAGGAATCACATTTTGCTAACTACACTACAGTGGGTTTTGAAGTCATTCAGACACAGATTTAAATCCTTCCTCCCTTCCTCTCCTGACCCCCACACCCATATTTATTCCTCTTGCAAATGTTAATACGAATCTGTGTCTGCTAAAGGTCATGTAACATTCTAGGGGCAAAAGTCATCAATGTGATAGGAAGTTGACAATCTAGTGTGTGACAGGCCTAGTAGCTTTGAGACTATTTCATCACGTGCAATGGGAATGATGCCACTGGTCACCAGGTAGTTGTGAGGGTGAAGATTATCTAATATAAAGCTTGGTTTGTGTTGCACCAACACTAACATCCTCCCTCTATCTAGATACAGAACTGAAAGAGGATGGGTACATAGTCTCTTCCCCATGTACAATGAGAACACTCTTCTTAAGTGATGTGATAAACAGAGAACTTGGAAGAAACGAAGATTAAGAAACTTTGACTTATCTCAGGTCACTTGGAAGCAGTGACATAATTGGACAACCCACTCCCTAACCTAGTTCCCTTGCATTAACTCTATTTCCTGAGAACTAGTGTATAAATTTTGTGAATTTTTTTGTAAACAATTGAAAGAATATTTCTTAATAAAGGGCCTATCCACAGAGAAGTGGACACAGGAAGGAAAAGGGCAGACTACAGTGAACTGAATCTCAGAGATACGGAGTCACATCTATGGCAAAGAATGAGCAGACTGATAATTACCAGAACCTAGAAGAAAACACCTTGATATAGAAGAATCATTCTTGAAAGAAACAATGACTTTTGTTTGAGGGACACACTAGCCTAAGGTGACCTTACAAGAAAGAAATCAGAAGAACCACACTTCATGCCTCATCCGCTCTCCAGGATCCTGTAGCGAAGTGACAATAGCCTAATCCAGAGGAACCACCACTGACAGTCTCTTCAGACCAGCTCTCTGGGCACAGAGAGGAAAGAAAATTAAGAGACTACACTAGAAAAAGCAATTTCAAAATTGCAAAACATCCAGTACAATCAAGGGATCCTACATGAGGCAAATACGAGAGATAGTCAGATGATAACTACAGTTATCAGAAGTTATAAATACAAATTTTTAGTCATGACTAGCTTTTCAAACTAAGCCACAGAAGTCTACTAAATCTGTCATACATCTCAAGAACAAAACTGTAACAAAATCCCCTTTCTCCACAACAGTTGGGGTCAATGGCTGTTAAATGAACCACAAAAAGTCAAAGTGGAAGATTTTATGTTAACTTATAAATGTACACCAACTTTGAATCTTTGGTAAAGCTCCAAGATTTTTTATTGACATGAGTTTATCAACAATTGTTTATCAACAATTATATATCGTCTTTCTTTTATAATGATTCCAGGGGCCATCGCCTTAGTTTCCCTATGTGTGTTTCTTTAAGGTTCATACAGAAAACTTAAATTTAGCTGTGAAGCATTATTGGTATAACATCCCACTAGAGTTTTTTTAAAGTCCATGATATTTTATAATCATCTTGTTCAGCTTAATTTATCAGTTTCCTTTAATTACCTCTTCTCTAAGAGTTTCTACATATCTAATGTAGGTCTTAACTTTGCTAGAAAATTCACTAGGTGATGTAATATCTAACTACTAACTATATATAATATTTTTTAGTGATAATAAAGTGAAAAAATCAGCTCAGTTTATAAATAAATACAACTGTCTCTTGTTTTGTACAAAACTTACATGATGGGACTAGATATACTCGAGTATAAATAGAGAGTAGATGAGTCACTGAAAGGCTTCTGAACGAGAAAAGTAACAGCAGTATATCTTGCAGGAAGAATGACAAATATTGGTTAATCTGACATAGGAGTTAGGCAAATGCAGTTATAAAAAAAGTCTAATATAATAAATGAGTATCATTTAGCCAACTCTATCACCGGTAACACTGTTCTTACAGTCTATGTACTTTACTTAGCTTTATAAATACGTGTTAACTGGATACATAAAGTAGATGGGTGGATACATGGATGGTTGGATGGATGAATGGATAGATGGATGGATGGATGGATGGATGGATGGACACAGACATAGGCAATAAGGGAGGCAGACAGTTGGAGAGTCAACTCAGACCATTATCAAATGCATGTCATTTGGAACAAAAAACAAGAAAACAGAACAGCTGGGATGACTCTGAAGCCACTCTGTATGTATACTGGAATTGAACAATTAAGTAAATAGATAGCAGATGGTGGGATCCAGGTTTGTCACTGTTGGAATGGCAGTTTATGAATATGGAGAAGACGTTAGAATGATCAAGTAGAATGGATTGGAGTTGGAATCATCTGTAATAACCTATGATTAGCATGGTATAGGTAAATATGGGTACATATAGAAACATTTACAGATATGTGCATCACATGGTTACTAAGCATACATATTTTTCCCTACTTTATCAGCTGAGAAGATCTAGAAGCACTGAGAAAATCTAAAGCACTAAGCTTTTGCCAAGTAGCACTGAGCAAACGTAAAGCCTCTTTGTTTCGAATGTTCAATAAAAAGAAGTATAACTCCTTAGATAAATGATTGATTCCAGGGGAGGGGCCAGAAATATACAAGATTATCTCAGAGGATCCTACAGTGCCAGAAATTCAAGAAGTGAAAAAGAAAAAGAAACATAGTCAGTATATCAAAAGGAAATAAAGCCAAATGAAAGAACTCAGAATGACTAAAGTTGGAATAATTTGAACAACAAATAAATAATATCAAATCAAAGGAAAAGAAAAAACATCATGCAGAAGAATTATAAATACTTTATATAGATATTCTATAAGTAAAGCTTAATTCTCTTCTGGTATGAAGGCTGATTGTATATCTCACCATAAGAATACAGTATACAAAATAAAACAAGTAACTTTACAGTGAAGAACCCTAACACTACATCAAAGTCAATGTCGGCACATGTGGGTAATGTTGATGCATTGTGTGTTTGATTTGATGAGACTAGCACTTTACTTCTGTACTCTTCCTCTTAGAAAAATTCATCAGCTTAGTCCAATCATAAAAACAAAAATATCAGAAAAGTCTCCACTGAAGGAAAATCTACAAAATACTTCATCAGCCCTTCTCAAAACTGTGAAGGTCATCAACAGCAAGAAAAGCCCAAGAAACTGTCACAATTGAGAGGAATCCAGACAGACACAACAGCTAACTATATTCTGGCATACTGGATGGAATACTGAAATAGAAAAAGTAATAAGGAAAAACCAAGCAAGACTGAATACAAGGGCTGGGGATTTAGCTCAGCGGCACAGCGCCTGCCTGGCAAGTGAGAGGTCATGAGTTTGATTCCCAGTATAAAAATAAATAAATAAAATGAGAAAGACTGAATACAGTATGGATTCAGTCAATACTAACATAGGACTATTTGAGAATTAATTGTAAAAAGTGAGCCATATTGATTTAAGATGTTAATAAATAGAGGAAATCGAATGTAAGGTGGTATTCTGCTATCTTTGCTACACTCCTATAAATCTATAAGTATTTTAAAATTTAGAAATTTATTTTTGAGGCTCCAGCAGGGATGACATTTTTGGCAATCACAAGTGTATAATCTCTACATGGTCCACAGAGAAACATAAAGTTTATTCTGCTTGTTTCCCCAAGTTCATGTAAAACAATATTTTCTCCTTCCTGACAATTTTGGACTTTTCCAAGCTTTTCAAGAATGACATTTCCTAAGGATTCTAGACATGCTCTTCTACCAAAAGGAAGAAAAAACCCTCCTTTTTATACCTGACACTTTCTTTTTTGTCTGAGATAATCCACAAGACCTGTTTCAAAGACTTAGCCCCAAATACACAAAAGCCATCCTGAAATACCAGAATGGCATCACAGATTGTTCTTTGACCTTGGTAAGAAGTGGCACAAAAATAGCCCTGATTCATAATGCAGTGAGATAGAGGAAAATTTTCCCAGTAAGCAACAAAGAAGAGACTGAAGCGTTAGGAAATGTGAAATTTCTGTTTTCTTCTTAGCTTCTCATAAGAGGACAACGGGCTTTCTCTGCTACCTAGAGCAAGAAAGCTGCCCCCCTAACTATCTTTTCTGCTGCATCCAGCAGACAGAAAAGCAATGGAAATAAGTAATAAATAAGAAACCCGTGCCATCTGGGTGAAGTTTCTACAAGTGCAGGAACTATGGAACTATTCTTAACGAGTAAGGAATATTGCTGATAGCAAGATGTACAGACTGCATGCTCTTTAGGTACTAAGAAATAGTGGTTCTTTAGTTTTCCCTGTATCTAAACTTAAAACACAATTTAAACTTATCTAAAGGGTTAAAACAGAAAAAGGAACAATAATCCTAAGGTCGTACCTAGGTATGTAGCAAACCTGAATTGATTAGAATAGCCACACGAGGACACGGAGTGAGGGAGGTAGTCATAATTTTATGCAACTTTTCCTTTGGGGAACTGTAATGGGGTCAAGATAAAGATTTTTGTCAGTTCCCTTTTATTTTCTGTAGCACTTCCTATACTTAAAACTATTTGTTGAATATCTCTGTCCCTCGATATAATACCATAGAGACCAATTTATTTTGTTTAATAAATATTGAATTATTATACAGACTTCTTAAATGATATTTGTTATGTCTATGGTTTTGCAACTGTCATAATATAACTAAATGCACATATAAAGGCATGTATTTTTTATTATGCTTCTTAATCCTAAAAAAGTGTTGGAGGTAAATGCAGTCTCCTTTCAGGTATCTGATCAACAGAATAAAAAATTGTTTTAATTTTTTAATTATGATGTCTCAGTGCATCTTATATTCAGTGGTAGAAAATTTTGTGCAGAATTTTATTTTTAATTTATTTATTTTTCCTAGAAAAAATACATAGGAAATGTCTGTCAATCACCTTTAAAAGACCTGGCTAAACAGTTTTTTACATGTTCCCATTAAACCAGCCATAGGGAGTATTAAATATTTAGGCCTGGGATGCAAACCACTTTGTCAGAACAGTTCCATTTAAATTTCACTCCCTTGTTACCAATTGTAGCTGATGATTTCATTAGGTAGATGGAGTTCATTACAATGATCATTAATAAGCTGTGTTAATGTCATCAAAATTCCTACTCTCCAGAGTTGAGGAAACTGCAAAAAAAGAAACCTACAAACGGAGGAAGAGGGCCAGTTTTGTACAAAATTCATTCAGACTTTTTTTCTCCTCCAGTAATTAGCCTTGTTTTGTTTGGTATGTTCACACTAATTACAGCAACAGCCCAATTTGCTTTTTTTATAAAAGATCACTGATTACATTTGCAGAGAAAGGCAACATTATGTTCTTTTTCCAATTTATGCCTAAGAGCTGATTTTGTTGTTAAAACACTGTCAAATAAATAAAGAGTATCAGAAAACTAATATTTAAATAAAACCAGGCCTTGGAGAACATATATTGCAATGATTTTTTTTTTTTTTTGAGACAGGGTCTCACTATGCAGTTCAGGCTGGCCTTGAGCTCACTTTGTAGCCCAGGCTGGTCTCGAACTCACTATGATCCTCCTGCCTCAGCCTCCCAAGTGCTGGGATAACAGGCGTGAACCACCATGCCCAGTTTGCAATGATCTTTTTAAGTGCTTCATTTTGGGGGTCAAAATGTGGACTCAAAAAAATTTCCAATCTTCTAAATGAAAACAGAGATAGAAGAATGTCTGAGAAGAATATTATGTACAACTCTGGGTTAACATCAAAAGCTTACAGCTCTAAAAGAACTTCCCTGATTCTTGCTGAAAAGGTGGACAGTGAAACAGGACAGGAAGGTGGAATTTCATATCCAATCATAGAACCCTTTATGACCCACCTGATTCCATATAGAACCATAAATGACAGAACCTTTCACTTCCATCTAAGTTTAAAGTGATCTCAGAATTTCGATTTTCAACTCTGCAATCAGCCAAATGACAACCCTCTACCATTTACTCATAGGGCCAAGGGGAAAGATGGCAATACAATTAGTCATATGTATAAAGAGAACTTCATCATTAAGAGGTCTTTTCAATGAAAAAAGTCCCTTTACACCTAACAAGAAACTTGTACTGATGATTCATCATTTATAGGCATCTCTGCATTGACATGGATTAAGGCCTACTTGCCCTAGGAGAAATATTAGACAACTAATTCAATAGAAAGGATTAGTTCATCTGTTGAACCAATTAGAACCACTATCACCTGGAAAAAAGTAAGATGGCCTGAAAAATGCAATTTTTGCCTTAGAGGAGGAGGAGATACTGGGAAAATCCTATGCCATCATGGTAATAGCAGAACACTGTGATGGAGTCCACCAAGAAGGGATCTGAGAGAGAAGTATTCATTCATTCAACAATATTTTACTGAACATCCAATGCATCTAAGGGTCTTCATTTGCACTAAGTGGGAGTAGAACAGTTGGGTGTACACTGCTTACCTGTTGCCAGATGTACCTGCCTAATCTCACTTCTCACTCATCAAAGCCCTGGGGGAAGGTTGTCATCTTAATGCTACAGGTGAAGAAGCAAACTCACACAGCATGGAACAGCTTGCTTGAGATCATGCATCTGCAAAACAGCAAAAGCAGCATCCAGATGCCTTCTGCTGATTCAAACACCAGACTGGATGCAGTGGGAAACTAAAGTGTAAGCAAAGGAACAGGCAACACAATGAATGACCCATTTTGGCCTCAGAATTCAGCAGAGGTAAGCAATGCTTAGTGGTGATTTACAGTGTCAACGCTGGAGACTGTCTCGCTGCAAATTCCAGTTAACCATCTGTTAGTCCTGTGGATATATGTAAAGCCACAGTGTCTTGATGTGTCGAATAAGTTCAATCCACAGCACTGTAATAATAAAAATGATGATGATTTGTCAAAAACATTTGAAAATTTTCAAAAAGAAGTTTTAGAGTGATAAAATACAGCAGATAAAATTAAAAAATATATTGGAGATGTTAAACAGAACACAGGACACCTCCAAAAAGATTAACAAACTCAAAGACAGATTTAAAAGAAATTACTCAAAATGATGTACACAGAATCAAAGAGAAATTAAACATTAAAAAAAGTTAAAAGAGAAACTATAAAACAAAATATATCAACACATTTTAACTGCAGTAAAGAAATAATGGGAAAGAGGATACAAAATAGGTGAGAACATTTAAGATTACAGTAAAACACTTTGGTTTGATAATCATAAAAAATCAGAACCATGAATGAAAAGAAATATCAAAAATAATGAAATAATAATAATGAAAATTGAAGTATAAACAAAACAAAGAACAAATTTTAAAAGTGGCTAAAAATAAAAACTATTCATAACTTTATTTCCATAGCAATAAAAGCCAGTAATTGCACTAATAAAATCTTCACAAAGTTTGGACAAAAATAGCCATTAATCTATAATTATAAATTTAGAAAAACTTTCAAGAAGAAAGGACAAAAAAAAACTTTTTTCAGATAAAATGTTTATAACTAATATACACTCTCTAAAGTTATTTGAAAAAATGTACATTGGGAAGTTATACATTATTGCTGAACAAAAGTGTAAGGTAAAATAAGTAATGTTAAACAAAAAAGAAATACAAATGTTAATAACAATTTACTGTAGGATTATGTGAAGATGAACATAATATCATCTGACGCGTGTGGACAGAAAAGGAAGTAAATATTGTATAATAAGTTAGTTTGGAGTGGGAAATGTGTGTCAAAGTGTTTGAAAATCCCTGTAATATTTGAAAAAGACAGACTTTGCTATTAAATAAAATTGTGTAGGTAATTAAAAATTATAATTAATGCAAATGAGCTCAAAGAGAAAAAATGAAAGGAAAAGATTTCTTTCCAGACCCATGTGTGGGCTCATATCTGACACCTCTGTAACAAAACACATACTAAGAAGAAAAGAAGAAAACAAAGACCCAGTTAAACAGGGAAATGATTAACTGATGGACAGTCATGCAAAATTACTGGAGGACAAGTGTGATCTAATAGTAATAAAATGGGGAAACCTAGCAAGCTCTGGCTGATCAGAGAGCATTACTATCTTTAAAGATAAAGATGTCTTTCCTCAAAACATCTTGAAAGGCCACCTCTGGAATACAGATTTTTTTCAAAACAAGGTCAGAGAATTCTTTGATGGCCTGAGTCAAGGGTGAAACTTGAAAGGAAGGCACAAATGATCTTGGTGCTTCTTCCTGAAGGGCCGAAGTGCCATATTTCCACACAGCAATCCTGAAACATTTCAGAGGGAATAGATGCATGTATACCAGGTAACTATAAAGTCAAACAAAGTCAGGGAAGTAAATACATGTAAGATAACACACACCATAAGGGTAAAAACATGGGTCAAAGCAACAAAAAATCTTATCAAGAAAAAAGTAATAAAACTAAGAGAGGGACAAATGGAAAAGGAAAATGAAAAGGATATGGACAGAAATCAGTGAAATTATTAATAAGACCACAAGTTAATGAACTAGCAAGCCTTTGGCCAGGCATACCAAGAACAGACTTTTTCTACTAAAATGAGTAAATTATTACAACATAAAAATATTACAAAGGCAAAAATGCCATGGAAAACTATATGCAAACAAATTTGAAATCCAGATTAAAAGGTTATGATTTTTAGAAATATGCAGTTTGTCAGAAAGTTGAACAAGCAAATAAACATTAAATAAATTAAAACTGGCACTCATAGGAGCTTATTTTCCATGAGGTGAAAAGCAATTTAAATTAGGAATAAGATTCTGAAGTCCCCATTCATGACTGGCTTTAAGTCAGAACTGGCCAGAAGAATGTGAAATAGAATGTGAAAAAAAGACACCAAGGTAGCGCCACTGTGGCCATTACTCTCTGAAGGTGTCAACATCGGGTGTGGTGACAGATGAATTATACACTGAGGCCTAATTATCCATTCATAGGAGCTAACTGGATGTTTTTCTTTACAAATTCACATTCAGAGATCTCATGTTGGTCGCTTGAAGTTCAGACATGGTAGCAACATTTCCACCACAGAAATTAGCCAACGCTTCAGTCTGAACTCGTCTCCCAGCTTTACTTCCTCCTTGGAAAGCCAATTATTAAAATGTTTATCACCAACTACTATGACAGGTACATTGTGTCAATAGATTCCCTGCTGACCAATTAAATTTTCCCCATTATTAAATGTTTCAAAGGTCCAGGGTGGGCCTTTTGCAAGAAATTCTAAAAAGTAGGAAAAAAAATGTAAATTCCTTGATTATAACAAGCAGTCATGGGGCAGGGGCTGGGATTTTCAGAGGCAGCTGAATCTAGAGTTTGTGACAGGGTCATTGTCTAGTGCTGGAATTGGGACTGTGAGTGCTACACCCACCCTAGGGCAGGTAGCCTGCATATAATATAAAGGAAGGGAAGAGGTATGCTTCTCCCCTTTTCTCTTCTTGCTTTTGGTATCTTCCACCTCCATGAATGGTTCCCTTTCAAGGCATGGCACCCTGCCTTGGAGCCAGCAGACTATGGACTGAAACCTCCATCAACCGTAAGCTAAATAAAACTTTTCCTCTTTAACTGTAGATGTTGGGTGTTTTGTCACAGCAAGGAGAAAAAAGTAACTAAGGCAGAATTTGTTACCAGGAGTTCAGCAGTTGCTGTGACATTACCTGACCATGTGATTCAAGAATGTTTGGGAATGACTTCTGCGTTGTTGCCTGAAGCAGTAGAGCTGAAATGCCTTGGGCTATTCTGTATAGGAGATTCTTGTCAGATCTCAGAAAACCAGACAGCTAATAGAAATCCTTCCAGCAAAGACCAGGCTCAGGAAGTTTCTGCGGGGAGGACTGCACTGTTGGAATCCAGACTATGTGTGTTATGACTTGGCAAAAAGTCCTCATTTTGATCATATACAGAGACTTTACCATAGACTAAGATTAAGGGAAGTGGATTAGTTAATCTGGCAGAAGAAATTTCAAGGCAATCAAATGTTGAGGAGATGGCATGGCTAATATTGGGGGCTTTTAGCCAGATTCACGTTGAAAATCAAGTAGAAAGAGCCCAGAAGGATGATTTAAAACATTATGAGTTTGGTCAGAAAGACTGCTCCAGCAAGCTGTGGACCTCAAAGATAGAACAGGGGAGATACTGAATCCTGAGAAGGAACAGAATACAAAAGATGACCTGCTGGCGTTACAAAAAGCAGCAAGTCTCATCCTTTGCAGCCTCAAAACTGCAAAAGTGAAAGAATTTGTTTTGAGAAGAAAGCCTTGGAACACCATGCTCCAGAATAGCAGTGGCCTAGAGAATTTGTTCCTCAGAGTTGGATTCAGAATGCTCAGCAATCCAGGCACTCAACCCTTGCAGCCAAGAGAGAGAGAAACCTTGCTACTGCACTAGCAGGCAGCAGACCTTAGCATCATCCACATGGTGCTGGTATTAGTAGATGGAATACAGAGTACAAGAATTATGGGGTTAAAAAGACTTCTACCTTGACTTCAAAAGGCTTGGGGGCCATGCAGTGTGCCCCTGAGAGAGCAATGTGTGAAGTTGTGAGTGTGAAGGCAAAGGTGCAACAGAGATCCCAGAAGTTTGTACAAGCTAGGAACACAGATTGTCTGAGGCAAGTTGCAAGGATGAAGCAAAGTGGGCCTAAGAGAGAATCCATGGCTACTACAACCACCAGAAGTGCCACCAGGGCAGAGTCATCTAAGTCCTTTGGAGCTCATAACTTGTCACAAATTGTCTTGGATGCTGCACATGGAAATACAGGTCTTAATTGTTTCCTTGGATTTTGAACTAGATTTGGTCACAATCCTTGTATTCACCTGTTTGTAACTTTTGAAATGAAAATGTTTATCTTGTGCCATTGAATGTTGGAAGTGTTTAACTTTTCATTTGTACAAGCACTTGCAGCTAAGAGTTTGGCTTACATCTTGGGAGACTTGGACTTTTCAGCAATGCTGAAACTGTTATGACTTTGGCAACTCTTAGAGATGGAATAAATGTTTTTTGCATGAAGGGATGTGCATGAATTTTTGGGGAGCCAGGCATGGAATGTTATGGTTCGTATCTAGCTGTCCCCCCAAAGCCTTATGTGCACTGGGAGCAGACTTTTCAGAGGTGGCTGAATCTGAAGTTTGTGACTGGCTCATTGTCTAGTGCTGAGACCGGCGCTGTGAGTGCTACACTCTCCCTAGGGCAGGTATCCTGCATACAATATAAGGGAAGAAAAGAGTCTTGCTCTTCCCTTTTTGCTCTTGCTGCTTTTGGTATCTTCTACTGCCATGAAGGGTTGCCCCTCTACTATGCAACCCTGCCTTAAAAACAGCTGACTACAGACTGAAACCTCTACAAACTGTGAGCTGAACAGACCTTTCCTTCCTTAATTATAATTGTGAGGTATTTTGTCTCAGCAATGAGAGAAAAGTAACTAAGACACTTATTTTCAGAAAAAAATCACTATAAGGATTAAAAAATAAAGAGAAAAATAAATAATAGAAGGTAATAAAGCAACAATAAAATTACCATGAATTAAGATTAACTCAACCCTCACACCCAAACTTCACAGTAGGAGAAATGAACTGGCTTCTGTGCTTTATTCTCAGGTACACAGCCATGCATTAGGAGAGAAATAGCCATCTATGTCACATAACCAAGTGTCAGTTGATAGAACCCATTCCACTCAACTGATTTCGAGGTGGGCGAAAGACTCTTATGTCCAAATGGTAAACTTTCACACAAATGGAAGAAGAGAATATTTTCCCTGTCAACTCCCACTAAAGAAAATAATAAAATATTGATATTGGCATGGAAAGAACCTCTTAATGGTGCGTAGCCTATCCAAAGGTGACTTTGTTACCCTCATACTTCTGAAAAGTCCCAAACTTCCAAAGAAAAAGACCTCTTACATCTCTGATTCAGTCAGTAGATAAGTTTAAAAGAGAAATATGATGAGGGATAGATTTTCTAGAGATTTTTCCTTGCAAAACATGAAGTGCTCTATGCAATTATGTGGAGAAATGAAAACTGCTACAGATGGCGTGCTAAGACTATTAATACCAAAAGACCATTATATGTAATTTTGTCATTAATCGCAAAAATCATACTGATTTTAATCTACAAAAGTAATAAATCCACACACAAAATAATTGCTCGTATTTATAAACCCTAAAAGATTAGACGTTTTAAATCTCTTTGTCTCTGCCCTTAACTAGGAAATTTAAAAAAAAGAATGAATTTGAAACTTTTGCTTTAAGGATGAAAAGATAAATTCTATCAGGGAAACAAAAATACATGAATTCAATTTCTACTATTTACTTCCTTCTATTGTTCCTCTGAAAACTGCAGTGTACAATTAAACATAGTACAATTTACTACCCTTCACTCAGAACAAAATAAAACATGGTTCTCAGTTCAAGAAATTCTGCAGTCCTATATAATATATAACACATTTTAGTTGTGACTACAGGTACATATATTAATTGTGCATGTCATAAAATAATTGTTTTTATATAAAATTTTTCAAATATGCAATCACAATTATATACACATTTTTTTAGCTCAGCTTTACAACTTGACAGCAAACACAAAAGTTTAGTAAGGGCTCTAGACTGCATCTTCCATGTAAAAGGACACACTGAACAATAGGGTTGAGGAGGAGAAAGCACTAAGCTGACAATTCTAAGCTATTCTGGTTTACTTTATTTTTTAAATATTTGCAAATATAAATTTGATGAATAGAAACAAAAATATAAAGTATGGTCATGTCAGAAGAAAAACTGAGTACAAGGCAGTAAGAGTTTCATTAAGACTGGTGAAATTCTAAATTGAAACAAAATATTCATAAAATGATTTTCCTTGTAAATTTGAATATGTTCATATCCTTAATCTAGCAATTCTACCCAGGAGTAAAATATTGCAAATAATTAAGAGCAACTTAAGTAATGTAGGTATCATATATTAAATTTCCTTTAGAGTCATGATTCTCAATCCTTAGCATGCATCAGAGTACCCTGAGGGCACCTTAAAATGCAAACTAATCCCTTGACCCAATACAGAGTATGGAATGCCATGGTCCTAGCACTGACATTTCTGATAAGACCCCAGGTGATGTGGATAGTCCTGGGGGATGTGCTGTCCCAAATTTACACTTAAGCATAATACAGAAACATTCTTCTTTAGCTTGAGACATCATCTGAGATGTTTCAAAAAGTTTTGTCTCTGAAGAACAACAAAAAGGAAGAAACAATTAAATAAGTTTAATCCAAAAAGGAGGGCACCTCAAAGGAACTGGCAGGCACTTTGATTTATTATTTTTTAGTGCATAATAGACACTCCATGCTAAGTTATTTACTTCCTAGTCCTAAAACCTGAAAATATGACACTAATACTTTATCAGCTGCAACAAATTAATCAATCATTCCCTAATTGGGAGTCTTTTCTGCCAACATTTTTAGTTTCTCACTAATCTTTACACAGAAAAGTGAGTAAATTATGCAAGAGAGCTAATTATACCTATTTTTCAGAAGACATGATGGGTAAACCATGTGCTTTAATAGCAAGAAATGAACATCTGATTTTAATTTGCTTGCTTTTAACATCAGGAAAAAGAAGAAAAATCCAATTACAGGTTACACTGGCAAAGTCTAGAAGTCTGAAAGCCTCTAAACAATTTAGTAAAAAACCAACTGTTTTTCAATTCTCAAAAATATCACCCCTAGGATTTTTCCATGACAATCTAAAAGAACATAAAATTATATAAAAATTGTGCAAGGCATATACTGTAGAACCAAATTTATCATTTCATACCATGGTATCATGAAGTAATTTCAATAAAGCCTGATAAACTTTTATAACTCATAAAAGAAAATACATGTTTATTGAAAAGATTTCAGTTTTCCACCAACAATTTTATCGAAAATTGGTAACCTCACATATGTTCCCTTCATGTGAATAAATTCGTATATATGGAATATTAGTAATAAATGAAAAATTATAACAATTATTACCTGTCTCTGATTTCCACAAGAAATATAATTATATGAGTTTCTATGAACAAATAATAATGACTATAATTTTTAAAAGTGTAATAACTGAGAAAATTATGTTATGCTATTAAATCAATCAGGGAAGAAAAAGCCTGAACAAGTATATGAGAGTTTATAAATAGCTAATAGAAAGGAGGAAAAGTCAAAAGAAAAACTCAAGAAACTAGCCAACAAATTTTTCCAAATACCTGTGAAACATGCTAATGAATAAAAACCTATGTTCAAAAGCCAAGAGATGCCTCACACTACATAACCGAGAAAAGGCCAATTCACTCCTCTGAGGTGGAAGTTTTCATATTACCAAATGGGAACAATTAAATATGCTTCCTCATCCAGGAGCTGATTTCACTTCACAAAGACTCCTAAGTTCGAAGGAAAGAGGAATCCAAACTACCCCTGTTCAGTTTAACTAGCTGGGTTAGTCACTTTCACATGGCTAGAGCAAAGAACCCAGCATCCATTTCTTAAAAGAGGGGTTTATTTTTATTCCTGCTTCTAGATGGTTTAGTCCACAGAGTTGGACTTAGAAATACTAGAACTATAGGCATGCACTTCTATGCCCAGATTGAAGCTCTCTTTTCAATGCACAGACTTTCACAGAAATTTACCCCTTTGCACCCTTGAGTTTGTAATGTCCAAGGTGTCTGGCCAGTTTCTGAGATGCCCTCAAGCCATCTTGCCTATAGTTCCAATGCAAACAGCTTAGCTTTTTTTTTTTTAAATAGTGATAATCTCTCCTGCAATCATACTTTCCTGTCCCAAATTTACATGGACTTCCTTTCTCACTAAACTGCAAACGTTTCAAATAATGTAGCTCAGTTCTGCTACTGATTCACACCGCATACCTGACAGCAGTACACAAACTACCACATGGACCCCTGAGATGCCTTAATATTTCCATCACCAAACTGATTAGTCAGACAACTTTAAGGTCAGCATCACACTGCATCTCGGTATATGGAAAAAAATGTAAACAATTTTTTTCCAGAATAAAACATGCACGGCCTCTAAACCAGATTGTAACAGAGAATGACTTAATAACTGAACGATTATGAGTCTGGCCTTCATTGTTCTCATTTGTACCAGCATTTTGGCCTATGAACTCTTACCCATGCTGTTGTTAAACATTCTTTATGACATTTTAGGGCTTCCATAGCCAGAATCTCCAAATACCTCCTACAAACCAGTTCCAAAAGGTTCTGAAACACACCATCGGGTACAGTCACACCAACCATCCTACCTCCTGTACTGTTAGTCACGTCCCCATTGCTGAGACAAAATACTCAAAACTTGCAACTTAAAGGAGGCAAGATTTGTTTTCAGAGTATTTATTCCACAGTCTGTTACCGCCAAGGCAGAAACAGCATGGTGGAAAGATCTGCTAGAGGAAAATTCCTTGATCCATGGCATCCAGGAAGCAAAGAGATAAGAAAACTGGGGACATGAACGTACCCTTCCAGGTCATGTGCCAGTGATCTACCTCCTCTGAGGAGGCTCTAACTAATAACAGCCTGTGCATCCCAGAACTCATCAGTAGATTAATCTAGTGATGGGTATATAACATCTGCATGATCCAATCACTATTCAAAAGCCCCACCTGTGACTCCATGAGGTCTTGGCAGGATATTTTAGTTCAAAACCATAGCAATGGCTGTGGCTTCTCCTTCCACTAGATAGGCAGGCTGCCTTTTTCTACATCATACAAAGCACTGAGGAGACTAGCAGTAGCTATCTTAGTCTAGTTGCACCCTGTTGTTTTAGAATTAAAGACGATGATGTAGGTCAATCATTTAGTGTAATGGCCAACACATAGGAAGTACTTTGCATGGTAGAAATATTACAGAATTTCAAGAAAAGAAGATAAACAGTAAGAAATCACTAGTTGATACATTACATATTGCTCTTTTAGAAATATTTATACAAGTTACAGAATTAAAGCACACAAAGTGGACACTCAAGCAGTGAAAGTACAAACAGATCTGTCCAACAATCCACCAAGAACCTAGAAAAATGGGCATCAATCCCACACTCTAAACACACATGCAGCTATATCTTTTATAGCGTTTCCTATTTCCTCTTTTTTTACAATAGCAATTATACATTTTTAAAATTTTATTTAAAGAGAAGAGAAAAAAACAGAAAAAAGGGTAGCAACAATACAGAATTCTAAAAGAAAGAAAGAAAAAGGAGAATGAGAAAAAGCCCCACTAAGAAATCAGTAATTTATAAATTACATACTGTCATCCTGGATGTAGTTGTTCAAGTTACAAAGTTAAAGGGTACATAGCAAACATTCAAACAGTCAGATCACAAACAGTTCTGCTCAAAGATCCAACAAAGATTCAGCAATATGGTCATCTATTTTACACACTCAAACATACATGCAGTTATATCCCTTAGAGCACTTTCTTTTCCTCTCTTTTTTACAATAGCAATTACACATTTTGGTTTTATTACTCTTGTAGTTCTTATTTACTTTTTACACTAGAGACACAATATGATATTTAT
>PVLA01003605.1:12303-206629 GCA_004027455.1 Hydrochoerus hydrochaeris | reverse complement strand
CAGGAAATTAAAAACTCCATTGAAAGCTGGCAAAACTCCTTAAAAGAAACTAAGGATAGACTATCAAAACTTGAAGACAAGTTTGCAATGTGTGATCATGAAAGGAAAGATCTCTTAAAAATAACAAGGAAACAGGCAGTAACAATATAAAGGCTAGAAGATGACAAGAGAATCTACAATTTAAGAATAAGAAATGTGAATGAAGAAGCAGGAATACATACAGGCAAATTACAAAGGCTATTCACGGAAATAATTAAGGAAAACTTCCCAAGCATGGGAAAAGAAAATGACATTCGGTTATGTGAGGTATACAGAATTCCAGGCACCTACAACCAAAACAGATCTATACCCAGACATATAATAATCAAGATACCAGAAATTCAATATAAAAACAGAATATTAAAAGCCATCAGAGAAAAGGAACAGATTACATATGAAGGTAAGCCCATCAGAATCACAGCTGACTGATCAGCACAGACCATCAGATCAAGAAGAGCTTCGAGCAAAATATTCCAAGCCCTGAAAGAAAATAATCTCCAACCCAGACTGATGTACCCTGCAAAACTGTCACTAGAAATTAATGGGGAAACAAGATGCTTCCATGATAAAGAGAAACTGGGGGAGTTTGTGACCACCAATCCAACCCTATAGAGAATACTGAAGGACATTCTAGAGAGAGGGGAAAAAAAATACCAGGATTTTAGGAACAGTGGCAGAAAGGCCTCAATGAATGGGGCAGGCAGTAGAATGAAGGAGAAAACTAGACAAACAGGCAGAAAAATAGCATAGCAGAAATGAGGCAGAGAAGGATGGCTACAATCTCTAACATAGATAGCCTTGATACACTATATTGTTAATAGTGCACCAGGATTTAAAACCCACATTACTCAAAGTACTCTGCTTAGATGTATTATATTCTGTTCCAGCCATTCTACCTGTACTAGATTTGAGGGCACAGGCAGTAATCCCGAAAATAATAGGATATAGTACTGTAATCATCCTTAAGTTTCTACTGACTTAATCTAAAACTCTATAAAACCTACACTGTTTTACCATGACTGATCATAATCGAATCTGGTTTGTTAGATCACTGTTTTGTATTGAGTGATTTTATTCAAAGCTGTTATGATTGATAGTATCAAGTCTGAGAGTATAGGCAACTGCACCAAAGATGACAAGAGCCACTAGAATATCCACTGTGATTTGATTATTACCTGCCTTTGAAGTTTTATACTGTCTACAATGTTTTATTTCTACTAATATTGTTATTTACTGCTATACTCAATTATACTGCTATATTCAATTATGCCTGACGATATAGACAATTCTATTGAAGATAATAAGAAACAACACAGTAATCATTGTAGATCACCTTGTATTGTGGTTTTATACAACTTTTTGGTTTCATGTTTTTATAGGAATTTGTTTTGTTTTGTCTTGCTAAGTTTTGTTTTTCCCTCTAATACAGAAAGGATAGAAATACATGTAGATTCATGCATGCGTAGCTGTTTACACTCTCACTGTTTGACTATCTACTTTGTATGCTTTAATTTTGTAACTTGTACAACTTTTTCTAAGAGGACAATATGTAATTTATCAACTAGTGATTTCTTATTGTTTATCTTTTTTTGAAATTCTGTATTATCTCTACCTTTTACATGCTTTTGTTTCTCTTTAATTAAAAAATTTTTTTAAAAAAGTAAAAGGAGGAACAGAAAGTGCTTTAAAGGATATAACTGCATTTATATTTAAATGTGTAGGATTGATAACCATGTTGCTAAGTTGTTACTGGATCACTGAACTTCTTTGCAGCCTCACTGTTTGAATGTCCACTTTATACGCTTTAACTTTGTAACTTGAACAACTACGTCTAGACAATATATAATTTATCAACTAGTAATTTCTTACCATTTGTTTTTTTCTGAAATTCTGTATTGTTTCTAACTCTTTTTCTGTTTTGCTTTTTTCCTCTTTAAATAAAATGTTAAAAAATAAAAAAAATAAAAATAAAATAAAATTCAGATTGTCAGGTCAGGGATTTAGCTCAGTGGCTTAAGTGCCTGCCTGGCAAGTACAAGGTCGTGAGTTCAATCCCCAGTACCAAAAAAAAAAAAATTCAGATTGAACTTCTGAGATGACAAAAAAATACTGTTTTCTAATAATAAACATAATTACTTACAGTTCAGAAGTGGCTGCATACAAGAAATATCAGACAAAAGGAAACTGCTTTTTGGTGGTAGCAAGTATTTCTGTCCCATTAAAGTAATCATTTTTGAAAAGCTGGAGTTGTTTTCAACAACTCGAGAAAATAAATCCTGCTCTGCCACAGATACGTCCTCCTCCATCAACTGCAACGTCCGATGTTCCATTTCACTCAGAGAAGGCAAATGCTTCGCCAGGTCACACAACCCTGACAGGCTGCAGGTATCGCGTGGTAAAGTAACAGGTTTGCTACACTTGTCCCGTTTTTCAGAAAGCTGATAAAGAAAACCACTTTTGAGGCCTTCTTGGATTAACTGTAAGGAGCCATCCAAAATCAGCTCTCTGATCTGTGAAAGAATTGAAAGAACATTAAACAGACACCAGCATTATAATAATTTTCTAATTAAGAAAGTTCCCACCGTGCTTTGAATATCTGAATTTATACATTACAATCAACATTCTTAACATTCATAGAAAAATAAGTTTATACTACAACGAAAAGAACATACAAGTATATCTTTGAACTGCCATTTCCTAATTGCAGAATGAAACAAACCTCACAATAATCTCAAACACATAAAGTCGGACGTCCTCTGAAATAAACGGTGGCATCTGGGAGGCTGAGGGGGAAGGGTCACGAGTTCAAGGCCACCCTGGGCTACACAGTGAGAGCCTGCCTCAAAAACAGCAAAACACAAGTAAATAAAGAAAAATAAACTATATAAAAATGACTTTGATAATCTGGATGTTTCTCGAAGAAAATTCAATGCCTAGCCTATTAAGGGAAGTGTAAGCCATAACATTTAATCTTAAGATTTCTCCAGTGACCTAATTTTTAAAGAAACATGACTTTAATTTTGTATAATACAGCTTGAATTACTCAAAAGTGACAAGTTTTGTAAGTGAACATATATACAGTTTTGCAAGAACATAACTGTAATACTTACAAAAATAAAAGCTGAGCTCTACTTCTAGATAAGACCAAACAGAGAGGGTCACATTTATCCTTTCACGTTTTAAAAATGTATGAAATGTGTTTAAGAAAGAAAAAAGCTCTCACAGTGTGATCCACCGGTCACTCAGTGGGAGACCCCCAGGAAACACAGGGAAGGAGACCCAGGCAGAATCCGGCAGCTCTGAGCAGAGATGGAGCAAGGAGAGTGGCAAGGCCAAGGCCACGAAGTCTGCAGGGCCAGGAGCTACAGGCAGCAGAATTTCTGAGGGCCGGGCAGGTCAGCTCGGGTCTCCAGCTGAGCAGTGATCCACACACTGGGAAACCACCCAGTCAGGGAAAAAGCCCAATGAAACAAGTGGTGGAAGCAGCCACCAGAGTTCCTGTGGGGGTAGGAACAGTTAGCCCCCCTAACTTCCCCCCCACCCCGGCCCACCAGAATGAAAAACCTCACAGATTCCCAGGGCGTCAGGTAGACGTTCTGAAGGGCAATGCCTCAGTGGCAGGGAAAAATATAGCTGCAGACCCCAAGTCTGCTCTGGGCCTAACCAAGTAAGAGTCAGAAAGTCTCAAAAGCATCAGTAAGTTTTAAAGTAACTTTGAGAACAAAACCCAAGAATATTTATAGGAATATGAAAATTCTCAATACCCAAAAGGCTAACACTGAAATTTCATGTAAAAAACTTAACCAGAAATATAAACAAACAAGAAACACATAAATTATAAATAGAAAAATGACACAATTAATACAACCGGTGGAAACCACTAGACATGTGTACTTGAAACTCACTTTAAAAGACAGGATAAAATATAAAAAAAGACATTAAGATATTTATTATACCATACTTATATGATCAAAAATGGAGAGGCTGGGGACATAGTTCAGTGATAGAGCACTGGTATAGCATATGTAAAACACTGAGTTAAATCTCTAGCTCAGGAAAGGTAAAAACAAGAAACTACCCTGCATGAAGTGAAAAATACACTGGATTAGAGTTAACAGCAGATTAGACACTGAAGAACAAAAGGTTTATGCAATTGAAAATATTGAAATATGTCCAAACTGAAGGTAACAGAAAAGTATTTGAGACAACAATAACCAAAACTCTCCAAATTTGCTGAAAACTATCAAATTCACAGATCCAACAAAGTCAGCAAGAAGATCTTGGTGGGAGAGAAGGAAACACTGTATTAAGGAACAGTGTAATCAATTGCTAAAAATCAGTCACAAGACAGTGTTCAAAGCAGCCCAATTACTTTCAACTAAGATAAATAATAACAACATTCAATATTAGTAAATAAAAGACAATGATCCTGAGATGGAAAGAAATTATAGACGACCCTACAAATCACCCCCATTTAACTGAATGAATGTAGTTTCCAGACCACAGAAAAAAGAAATCAGGTAGCATATAGAAGAATCTGAGTTGAAGAGCTAAAACTAAGCACAGTAAAGGGCTCCCAGAATAGAGCACTGGAGAGAACAGAGCACCACAAAACTCTGGAGACCTGCAGGGAATCGCTCTGGAGAGATTCACCCTGAAGGAACCCAACCCCACCCCAGCACACCACACTCAGTGGCTCATGTCATTATCAGCCACACTACTGAGCACAACCATTACCTCCTGTGCTTTCCCAAGTCCTCTCTTTGGACAACCATTACCCCTTGCGCTCACTTAAGGCTACCCCTCGGCAAAAGGTCGGATGGGTTTGCTCGCAATCCACCAAAGCTAAACTTCCTTAAGCCTGGACGTCTCAAGCTGTGAATCAAGGAATTGCTGCGTGTACGGCAAACCTACTGCATGCACAGTGCCTGACTGAGGTCCCTGACGCGGTCTCTATGGGACACGGGCACAAGGGGAAACGGTTGATACTCTGTGGGAACTTAAAGCTCACGCTTCCTGCTGTGCCTAGAGCGATAAAGTCCTCTGTCCTGCCCTAAGAGCTTCAGATCTTCTGCCACCATCCATGAAACCATGAGACTAACTTTTTAGCTTCTAAGTAGGATAAACCAGACTCTGCACAGTCTTGACAGGGGAAAGGATCTTGTTTTAGTAGCAGAAAAATATTAACCATAAACATTACCCTAAACCCATCTAAAAAAATCTACCCAGGGCCATGGATATAGCTCAGCAACTTGCCTGGCAAGTATGAGGCCCAAGTTTGATTCTCAGTATAAAAAAAAAATTTATCCAGCAATTAGTAGACCAATTCATACAAAAATCTGCAAAAAAAAAAAAAAAAAAAAAACGGCAATCAACTTCCTGTGATATTCACAGAACACTGCCTCCATCAACTGAAGGCGGTAGTTCCCGAGAAAATTTAAAATTCCTATGTGATCTAACTATCCCCTACCCCGCACAGTACAGCACTGGACACATACACTGGGAGGAGAAAGAGGAGACTGAGGAATAGAAATTAAAGGAAGGTTTTTCACTGTATTTTGTGTAACTTTTTCTCTTTATCATCTCTCCCAAAATAAAGCTGATACTAAGTGAATTAAATAAAAAGTAAATAAGTAAATCTAATCATATTATCTGCTTTCAAAAGCATCTCACGCTGGGCATGGTGGGACATGCCTGTAACGCCAGCACTAGGGAGGCTGCAACAGGAGGATCGTTTAAAGTTTCAGGCCAGCCTGGGCTACAAAGTGAGCTCAAGGCCAGCCTGAACTGCATGGGGAGACCCTACCTCAGAAGAAAAGAAAGGAAAGGAAAGGAAAGGAAAGGAAAGGAAAGGAAAGGAAAAGAAAAGAAAAGAAAAGAAAAGAAAAGAAAAGAAAAGAAAAGAAAAGAAAAGAAAAGAAAAGAGAAAAGAAAAGAAAAGAAAAGAAGTGAAATCATCTCACAGCCCTTAAAACTAAATCTATACATCTTAAGATGTTTACTGAACCTCACGTGGTTCTTTTCCTGCTTATTTCAACGAGCCCCACTGCTTGTGAGCATCAGCAAATGCTTTATTCTCTTCCTCACCCTCTTAACAATTCACTGTCTTGGCACTTGACATTTACCATGTTTTATCTCTGCTATAAAAAACAATTGTGAGGGTATCGAGTCCCTAAAAAAAAAAAATCACTGCCCTATCAAATTAAACAAAGTGACCACCTCCAGAAAGCTCCTTCCTCCACAACCCATCCTCAAGCCCAGGGTGGACTCAGTCCTGCGCCACCTCAGTATCCTAGAATCATCCAAGGATAGGGCTTTTCACACCATTTAGTACTTTATTTCCTCCAGAAAACCATAAACACTGGGCGTATCTCAACCTCCAATGAGATCCTAGGGTTAAATCCAGGCCTGGTATACAGGCGGCCTTCAATGAATACTTGCAAGTAAAGTGAATTGATTTCATTAAGAAGTAAACGGATACACGTATAAATGAATAAACAGATAGGAAGGAACAGATGCAGACAGATTCGGTGAAGAAAATAATGCAGCAAGCCAGGTGGCACACACCTGTGATCCCAGCACTTGGGAGGCTGAGGCAGGGGGATCACTACAAATTCAAGACCAGCATAGGGTCTAGGCTACACAGTGAGTTCAAAGCCAATCTGAACTACATAGTGAGACCCTGACTCAAAAAACTGAAAAATAAAAGAAAAGAATAAGGCAAGTTCTACTCCACACTTTCTCTTTCTTCCTTTCCTTTCTTTCTGGCTTTTTGAGACAGGGTCTTGCTATGCAGTTTGGGCTGGCCTTGAGCTCACTTTGTAACCCAGGCTGGTCTCCTGCCTCGGCTTCCTGAGGGCTGGGATTACAGGCATGCACCACCACACCTGGCTTTAATATGTTTCGTAAGGTCACCTCTGCATCTTAGTTATTAATAGTTCTTATCCAAAAAGAGGATCAGGAAGAAGAAGAGCACAACAAGGAGGGATAGTGGGGCTGGATACGGCCAAGGCATTACACACAAGTACAAAAGTGCCACAATAAAACCCATCTCTCCGCACAACTGATACGCACTCACGGGAAGTCTGTGTACCAGTCCTTTCAGTAGTTAACGCCTCTAACTACACTACTGTCGCATATGATGCAGTAATTCCACCTCTGACTATAAACCCACAACAATTAATAACGGGGTCTTATCACCTGGTTTCTCTTCAGATGATAGAAATCTTTTGTCTTTTACTAAAAACAAGTCTCTGAGGGCCAGGGTGCAGCTCTGAGGGTAGAAGGGTGCTCACCTGGTGTGTGCAAGATGCTGGGTTCAACCCCAGCGCCACAAAAATACAAAAAAAGAGATACTTTACACCTGTGCACCCGGCAGCACTGTTCACAGCAAGATGGAAATGCCCCTTAACGTCAATGAAGAGTAAATGGACACACAAAATGCAGTATTTACATAAAATAGCATCTTATTCAGCTTTAAAAAGGAAAAATTCTGATACATGAGAAAACACGAATGAAGCATCAAGCATCAAGACATTATGCTAAATGAAATAAGCCACGGTGATTATATGTGACTCCACTTAGGGGGACGCTGTGTCTAAAATCGGTGAAATCAGGAGCTAGAGCGTGGGGTGAAGCCTGCCGGGAGCTGGCAGGGGGGCAACACAGAGTCACTGCTTTATGGGCACATAGTTTTACTTGGGGATAATAAAAAGCCTCCAGAGACAGACCACCTAAAAATAGTTATAATAGTAAACTTTTGTTTGAGATACATATGTAAACTTTTGTTTGAGATATATATATTCTATCACAGTATTTAAAGAGAAAATACCCACATAGTGGTATGTATGTGCAGTCCTAGCTACTCAGGAAGCTGAGGCAGGAGGATCACCTGAACACACAAGTTTGAGGGCACAAGGGCACCTCAAATTTGTCAGCCTGAGCAACACAGAGAAAACAGAATAATCCCCCCCAAAAAAAGCAAGAGAGAAAGAAATCCAGTGTCCTACCATCCTATTAATTTAACATGCCCCATACTGAAATTTTCATTCCTCCTAAGTCAAACTCCAACCCCCCAATTCAATCAAAGGAATATCGTTCAGAGTAAAGCTGAAAATATTTGTGTACTGTTTCCTCTCACTTCTTTAACTCCTAGACCTTTTATTTCTAAGTTCTAGAAATCTATTCTTCATGTTCTTCATGCTTTTTCTTTAATAACTTCTTTAGTAACTTCTTTCTGGGGACAAGGCCTCACACGTGCTAGCCAAGCACTCTACCAGTGAGCTGCATCCTCAGCCCAGCTTCTGCAACTTCTAAAGTCTTACTCTGACATTGCACAAGTTTACTTATGTTACCTGTTTAAACGTAAGTATGTGTAGCACGAGTTTAACTGTTTATTACCATAGAAATATCACTAAGTCATTATTAAGTTCCACTGCGGTCAATGAACATTTTACACCTACCTTTGTGTGGTATTCCATCGCATCTAATTCACCTTGATTGAAAACAACACTTCTCTTACGCTTCTAAAGAACAGAAAATTACAGGGAAAAAGTTACACTCATCTACTACAGTTGTGACTTTTTAAATGTACCAATACTTTTTTATTTTTCATATTTTCTATATGGTGTATCTCCATCTTTAAGAGGTAATAATTTCCACTGAAGTCAAAATCAGTGTACATGTATGGACTAATGAGGTAGCGTCCCCAAACTTAAGTGGGGAGAGGGTGAAAAGCTATCTCAGTCTCTCTATTAATAAGAACTAGTTCACATGATAAACTATAGCACCAACCACCAAGATAAGGGCAGGAACTTCAATTCTGCATAAACATTAACCAGTATCACACATCAGCTCATATAGACAACACAATCATTCTCAATTTTCGTTACCAAAAAGAGGAACCACCCATGGGTTATCAAAGGAAATTCTACTGCACTTTTAATAGCACTTTATGATTGATCTGAGGTTAAGTACAAATCAATATTAACGTGTTACCAAACTCCCAACTGACAACAGTTAAAGTCTGCTGGCTGAATAAATGAATTTAGAAGCACACTAAATATACAATTTGTTTTAAGCATACAAGAAACAAGGTAAAGTTTGTCAAGATAACATTTGTTGCTTATGTTCATCTATAGTTAATATCCATACTCTGAACTGCAAAGGCCTTCATAGACCATTATTTGCCTAAATTAGCAACAGTAATAACATATTACCTACATACTATTTTACTGAAATATCCAACAAGTCTATGTATTTTCTCCTCTGTGTCCAACACATAGATGATCAATAAATATTTATTGGAAGGAAAACTATGCACCGAAAAACAATCACAAGAATAGTAAAAGTTCTACTTCAGGTAGCTATACCAATGTATTAAATTATCTCTATTACTTTCCTTCTCTAATTCTCTTAATTTCTTTCTTTTCTACGCAATTATAAGATACATGAGGACAGGGTTAGTGTTTTCCTTGTTTCATCACTCTAGGTACAAAAGCAAAGAAAGAGCTCAAACATTCCTTTGTAATAATGAATATTATTCTACCATGACAAAAGACAACATTGATAATGTATCTAAAATGGGTTTGCATAATCCCCCTCTGAGCTCCTGAAATATACAAAAAGAATTCAAGCAAAAGTAATTTGATCCTGTAGAACATTCTCAGACTTTACTAAAGGGTTGTGCCTCCAAGGCATACATATGAATATATGTATTTTATAAACACACATTTTCCATATTAGCTTTCTCTTTCATCACTAAAAACATTTCAAAAATATCTATTTTCTTTCAGATTCTTATGAGCTGATCCCTGAGGGCCAGGTCCCTAAAAATCTCTTGAAATCCATTTACAGCTTTGGAATTCTGTATAAAAAGAAATACAGTTTTTAACTTAAAAAAAAAAAAAAAAAACCAGTGTGACTAGCTAAGCAGAAAAAAGGTTCTGTTGTTGTTTGGTTTGGTTTCATTTATAGAACACTCAATTCCAAGCCAATTTTGCTTACATGTGAAATATGCAAACTGGTCTTCTAAGAATGGTAAAACATTAGAAAAGAGCTAAAAACTACTTTTAAGCCTTCTTAAGATTCATAGATTCTTTATATTTAATAAATCACAAGATATTTGAGACGCTGGAATGGAAATTTTGCACTTTATAGAAATGAAAAGTTTTTAAAACATGCTACCTTCCCAACAATAGAAACAGAGATTTCTTTTCCAGCAGCATCTTTTCCATTACCCTGCTGGTCTTCTTCACGCACAGCTGGAGTTATGTGAGGTTTGACAACATTAAATAGCTCAGATCGAAAAGCGTATTTCTGAGTGAATGTTCCACAATCTCCTCCATCCCTCGTCTCTGGCTTAGTGGTGGCATCGGAAGCAGTCAAGGTAGCAGAAGATCCAGAAAAAGCCACGGGATCCAAGTGAAGACAATTGGAGCACACAGGAGTGGACTCATTTTTACTGCATGGAGGCTCACGAGGCTGACGAACTTGATAGTTTATCTTGTTAATGAAAGAAAGGTGATCCAGTAACCAACCAGGCGACAACTGCTGTACCACAGACATTTGACTGTAAGAAAAAGTCTGGGAATTAGAAATCTGAAGTCGAACTCAACTTAGAAGATCAAGTTCTTCAGTGTCCTGCATTTCAGTAAACATGCACTTCATGTGCACAGACTCAACAATGCAAATATACAAACAAGAGAATAAGCATGCACAGGTCAGTATATATAGCAGCTCTAAAGAAAAATGCAAAGTTTCAATATGAACTTCAAAGTTGATCATTCACATTTTTCAGTCAACTTGGCCATAGAGGGTGTAACTTGAGGTTATCTGGAATTTGATCCTCTCACTATCTTTGGGGCCTCCACAGCTTTATTGCTTTGGTCCTTGTGTCTACCCACTAGGTCCACGTCCTCCAAGTAAGGAAGTCATTCAATCCTGAAAGGTAAAAAGTGTCCTGTCAAATGAAAGCACAGTGTACTGCCTATGTGAACTCATCCTTTGCAGTGAGATGAATGAACCTAGAGAAGGCCCCAGAATTTCAAAAGGAGCTGTGGGCAGATCAGGGCTGGTTTTTTCAAGCTACATACGCTACAGTAAATGAAGCCCATTCTCCATAATCATTGCCCTCCTTACCCATTTCTATCAGTGGAGAAACAGAGTTAAAAGATTGGACTGCACAGAGCAAATGCAATCTTAATGGCACACACAAAGCACCAAGTCTCATCAAAACTGCGTGGTTAATGGTCTAGATCTACTTCGAGTAACTAGGTTTTTTCCAAGCTTCATCTTTTTTCCAAAATACAGCTTTCTAAATGTAATGTAATAGAGAATTTAAGCAAGGGGACGAATGGGGGGAAAAACAAGCCGTTAGTAGCAGAGTGAATAATAATAGCATTTAGATTCAAATTTCTAACTCCAAGTATTAGCAGTATAACCATGGAAAAGCTGACCTCACTGAGCCTCCCAGCCATTACTCTTACCACAACGACATCTCATCTTCCAGATTTAAATGACATAATCCACAGGAAATGCCATGCACAATGCCTGACACACAGCAATTGAAATAACTAATTGCTATTATGGGTGCCTGTGACCCTGGAGATCCTTCGTCCTCCTTCACCAGGTGAGGTGAGAAAACCCCGTACTCCTCGTTTAACAACCCAGGCCCATTCCCGCCATGAGGTCATTAACTGAATTGGTCACTAAATGAGGAATTGTAGCGTATGTACATTTCAATATTCAGAACAAAGAAATGGTCAAAGGAAACTCAATTTGATGACTTGTTTCCAAAACTCTTACACACAGTACTGAAATATACAATAGGACAGAAAACTACAGTACTGTATCGTACAATACAATTCACAAAACTTACACTACTGTATAAATGAGATGTACTGCACAAAGAAAGATACTGATGCTCTAAAAGCAAGATGTATAGAACTGTACAAAAAAGATGGGTTGTAAGTCTGAGCGGTGGGTCCTAAGTCCAAACAGCATGCCTCAGTCATTAAGTCAGACAGGTGTTAAATGGGCAGGCCATTAAACCAAGAATGTTTGCATTAGACATCATGTTATCAAAATAGTTAATAAAATGATTTGTTTTTCTTAAAAACGCATGCTATATAACAAACTTTAAAATAAAATACGGCAGCCACTGTCCAATCATCGCATCAGCTGGGTTCAGGTAATATTGATCCCACAAATGTCAGAAAAGGCAGAGATTAAAAATGATTCAGAAAATCCAGGACACCTTAAGATACAGCAATGATACAGAAATATACTCATGATTGCAAAACAGGTGCAACCCAGATACACAGGAGATCAATAAAGCATCTATTCCTACATTTGCTCACATGCCCTTTGCTGGCATCTTGGCAGTGTCCATGAATTCTTTAGGGTCACACTGGTCTCACAGTCGATCCTGCTGGAAGCTGTGTTTTGAATGTTCCATTCTGGCTCATTAGTGAAGCAGCTTCTGCAGGTCACTGCAAGGGACCCATGAAACTTAAACTATTGCAAATAAGATAGCACAGAACCATAACCTGCCAGACTCCATAAAAACCACTGGAAATGCTGAATACCCTTGACAGTGACACTGGCATTCATGGAGCCACTGCTCTGTCGACCTCTGCAGCAAATACTTTGGGGTATAGAAAGACACAGAAAGCATGTAGCAAAGAAGCTTGCTAGCCAGTACTATAAGACAAAAATTAAACACATAAACCACCACAGGGCCAAGAATAACAGTTATAATCAATTATTCAATTGTTTCCTGTGGTGTGAAAGGTTATATACAACCCTTGAGAAAAGACGTGGACATTTCCACATATCAAAAAGCTTCAAAGGTAGCATCACTTCTAAAGAGTTGGCTTATATCTGAGAATTTATTGAACTCCAAATGAATTAGTTTTATTATCACCTAAGGAACTGTTGGAAGCAAATAGTCCTAAGAAGCTCCATAAAAACAGTGCACTGATAAATTTTTCTGACCCTCTGGCCCAGCTGCTCTGCCTGTATCATACGTGATCAACAAGTCTCAAAAGACCCTGCTCCAAATCACTCACTTCTACCCCAAAACAGGCAAAACATATATTTCTTATAAATTAAGGGGGAAAAAAATCAGATTGGTTATTTGGCCCCAATATCAGACAATCTACAAATAATTGTATATTTTGAAGACATTTGTCTTTTCGTGAATGCTGTGTTTATTTGCACAACCTACTTAGTGACTGCGCCTAAACTACAATAAAGCTACTAGCCTTCTTCCTTTACGGACTGAGTTCCATTTCCGAGCCTAGTTAGTTAAATGTATTGGTCGCTGAATAAGGAATTGTAAATAGTATGTACGTTACAATATTCAAAACAAAGAAACTGTCAAAGGAAAATGATGACTTTCCTTTCTTTGCGTAACTCTTACATACAGTCCTGTAATGTATAACAGAATATAAAACTACAGGGCTGTGTAGTATAATCAGCAAAGTACAGTACTGTATAAACAAGGTGTACTGTACAAGCAAAGACACTGAGGCTTTACCAGGGAGATATACAGAACTGCACCCCACCCCAAAAAAGGACCGGGTCGTAAGTCAAAACAGTCACACCTCAGTCATCAATCCAACAGCCGGTCGGTAAGCGAGGAGTATCTATAATGGCACGTGAAATCTAGAAATTTAGACTGGAACACAGAAACTCAGGTAAGAAGGGCTACTTTTCTGGAAGTTACAATTCAACTTAACTGCAGCCAGATCCAAGAATCCGAGCTTTACAGAGCTCCCCGCACTCTCCAGGCGTTGGGCCAGGTCTGTCACTGTTAGCAGGGATGTTCCATTCTAGCAGGGTAAGCTGTGGCACTTAATGCCCCCTTCTACTACCACGCCTCCCTCACATCCAGCCCTGGCCGCCTCCAACCGCGCAGGCAACCTGGAGACCGTGCAGAGCCCGCCAATCACCAGCCAAAAGCCCAGCGGGGCCACGCCAGCGCGACACTCGGAGCCGAAAGAACCCACATTCAACAGCCTCTCCTTCACCAAAAGCGCACATCGCTTTCCCAGACTCTCACCATGAAAACGGTACCCTTTTAAAAACAGAGCTTGAAAGACACTCGGGCCAAAGAAATCTCTAGTCCTAGGAAAACATGGGCGCCGCCATGTTACTGTACGGAAAACAATTTCCTGGGAGATTTGAAGCGCTTGGCCAGTTTCTCGGCGACGTCGAGCCCTCTGCACTGCAGGGCCAACTTGAAGGGTCAGGTCAGATTTCGCGAAGGATGCTCACACTGTGACAGAGCCGGCGGTGTGCCCGCTGGGCGACGGGGAGCAACAGGCACACGGATTTTCTGCGACGAGCGGCGGCGCGTAAGAATTGCGTATGGTGGCGCACATTGCGTGATGACGTACGCACCAGCGGAGATTTTAAAATTCAAACCGACTGGGCGGGCGGAGACAATAACTCTTGTTTTGGCGGCTGGGCTCCCCTCTGGAGATCGGTTCCCCCACCTGACGGAAATTCGGCCTCTGTCTCGTCGGGAAACTGGAGGAAGGTAAGTAGTGACACTGGGTTAACTTTGTTCGCCCAAAACTGTCCCGGAGGGAGAAGGTGACGGTGAGGGGCGGCGTGCCTGTCTTGTGGTAGCCAGAGGCCTGGCGCCGAATCTGGGACCCCGGCGGGAGAATGGAGGCTGGAGCCAGGGACCGGAGAGGGGCGGCAAGGGAGGCGCGGAAGGACCTGCTTTGTGCGAGTGTAGAAGTGCAGCTTCCCAGTGGCCGTGTCATGAGGATCCGCCGTCTTAATCTTCAATCCTGGCGGTGCCTCGTCAGTGGCGATTGGGAATGGATGCAGGGGAGGGTGGAGAAGCTGGACAGGTGAACGAGGGTACCATGAAGAAGGAGAATCAAGAGCCGAAACCAAGGAAGTGTGATCAGTGTAATCCCAGCACTTAGGAGGTTGAGGCAGGAGGATCTCCATGAGTTTGAGGCCAGCCCGGTGCTACAAAGTGAATTCAAGGCCAGGCTGAAAGCAAGACCCTTTCTCAAAAGACTGCCAGGGCTCCTTCCGGTCTGAATCGGCCCAGCTGTCTGGGGTTCCGGGTTCGTTCACCCACCTGCAGCCAAGAATACTTAAAAAAAAAAAAAAATCCCCTGAAATGAGCAAATGAGTTTGCTTACAATTTGACTAAATGGGGAAGACAGCTATTTCGGAATACCCACATGCACTCCAGTTTATAGAAGGAGTAGAACCGAAGTCTGGAAATAATCATATGTAGATTTAACCAATTTTTGGACCAGAGTCCAAAAGGAATGAGATATTAATTTGTTTTGAAAAGGAGGCAATCTATAGCCCATTTTGTAGAGTGGAAGATTACTCTTGTTGAAGAGGAAATTGGAAGAGAAGGACTATTATGGATGTAAATTGAGAAACAGATGAGCATAACGCAGGAGAGACCGGCATTAGGAAAAGGAAACAGAATAGCTCCAGCCTTTCCTGAGGGGAATAAGGGAGCTTGAGGTAGTTCTTGTCAGGCAGCCTCTGACTTGCCACTGAAATGGTCACAGCCAACAGCAGTAATATGGTCGGGTTCATATTTAGGGATTGTGCTACCATGGATACCCTTGTGAAAGCAAGAATCACACCTTTATTCATCTTTATATTTCCGGCATTGCCTCGTACTCCCTCATACACGGTGAGGAGTTAATAAGTGTTTCTGTGCATTGGACCCTTGAAAGTGAAATTAAGTGGTAATCTTTGCAAATGAGGACTTAAGGGTATAAGAACAAGTAAAGTAACCCAGGGGAAGCCCAGTGTGGTAACGCAATCCCAGCACTTGGGAGACTAAGGCGAGCAAGTTCCAGGCCAGCTCAGAATACATAGTAAGTTCAGAGCCAAACTGGGCCTCCATAGCCAGAACCTGTGTCGCCAAAGCCCAGGGGAAAGAAGTTCCTGAAGAAGCACTACAACTTCGCTGCCTTGCTGTTTGAGAATAAGGATAATGGCTGTTGCTTAATGTTCCATCTACACCTACAATGTTTTCCTAATACCAAATTGATGCATGCAGGTCATAAGCATGAAGCGCAGTTCAGTTTCCACCGGTGGTGCTGGCCGCCTCTCCATGCAGGAGTTAAGATCCCTGGACCTGAATAAACCAGGCCTTTACACCCCTCAAACGTAAGTGCCTCTGCCTGTGATTCTCTCCTGGCTGCCTCCTCATCTTGGCATCTTTGTAAAGATGGTGAATAGGTATAGAAAGAGTGATGTCCTGGGTGAATCCTGTCAGTTCCCAAGGGCACCTAACTTAGAATCAATGAAGTCTTAAAAACAGGCATGATACAAGGTGTTGTGTGTCATCACATTTGTTTCTTAAAGTTCTGCTGCCAAGTGATTTACCCATCACCTCCTAAAAATACAACTTCCCCTGTAGATCTCGTTCCTTCTTGTTTTCCTCCTTTTGTTATAGACCTGCCGGTTTAAGCAGACTGCTGTAACTCGGTTTGCTGACATATTCCCCACTGCCAAAGTTCTTAATCAAATCAGAGCAATATTTCTCCAATGACCGGCCATAATATAGTTGCAGCCTATAGAACTCCTGTTAAGATTTGAGTCTAGGTGCCCACACCAAAGTCTAGTGCAGTCATAGCACTGAGAGGTGACTGGATCTAGTGCATGATTGATTCATGGTGCAATGTTAGGATTAAGGGTGGGTGATTACTAAATCAGTCCACTGATTGGTTTGGCACCACCCTAATCCTGGTAGTTTGGATACAATAGAAGGGACAGAAAGAGGCTCGCCTTCCCTCTTCCTTGCTTTGCTACCTTCTGCGCACTATGAACTGTTTTTCCTGTGCGATGCCTCTCCTCCATGCCACCTGCCTGGGAACCAGCCGATTAAGACTGAAACTCCTACAAACTGTGAGCTAAATAAACCTGTCCTTCTTTAACTTTGGGTGTCAGGTATTTTACCTCAGCAATGAGAAAAGTAACTGAGGCAACACCACTTCTCCAAACTTTTTCCTCAAGATTTGCCAGAAATAAGTGTTCAACGAAACTTGCCATCACAAACTGGAGATTTTCCTATGAGTGATGTACTGCCAGCAAACAGAGCTATTTCAAGTCACGGTAGTCTTTCTCTGACACCTGGGTACACGTTGCTTGCTAACTTCTTAAATTACTTGGTTTATATAGCGTAGGCCTCTGCTACTTTTTGAAATTTGAACTACTTTTATCTTTTTCTTACTGAATAGTTTAAACAGATTTTTTTGTATATGACTTACACTAAAATGTTTTAGGTCTTGAACTGTACTAGAAAAAGGTTGCCACTGTCAATGTTTATTGTCCATAATTTAAATAGTGTATGTTAAGTGCAGATACATTCTGAAAGTTTAAAAGAAAAAACTTCAAATGTGGCTTTATTCTATGATCAAGTGCATTTATTTTTACTTTTTTCCTTTTTCTTAAAGTTGTTATCTATAAATGTATAATTTTTAGAATGGAATCATAGTGTAGAACAAATTTTGTTCTGCTTCTTAATATCTTAATATTATAACTGATACTGTATCTTAACCCATCTTAGTCATAACAGCTAAGGTTGCTGCAAAAAATGTTTGTGATTTTTGAATAATGTTTACATGTAAGGGGGAGGAAGTATTGGTTCCAACATATTTCCAGAAGTTTTCTGAAATGATATTTTTATATTTGTTTTAAAGAGTCCTTTTTCTACTTTTTTTTAAAGCAAAGAGAAACCAAGCTTCAGCAAGTTGAGTATAAACAAATCTACATCTGAGAGGAAAGTCTCTGTATTTGGTAAAAGGTAATGGTACTTTTTATTTGTTCTGTTCAAGAAATTCTTATAGCCTTGCACTGATACACTCAGAAAGCAAAACTTAGATGAGTAGTCTCTGGAGAGAAAAATTCTTACCTAGTTTCCAGTTTAAAGTGGTTAAAATGTTAAGTTATACTGCTGTAGATGATATTAATAAATATATCACCACATTCAGACCACCATTTCTTACAAGAGAATATTTATTTAAGAATCCTAGTTCTGTGGCTCATGTCTGTAATCCCAGCACTCGGGAGGCTGAAGCAGGAGGATTGTTGTGAGTTCGAGACCAGCCTGGGCTACAAAATGAGCTCAAGGCCAGCCTGAACTGCATAGTGAGACCCTGTCTCAAAAAGACAAAAAAAAAAAATATCCTAGTTCTCAGATACTACAAAGTGATAAATTATAAAATAAGGTGGGATTTTCCTCTAGTCTAGAATTTGAGTCTTACACTCCTAGTGATTAACGAGTACTCCAAAGAACTTTAGTCTTGTGAGCTATAATATTCACCATATTAGAAATTAACCTGAGAGAGTTTTAAAATATATATTAATTCAGTGTAACAATAAGCTCATTAGATAGTAACCAAAACTTAACATGTTCAGGGAGGAGTTCATTTTGTGTATTTTTTATTTTTTCAAGACAGAATCTCAACTATAGCCTGTCCTTGAACTCACTGCATAGCCCAGGTGGACCTCAAACTCAAGATCCTCCTGCCTCAACCTCTAAGTGCTAGGATTACAGGAGTGTGCCACCATGTCTGGCTGTTTTTAATTAAAAGCAAAAACAAATTTCATAAGCAAAACCATTTCAAAGGAAAGAGTGATATTGTTTTACAGTTTTGCAAATCTCTTCAATGTCTGGCTTAACAGAAGACCCCTATATTCTGGTGTCTGCTTCTGTAATCAACCTTCATAGTACAATAGCAGCCTCTGCAAAACTGTCCTGTACACTCGTGAAAGGATGAGAACGAAAAGAGCAGATGCATCTAGTTTTATTATGACAATGGACTGGACTTTGTGGAGATCCTGGATGACACTCAGAACCACTTGCAGGAGCCGCCAAGCAGTTGTAGGGCTGGAGGCTGGGGAGGGTTTACCGCTGCGGGCTGAAAAGGTCTCCTCTACCTTCCCAGGGGCTCTGTGGTTGGGCTCCAAACTAAATAGATGGAGGCAGACTCACGGGAGGAATGAGTTACTAGCTGTATGGCCTTGGATAAATCCCCCTCCTTCACCTCTCCATACCTCCGTTTCCTTGTGTGTCTAACCTTTGTCAAGTACTCCCAAAGGCCAGACTCTGTTGTGAGCGTATTGCCCACGTGAAGCCCTAATCGATTCTGGGGCAGCCTTCCTGCAGGGAAGTGGGTAACGGCAGGGCACGGTCAGGAAGGAGCCGGGCCACGCCAGGGCGCAGGAGGAAGCGCAGAGGGCTTGGTGCGGAGCATGTGCGCGTTCCCAGGGAGTGCTGTGGGTGGTCACGCAGAGCACCACAAGTGTATTTTTATTCCCATCTCACTTACTTGTATTATCTGCTAACTGCTACGACTCTGTGCTTTACTCTTTCTATGCTTTAAATAACAGCATTCTGTATAGTTAGAAAAGAATTTAAAAGTTAAACCTTAATGTTTGGTGCCAAAGCTAAAATTTAAAATGGCCTTGGGGGGCTGGAGATATAGCTCAGTGGCACAGTGCCTGCCTGGCAAGTGCCAGGTTGAGAGTTCGATTCCTGGTACCAAAAAAAAAGGAAAATGGCCTTGGAATAATTTATACTTGACCACAGATAGAAACAATTTTGACTAATGTTTTAAAAAATACATTTCCATAACCCAAACGCCATCAACCAGGGAACGGATTTTAAAAAGATGTTTTATATTTCTGTTCAGTGGAGTACTACTCAGCCATACAGAAGGATAAACTCAAGGTAAATGGGTGCAACTTGACACCATACTTACAAGTGAAATAAATCAGACTCAAAAGATGTATACATCATATCGTCTCCCTGGTATAAAAAAGATCCAAAATCTACAGTAGATACTGTGAAAGGGAAAGAAACTACTCAGAAGGAAAGAATAACTGGGATAGGGGAAAGGAAAAGAGAAGGAAGGGAAAAGAAAATATATGTGTATATGTATATATATACACAAGATAGCTAAGGTAATTGTACTACTAGTTTGTTTTAGTTTATTGCAGAGAATGGTTTGTGTTTATATTATTTGATCAATTTTGCATACCTGTATCTTATAATCTGAGCATCTACTTTGAAGGTAACAATATGCAATATATTAACCATTATTAATTACTTACTATGAAATTTAGTATCATTGTTCTAATCGGGTGTTTTTTGTTTTTTTTTTCTTTTAAAAAAATAAATAATTTTCCAGAACCAGTGGACATGGATCCCGGAATAGTCAACTTGGTATATTTTCCAGTTCTGAAAAAATCAAAGACCCAAGACCACTTAATGACAAAGCATTCATTCAGCAGTGTATTCGGCAACTCTGTGAGGTAACTTATAGTTCAAATGGTCTTAAGTTGTGACTGTTCTTTTAGGTATTTTCCATGATTCTTCTATTGCAAAATGTTTGACTGTTCATAAAAATTATTGTAGTTTCTTACAGAAAATGGTTACGTATACAGTGTATCCATGAAATCCCTCCAAGCTCCGTCAGTCAAAGACTTCCTAAAGATATTCACTTTTCTTTACGGTTTCCTGTGCCCTTCATATGAGCTGCCAGACACAAAATTTGAAGAAGAGGTGCCAAGAATTTTTAAAGACCTTGGGTATGTATGTTATATTTCCCATTAGTCCGGAGAGATTATTGGAAGACAGAGAGGAACCAAACTCAAATTTGTAAAGAATTTGAGTTAGAGAAGTAACGTGATTTAAGATGAGCATTATATGTACAATAAAGAAGAAAAAACTGGCAATAACTGTATTTGTCTGTTACCATTGCAAAATACCTGACACCAGATTATTTATAAAGAATAGGGCTTCAGCTGGGCGTGGTGGCTCATGCCTGTAATCCCAGCACTTAGGAGGCTGAGGCAGGAGGATCCTGCAAATTCGAGATCAGCCTGGGCTACAAAGTGAGCTCAAGGCCAGCCTGAACTGCATAGAGAGATCCTGTCTCAAAAAGACCAAAAAAAAAAAAAAAGAATAGGGCTTCATTTAGCTTGTGGCTCTGTGAGTCTAGGAAGCTCAAAAGCAGGTGTTATAAATTAATAACTGGTGGTCACCACCAGCTGGATTAAACCAGCATGGTGCTGAGCACAGATGGCCCACCTGAGGAAAGTCACCAGCATACATAGAGACGTGGAGAAGACAACTGAGGCGGTGTGACTTTCTCTAAGTGTTGCTGTCTGAGCCGTTGGTTCTCCGGGAGGAGCTCGTCATGACCAGCTTCCCCGGTGTGAGTTCAACCATTGTCATCAGGGGAGCTCAGGACCTTGTTGGTGAGGGTGGCTGCGGTTCACTTTGGGGCAGCTCTGGTCCTTACATTGAGCATCACCTCCTGGCTCCAGAGGGGAAGACGTGTGCTGTTTAATCTCCAGGAGAAACTTGTCACACTGGCTTCCTGCCATGTACTCGACTGTTCTCATCATTGGAGGTGCTCGGGACCTCTATGTCGCTGAGGATGGCTGTGGTACTTTTCTGGGCAGCCCTGGTCCTTATTTTGAGTGTGACTTCTCAGCTCCAGCATAGAACCCTCAGCCTGCCAGCACAGCTCCTTCACCCTGGTGGAGTAGACTTTTTAGCTTCCACCACTGACCTTTGGGCCTTCCCAGGGCAGACTTGCATGAGTCCTTGTCATGGGCTCCTGACCTCCCGTTGGACTCGTGGGAGGCACTGTCAAGGGCTCTGGGTCTTCATCTGGACTCAGGCAGGACAGTGCTGTGGGAGCCAGGCCCTTGGCTGAATATTCTGGGTCTTTAGCGTTGCGGACAGATTTCCTGCACTTTCTTGTGTTTAACTCTGGGTGACCATCATAGAATAGTATTATAAATTCTGATGCTAATTGTTCTCCTCACAACCCCTGAGTACAACAGCAGGACTCCATCCTCTATCCAGCATCCAGTGGGGACCTTTTCACTGGGTTGTGACAAGGCAGGGAATGTCGCAGGCTGAGACAGAGTGAGTGTCAGAGGGAATGTACTTTTACACACATGACTTTGGGGTGACGTTTCCAACATGTGAATCCTGAGGGGCCAACATTCAGACCACAGCAGCTAGGTTGTTACAGAACTGCAGGTGACAACATGAACCCTGCCCTGCCGGAAGGGTGGAGACGCCGAAGCACAGGCAGCCTTGCTGCAGCAACAGCGGCAAAACTGTGCCCTGATGACAACGGAGTGAGCCCAGAGTGCGAAGAGGACTTCTGTGTGCATAGTCCACGCATGCAGAATACTGGGGGGCGCTGAATTTACAGGACCAAAAGATCTTCGGGGAGGTGTCTGGCACATTGATTGTAAATTAAATTCTGCATCTTTAGGGGCGATAGGTGCAGCTTCATCTGCAGAGAAGAAACACAAAAGTAGATGACGTCATTGGAGTAAGACTAGCGCTCAATCGCAGCAAATATGTTTTAGACAAATCAAGACTCTGGGACATGTGCAGGTTTTTAAAGCATAACTTCTTAATTTAGCCATGATTTGTACTGTATCAACAGAAGCTTTTTTCTCATTTTTCATAGGTATCCTTTTGCTCTGTCCAAAAGCTCCATGTACACGGTGGGAGCCCCTCACACCTGGCCGCACATTGTGGCAGCCTTGGTTTGGCTAATAGACTGCATCAAGGTATCTGATTTGACGTTTATATGTACACATAGGACACTTGGGAGGCTGAGGCAGGAGGATCACCACAAGTTCAGAGCCAGCTTGGGCTACATAGGGAGTTCGAGGGCAGCCTGGCCTACATACTGACACTGTCTCAAAAAAGCAAAGACATCAACAGCCAAAGAAAGCACACACAGGGAAGTCTTGTTTGTTGTGTTTTTGAAAAATATTCCTGTTTCTCTCCCAGCCCTGCTTTTGCCACTTGAGAAAGTCTGCTTCAGTTTTCATTTTTCAAAGCACATTTGATTTGAAGTTCTTGAAACTGTTAACACATGACTGAGGAGAGGTGAGGGGAAGCAAATTCCACTTGTTAGAGATTATTTATTTTCATAAGGCTTTAAAGCTTAAATAAAAATCAATAGGATGTTGCTTTTAAAATTTTCCCTTATGAAATTCATTTTTCCTCTTTTTATATGAAAATTATTTGCGGATGAAAAATAGCTCCTTTCAACAATATATAAATTATTGAAACAATTTATACTTTTATATGCTTCATTATTGGTATCTCTCTTAATTTCCCTGTACATGTTTTTTGTAATGAACTAATAATATACTAAGTTTATCAGTGCATCCAGTTTGGGGAGTTTTCATATTTGCATTTTTTGAACATTCTTCACATTGCAATAACTGCCTCTTCCAATCTTCTTTTTTTCTTACCGATTTTTAAGATGTACATTGTTTTCTGGGGTTTGCTTTGCTTTGTTTTGTTTGCAGTGCTGGGCATCAATTCCAGGGCTTTTTTAAAATGTCCAAAAATATCATAGGATTGTTTTTTTTCATTGCTATCACATCTATTTCATAGATATATTGGGAAATTCACATTTTGATAATTAGTCTTGTCATTTAGGAAAGTATTAAATCTTTTATTTATTAATATCTTTTTTTTTTTTTTTTCTCTAGACAGGGTTTCACTTATGTAGTTCAGGCTGGCCTTGAACTCACATTGTAGCCCAGACTAGCCTCAAACTCTCAGCGATCCTCTTGCCTCAGGCTCCTGAGTGCTGAGCTGACAGGTGTGCACCACCACTCCTGGCTATTCATATTTTTTTGCTTTCTTCAGTGAAGTGTTGTAGCTTTCTTCATTTCAAGTGACATTTCTTTTCATGAATCAGTTGTTTCAGTGCTCTGTTGCTGAGATGGGAAGACTTCCTTTTACTTTTTTATTCTATTTCTAAAGTTGCTATTGCTGAGAGTTTTTTATGTCAAACCGCATTACTACTATTCTATTATAACCATGTACCTCAAATGAAATATTTCCTTTTATTATTTACTTAGGATTGTATTCATATTGAAGTTCACCTGCTTTTATCAATAGTTGTTGAAGGTTGTCATGCTTTTATAAGATCTAGTTAAAGCTTTCTCTCTTTTTTGATAGAATATATTATTTTTCTCTGTTTGTTCCCCATGGATTTTTCTTTTGTTGTACTACTGAATTATTTGTTAATATTTGTAAGTAAAGCTTGATTCTTCTCTCGTTTTTGCTGTGCCCCCTCCCGCAGAGCTTGCCCCATGACTGGTTCAGGTGGCAGTAGTTTAGCCAGTGTCTCGCTGTCCCTGCCCCTGAGGATCCCGAATGGGCAAGCTGTGTGTGCTGCAGGGGTCCGTGGTGGCCTGGTTGGTGGCCACGGGGCAAGGGCCCAACTTGCTTCAGAGCCTGGGTCCTTTTCCTTCTCTCAAGTTTCACAGTTTGGAGAAGGGGTATTATGATGGAAAATGCGACCGTAACTGAGAACAGATGACTTGAATCTTGAATGACTTTCTTTTCGGTCCTTGCAGTAGTGGCTCTCTGTAGCCCCTGGGGATCTGTTTGTCCCAGGGCGAGACCTTCCTTGAACCTTGCAGCATAATAAGAGTTTTCACAAGGACCCTTGAGAGGGGAGCAGAAACTGTCTTTCCCCTGATGACAGGCCCTGTCCTAATCTGCAGGCATGTTATACCTGGCCATCACCTGAGACCCTGCTGAAGAAGACGAGTTGGTAGTGAGCTCCCCTTCACCCACCCTGGAAACCCAGAAAGACCTGGGGTGCCTTTAAGGCAGCAAATGGCAGGGCGGGCAAGTGACCCCAGGCTAAAATCCTGGGAAGGACCAGAAAATTCCATTGTGTTTCACAGAAACCATTTTTTTTTATCACTTTCAAATTTAAAAAGTAGTAATATAAAATTCAGTCTTAAAGTTCCTGTGTATGTATACTGCAGGAGACCACTGATAACACTGGGGCACCAAAATTGAGTTCATACAAGAGAGATAATTATTATTGGTTCACCTTTTACCTGGCAGGTCTCATGTGGAGTCTTAGAGTTGCGTTAGAGTTTGTGTGCTCTCACTGGGTTAATAACACAACGATCAGTGTGTTCTTGTCTATGGAGCAGAACTATATCTGGAACCCATGCCTTCTAAATTCTAAGGCACCTAGTTTCTCAATAGAACTTTAAGCCTCAATATAATATAAAATAAAAAGTTTTAGTTATGCAATTAAATGCTTTTAAAAATGACACTAAAAAATGAACTTAACATGAGAGCTGTGTTTTTCATGTAGTACTGAATCTGCATAATATGTTTGTATGTAGATACACAATGCCATGAAAGAAAATTCACCTTTGTTTGATGATGGACAGCCTTGGGTAGAAGAAACTGAAGATGGAATTGTGCATAATAAGGTACTATATGTTACCATAAACTATAATGAGTCGTTTTATATTAATAAGCAGATTTGTCACTATTGAAATTGTGTTGCAGAATTTATCTTTTGCTTCCTAAAAACACATCTAAAATTAATTTTTTTAAAATATTATTCAAAGTGGCTATTGTCATAGTTACATTATAGTTTCCTAAAATGAAGTGGGCAAAGACACTGGAAAATGTTAAGTAAACTCAAGAGGCCAGGCATGATGGTACCTGCCTATAATCCCAGCTACTCGGGAGACTAAGGCAAGAAGATCACAAATTCAAGGCCAGCCTAGGCAATTTAGCAAGATCTAGTCCCAGAATAAAAATTTTTAAGAGGATGAGGATGTAACTCAGAGCTCCGAGTTCATTTCCTCTCTACTGAAGGTGAAAAGAATTATGTAAAGGCATTGGAATTGAATCATAGTGCAGTATACATTATACAGTGTTTCTTTTCCTCCATCTTAAAGAACAAAGATATCAGTAAAGTTATTCCAGTGTTATTCTGTCAACGCGAAGCATGATGGATTGAGTCTGAAAATACCACATGTAGACTCCTGGTTTATTCATTTTATTTTGGACTTTCTAAATCGGGTATATTGTCACTTACCGCAGGGATTCCTCTTTTCAAAGTGATTGAGATGAAGGTAACAAATAGGTGGTGCACATAGCTAGCTGTGTGTGTTGTGGAGCACAACAGGCACTTTACATGGAGCCCAAACCACGTGACCAGCCCCACACCATTCCCTAAACATGCAGATGTGCACATCCATGCGGGATAAACACCAGCTCCGAAGGTGCATTTAAATGTGGCAGACACAGATGGCCTCTCAGAAGAGAGACCGTCCTGTGTTCTGACTTGAACCTTCACTCTTCGCAACCTTTACCGAAAAAGGAAAGTGGGAGTAACTCTAATCTTCTCTTTCATGGCTGTCTGAGAAAAAGTTCAAAGATTTATCAATGGACTGGCGTGGCATCATCGCCTTTTTTTTAATGAGAATAAGTACATCCCTTCACCGTCTCAGTAGTGATCCTAGCTGGAGAGGCGTCTAGAAAGCCTTTGGTTTTCTACTTTCAAAAAAATTCTCCCCCACTGCAATATAGATGAAATACATTTCACTTTACCTCAGTTTGCACCCAAATACAATTAGGAACCAATTATAACTATCAGATTTCTTGGTGGTCATCTAAAGATTAAACCAGTAAGAGTTATCCCTGCCACCTGAGCTGTTATTTCAAGTGACAATTTATAGAGAAGCACTTTGAAAACCCAAGTGCTGTTTTTAATTGTAGCAATTTATCAGACTACCCAGCTTCACGTGATTCTTTTTTTAAATTTTTCCACCGGATTCTGATTCACAACCTATGTGCTACAAACTCATTTTGTTTCATTCTATAATGATAAAAATTAAGCAAACCAATTATCTTTTACTAAATTCAGAAGAGACTACCTGAAACAGAATAAAAATGTATTAAGTTACTATCAGTGATAAACCTCTCCAGTTCCAGGAATATTCACGCGGCTTATTTCGGGTACCCGTTCCATGTCAACCAAGTAATGAGGAGGTTGCCTAGTAAGCAAAGAAAGAACACAAAGGGAATTGGCTTGTCCTGGGAGTTACTTAACTTCATCCCAGGTATGGAAAGTTCTCGTCAGCCATCCTCACCTCATAAAATATGCACTCTTAGTGACCAAAGTTCCTCCTGACTTTGTAGTGTTTCTTTGTCTAAGCAAATATTATAGACTCTAAAGCCACACGTGGTAGCACACACCAGCAATCCTAGCTACTCGGGAGACCAAGGCAGGAAAGTTTGAAGCTGGTATAGGCAATATAGCAAGATTCTGTCTCAAAAGAAGGGGAAAAAATGAACACTAATACTCTGCTCTTTAGATTTCTACTTGCCATGCCATTCTGCATTCTGAGGTTACCTCTTTAGCCTCTATTAATTATACTGTGGTTTTCACAATTAAGCCCTGTCAGTTGAACTGAACTTAGATGAACAGTAATTCAGTTCAGTTCTTCATAAGGTGCATCACTCCTAAAGATGAGCAGGTTTATGCATTTTATCTTGAATTGCACTTAACGTTTCTTGTTTAGTTGACCTGAAAATTCTAAAGATATAGTTGGCTATTTTTAAATGTCTTCTTTACCCAAATTTAAGTGTTATTTTTGTCCTCAATATTTACATTTAGAAGTAGATCAACTCTGTACAACATAATTAATGATACGGGGTTTTGTCCCTTATTCATAGGAATTCATGTAACTACTTAGTGTTCCTGACTTCGTTTTTATTCCGACTTAAATTCCCACTCTGAGAAGTCCTGAGTTTGTTTTAACATCTGCTTCCCCCATCAGTTGTTTCTGGACTATACCATTAAATGCTACGCGAGCTTCATGGCTGGTGCCGACACCTTTGACGACATGAACGCAGAGTTGCAGTCCAAGCTGAGTGAGTGTTCTTTTCCCAGTGGGCGCGCTTTTAGTCATTCAAATCACACATGGGCTAGCAGTGTCTGCAGCTAAGGGTTCTGTGAGCTACTTACTGGAAATGTAGCTGGATGCCTGAAGATGCTTACCCTGTGGTTTCTATGGTGGAGAAAAGTAATAGCTAAGTAGAAAGAACAGTAGTGTTGGGAGTAAGACATGAGACAGAAGCCCCTCCTGGCTGTGTGAACTTAACAAATTATTTGATCTCTGGCAAAGCTTTGCCAGAGTAGATGAAAGAGTAATGAGATACCAAACACGCTGCTAGGAGCACAAAAGATAATTAGCAAATGTTATTTCTCCTGGGGGATAGTCCTTGCTGTATGATTTGAGAAATTAAAGCACCAATTAGCCAAAAGCTGGCTAACTCTCTTAAAAGCTGGCAGACAGTCCAAGTAAAGAAATTATGTTTTCACTCTAGTAACAATTAACTAACACTTAAAAAATCCAGAGTGTTACTTTACATTGTTCTTTGTATTGAAATTGCCTTGTATATAAAGGATCAGAGGGGTAAATAAAACAGGTGATGATGTTCAAAGCTGTTCCTCTAAAGACATGGAGTTGATCAAAACAGAAGACTCACCTTGCCACTTGAGGTACCACAAGCAAAAATCATTCCCATGTATTCCCCTGAGAGTATACCTTCCCTAAGAGTGACCTAGACTTTCTCAGTCTGTCCACCTGGGAAAGAAGGAGATAAATGATGCTTTGTTTTCAGAGAAAAAAATTCCTAGTAATCTAACACAGAAAAATGCTGGTGAGGTACTTGATATTTCTGTATATAATTAAACATATACATGCATGTATTCATTCATATAAATTTTTATTGCATACCTACTGTGTGCTAGACCATGTAACACTGAGTATACAATAATAAGAGTGACAGTATTCACCCCACAAGCTTGCATTCTGATCCCCAGAAAGGGACAGTAATAAAGTGAGCAACTCTAACTCAAATGGTGAAAAGTGCTGTGGAGAAAAACCAACCAGAGTGGGGGAACAGGTCACAGTAGGGTAAAGGAAGGGGTCTGCGATTTTACAAAGAATAGTGTTTCCTTCACTGGTGGTGCTCAGAGCAGAGGTGGAAGGCAGGGAGGGAGCAAGCAGTGGTGGGAACCTGGAGGAAGAGGCCGCATGTTGATTCTTACCAAGTTGGGGGGTTTTTGTCTCCAGAGGATTTGTATAACGTCGATGCCTCTAAGCTGGAATCATTAGCCGCAAAAAACAAAGCATTGAATGAACAGATCGCAAGACTGGAGCAAGAAAGAGAAAAGGAACCGGTTAGTAAACATGTCCATAAACTTTCCTCATAGCTCTTATGGCCTTGAGTCTTCATGAAGAATATTAGCTCTATCAAATTTTTTTAAAGCTAGGTTAACAATCTGAGCTTCTTAAAAGTTGGGTTTTTACATGGGGTAAAACTCCCAGCAAAAACATGTTTTGTATCGGTGGAGCTTTGTGGAGCTTTGTTCTCCTTTGTGTCCATTAGTCTTGGTCTGATGGTTTTTGGAACATGATGAAACATTCCTACCTCCTTGCACAAGACAAGTGTCGTTTCAGCCAGCTCCGCACAATGTGCCCCTCCAAGGAGCATAGTTCTCAAGAGGCCCTGAGTTTTATAGCAAAAAAGCAGTGCTAATAAGTGAGTTTATATAATACATTGAAACTTAAGTGTTCTCTAAAGTCTAATGCCAGAATCTTAATTTTATTTTGTGTGTTACTAGGTAAGCACCTAGACTATTCTAAATGTTTAGGGTTCTTACCCTCTCTGGCCCTTGATTGTTTTCTCCTGAAGTACCTCAGGATAATGTACTCCTCTTTTAGTTCTTTTGATACCTAAAAATGAAAAGAACACGCTAATTTACCATTCTCTGAGATTAATTTAAATAATACTGCTTTCCTTTAAAGAATGATGTGAAACTAATTTAATATTCTCATCTCTTAAAGAACCGTCTAGAGTCTTTGAGGAAACTGAAAACTTCCCTACAAGCAGATGTTCAGAAATACCAATCATACATGAGCAACTTGGAGTCTCATTCAGCTATTCTTGACCAGAAACTGAGTGGTCTCGATGAAGAAATTTCTAGAGTAGGTAAGACCAGCTCATGCTAGTCAAGCTCCCTCAGATGGGCACATGGGTTTGTCTCATGTGAAGGTCACTGTGCCCTCCATATCTTTTTTCCACCCTGATAAATTTTTGTAGCAAATTACCAGGTTTTCAGTCCTTCTGTGTTAGAGGCTACAGTAACAAATTGCTAACAAACTTGTTGGCCTAAACAGTAGAATTCTATTGTCTCACAGCTGTAGATGCTGTAAGTCCAAGATCCAAACCGTCTGCACTCCGTCTTCCTGCACCTGATGGCTGACAGCACTCTAGGCTTTGTTGGGCCGGAAGCTGGGCAAAAGGGTGGCGGGGCTGAGGCAGCCTGGGGACCTGAGAAGAGGTTCAGAAGGGTCCAGGACGCAGCCTGTGGGTGGAGTGCTTGCCTAGTATGTGGGAGGGCCTGGGTTCGATCCTAGTAACAGAATAAATGAACAGATAGCTATTACTGTTGTCCCGGGATGTTGCTCCTTTTATTTTATTCTATTAAGATTTTAGACATATCTGTCCCATATAGGAGTGGTGTAGATTGTTTTTAGACTATTTAGTTTAACTCTTACACTGTAGCATGTTGGTTGTCTGTCAAATCAAGGCTTATAATTTTCCATAGTACAGTATTTGCTAAATCAATTTATTGTTTTTTACAGATGACTCTGAGTATAAACAAACTTTAAATATTTTACACCTGTCCTCTGATCAGTATCCTATGCTGGTCATCATGACAAGGAACCATGAGCTAATTTCTTATTCTAACAATGTTTGTAATATAATTAAATCAATGCTTTCTAATGTTAATACTTTATGTTCCTTGTCAGCATTTAATCAAGAAAATTATCATCATTTTTTTTTCAGTAGTAGTTGCAAACTGCATAGAGAAAGTAACATTTAAGCTATCATTTGTCCTTCTAGAGGGATTTAGTTTGGGAGGATTAATTTTATCAGTTAACTTAAGATATTTTAATTCTATAAATATTTTAACATTCTTCATTGTTTAAAGCCATTCATGGGCAAAAGTGAATAAGACATGATTAAACTTCATAGACATATGTTGTGGATTCTTTTGTTGAGGTACTTGTAAAAAATGCATAAAATTTTACTTAAACCAAGTACTGATGTATGGTAAGCCCAGATGTGGAGCGGTGATTATACCAAGGCCAAGCTATTGGTCCTCACGGCCCCTAGGATAAATCTCTTTGCCCTGCTGGCCATCCCCATCCCCTTAGCCTGGTCTTCTGTAAAAAATACTTCCATGGTCTGTGAAAGACATGAGTTGCAGAAAATTGGAAAATATTCTTGATAAGTAGATAAAGCAAGAACCTTAGCAATACATAAAACAAATTTTTAAAAAGGTATATTTTAATGGAAGTGATTTATGTTTGTGAATTATTCAGAGAATTGTACAGGAAGGAATGCTAAAAGCAATTAAGAGAACATTAACAGAGATAGACTACCTCTTGTGTCAGGTTTCTTAAAAAAAAAAACTTTTTTTTTTTTTGATATAGTACTTCCTGAAAAGTGTAGTAAGCCAATAGGAAAATAAGGTGCTAGCATAAAGTTTAATTATATTATCTTTAAGAATGTTGTTAGTAAAATGGGATGAACCAGAATTATCCAAAGAGAGAAAGTATGTATATGTGTAAAACTTGCAAATTAAATATAGGCATCGGTTTTTTCGAAGAAGTTGTAAAAAACTAAAATTTTGGTTTCCTCCGATGCAGAAACAGAATGTGAAACAATAAAACAGGAGAATGCTCGGCTGCAGAATATTGTGGATAACCAGAAATACTCCGTCGCTGACATTGAGAGAATAAATCATGAAAAAAATGACTTGCAACAAACCATCAATAAACTAACCAAGGACCTGGAGGCGGAGCAGCAGCAGCTGTGGAACGAGGAGCTCAAGTACGCCAGAGCCAAAGAGGCGGTGAGTACGCCGTGTCCGGGCGGCAGGCAGCGCTGGCCCTCGTGGGTGTCTGTCCCAGGGGAGAACACAGCAGGGAGAACAAACTGGCTAAAGAAATAGCACGTCTTAGCCCTGAGAGGTACCGTGACTGAGACACTTGTCACTTACGTTAATTCAGGTATACCCCGATGACCCTCAGTCAAATCTAGACGCTTAACAGTGAACAAAGAAATAAGCAGGAAAGTTCGTAAAACATGGAAACGAGCTCCACAAATCCCACCCCATTTACTCTGTAGAAGAGGGAGCAAGTCCCTCCTCACGCTCCTGTCACTTCTCAAACACTCATGCAGCACCTTCTGTGCACCACCTACCGTGACCGGCGTAGGAAAAGTGAAGACAGCCAGGCCTCATGTGCCACGTGCAACCCCAGCCTGTGAGCTGGGGTAAAGTGCAGCCTCACAGCCTGGGTGCACCCGTCCGGGTGCAGGGGTCCCACTCTCACTGAAATACAGGTTACAGCCTCACTCTAAGGGTAGGGCTGCAGGGGGGCTGTAAATTCATTTCGCACAGCTGGGGGCTCATCTGGGATAGTCCATGCCTGCACTGATGGGTCCTGGTGGAGAGGGAGACACGTCCTGCCCCCTTTTGGGGTGGCACGCCCTGCCCAGGTATCCCTCTCCTCCAGAAGCAAAAGGACACCTGTTTTCTAAAGACAGCAGAAGAGACACGGGGAGATAAAAGAAACAAATCATGGCCATCGGGTGATGTCACACCCAGGACAAGGTAGGAGCAGTGAGACCAAGCCCTGCCTTGCTGGTCGGTGACAGTCTCAGGAAGAGGTCCAGAGGGTGTGACTGAGATGGGTCCCAGACAGGCGGTTCTTGGGGGTGCGTGAAAAACCTCTGTGAAGAGGGAGTCGTGTATACCTCTCGGGGAGGGTGTGAGGAAACTCCTTGAAGGAGGCTCCAGTGCAACCTGGAGTGGGGGGCTGAGTGCACGGGACTGCAGCACACGGGCCTCCTGGGAATGGGAAACAGCCCAAGCCCGGGGAGGGAGGGAAAGGAGCCCTGGACACTCTCCCCAGGTGTCCCCTGGGGAACATACCTGGGAACTGCACAGAGTTCTGGGACTGGAGAAATGAATTTACTTGTCCAATGCCTCCCCCCAGAAAGCTAGACTCCAGAAGCAGCAAAAGTGAGGTTTTAATCCGTGCTCTTGAAGCTGCCCTGGGAGGTCATCTATCAAGTGCTTCTGACCCCTGAGAAGGCCATGAGGGACCCACAGAAAAACACTGGGATGTATCTGGGTCACCTGAGGAACCGTGAAAGCTGGCTCTAAGAAAAAAACAGGAGCTGGGCCCTCAGGGAGCTGATTTGGCTGGGGGGTCAAAAACTAGAGGTTGGGGTGGAGAGTGAGCAAATTTGAAAAGGTTTCAGACCACCTGTTAGGCAGATGCTCAACAGAGCTCAAACCTCAGCCTCGCTCGCTGAGGATGGGTGGCTGCCAGACACCGTCTTATAAAAGCTTAGAATGTTACAGAGACAGCCCTCGCAGTGAATGGGTATCTTTCTTTGCCCTCCTTGTGCCAGCTGACATGCTGTCCACCCACTGTTGGGGGGTGGACAATGCACAGCAACTGGAGGCCTCTCCGACACCTTCAGAAGGTGGACAGTGTATGTCCACGGGCTTCCCCTCAACTGCCTGCCACGGCCTAAAATACAGTCTGATAGCTCCTATCGATCACCCAGGCATTCGAGACCAGGCACCAGAGAACGCGGCACCTGGAGTACATGAGTTAGGGCAAATGTCACAGGACCAGACCCTTAGGCAGGCTTGCCCTTGTGGCTATTCTAACTTGTCTCAACCTCAGGCCACCCAGCTAACTCCCTAGCTCCCAAAACAGTGGCCCTAAAAAGATAAAAATAGTAAAAACAAAGGACTTGAGACAGACTTTAGGGATTAAGGTTGCCGATGATAACACCCTGGGTCACATGGGTAAAGATCTCGCTACAGGCCCTTAATAAAAGTGACTGTTACACATGCATAAGTGTAAAGGTCACAGACAGGCAGTTCCTTTGCTAAGACTGGATGCTAATCCTGACAGGATGCGTTGCATGGTGGCCCTGTATCAGGACAGGGGTGCTTGGGAAAACGAGGCCCACACCATAGACCTTGGACCTGCGGAGGTCCCTCCTCCAGAGGAGGAGGAAATGGGAGTTACCCTGTTTCCCTCTCCAGGCAGAACAGATGATGTGCCACACCTGTCGGATCCTTGACTCCCTCCACGGCATCCTGAATGCCATAACTGGGAGTCTCACAGCCACGCGGTCCTTACCGTTCCCTGGGCGGGGTCTCGGGCACTCCTCAGCTGGGAGCCCGTGGGCTGGCCCCTGGCCCTGGCACCCACCAGCCCCCGGCCTCGCCTTGGTGGGGCGAGTGTGCACGGCGACGCCCTCACCTCCACCGCCTCTGGAGCCTCAGTTTCTGGAGGAGTTGGACAAGCAAATTCGTTTCTCACAGAAAGCGTGGGTTAAAAAAGCGTTTCTTCTTCAGTGGGCAGAAATCGAGACAAGAGCATTTCAGACTTAAGTTCTGGTTTGAAATGTTTCCTTTGTTTTTTTAGTTATGTTTATTAGAAAATGTAGTTTTAAAATCTAAACATCACTGAGAAAATTTAGTCTCTAACTTTTGCTCCCAAAGCAGTGACTTTCCATATTGTTAGCTCCAGCACACCCCATAGTATGGTGCGTATTACTTACGCTTCTCACCACTGGCAAAGTAAAGCAGGTTGTTGAGAGAAGCCCTGTTTCCCTAAGGAGCCTGTCCTAGCTTTCTCCTGATGGCATCACACACTAGGTGATACATGTCAGGCAAGCAGCTTCTTAGTTATTAAGGGTTTAACTGCTAACATTATTTTGCACACCTACACACATGATTCTCTACATGGAAAGGGCAGTCCCGTGTTAGCAGTGTCTTCATTTTGGGCCATTTTACCATGATGCTGCTTTTGCACTAGCCATCTGTATTGTCATCCTCCTGACCCACTCTGGCCCATGTATCAGGGAGCAAATATTATACATTTATAAGAAATAGGAGCCAGGCCTGGTGGTATACACCTCTAATCCCAGCACTCAGGAGTCTGAGGCAGGAGGATCTTTACAAGTTGGAGACCAGCCTGGGCTACAAAGTGAGCTCAAGGCCAGTCTGAACTGCATAGCGAGACCCTGTCTCAAAAAGATTTTAAAAAAATAAAGGAAGGAAGGAAAGAAAAAGCGGGGTGGAGCTGTAGCTCACGGTAGACTGTCCCTGGGCTCAATTCCCAGCACGAAAAAAAAAAAAACAGCGTATGGTGGTGAGCCCAGTCTTTAAACCTAAAATTTCAGGTTTTGGCCCCAGATTTGCTAACTGCTTGTGACCTCAGCTTGTCCTCGCTCCTCTTATAGCCTCTGTTTGCTTCTTGCAAAATGAAATGTGGTTAGATTAAATCAGTGCGTCCAAAATGAGATGCTTAGCTGTACCTGACACCTCACGAGTACTAAGTGAAAAGCGGGAGATTATGGATGTCTAGACTAAGTGCACCCTCAGATTTAACAAAGTATGATTCATTGTACTAAAAAGATAGTATATTTTATTTGGACAGCCAGGCTGCAAAGAGAAAAAAGCCTGGTTTGGTTTTGGGGGTTTTCTGTTTGTCTCTCAATGTGGCCTAGGCTGGCCTCAAAGTTGGTGACCCACCTGCCTCAGCCTCCCAAGTGCTGCGATTACAGGTGGGGACCACCATACCCAGTGTGTCACAACAGTCTGTGAAGCAGGTGAGGGTGAGCGGCAGCCCAGGCATGGGCGAGAGCAGGGAGGTGGACAGCGCACAGGCAGCTTGGGGCTCTGCAGAGTTGGGCGTTGGCCAGGGGAGGCCAGGCAGACCAACCGCAGGCTGGCAGTGCATGAAGCGATCAGTGTAAACATCTCACCCGACCTTTTGTTCCTGGATTCATTTTTATTTCACACACCAACTCGGTCCTCAGAGCTCCTGGGAGAAATAGATTCCGCAGCCACGTCTCAATTCATCGGGAAAGTGTGTGACAAGTGTTTGCGTGAGAAAGGGCTGCAGAAAGGAGAAGCTAGAGACATGTACCTGTGCTCCATGTGACCGCCCCCCGCAGTAGGCTCAGTACAGGAAGTGCGTGAGCTTTCCGTGAGTGGGCGAGGTGAGAGTGGAGTCCGGGAGAAGCCATTCCTAGGGCTGCTTCATGTGAGACACACAGGCCTGCACACCGCCACGATCCTGGAGAGACACTGGCTTCCAGGATAGTGGCGTGAACGAGCGATGGCCTGATTTACTAATAGTAAACTCTTTCATTCACTACATAAAGAGTATTGCTTTTGTGAACTGATGTATTTTTGAAATTAAGTTTCAATGTTCACTCTACCCATTACATTCCTTTACTGAAGTTACTCGTTTTTACAAATGATTAATTGTAATGAGAAATTAAGTACTAAATGAAGGCTTTCCTTCATTTAGTACTAAGTACTAAATAAAGATGCCTAGATCTGCAGATTTATTTATTCCAGTGTTAAGCACCTACTGTGTGCCAAGCACTGTTCCAGGTGCACCTGCAGCACGTAGCTAGGTGAGGGAATAACACTGCAGCAGGTAGCGATGAAAGTACGCTAAGGGTTTAGGAAAACGGGCTATTTATGGAAGGAAAGTCTCTGAGGACAGAATTTGAACAGAGCTCTGAAGGCAGGAAGAACAGGAAATGTAAAATATGTTACTAAAATATTTATCAATATATTGTCAACATTTTAAAATATTCATGATTAATTATATTTCTTAGATGTATGTTTTTTTAATGTGACAAAAGTCTTTATTTTTGTGTCATAAAATTTCTGTCTGGCATTTGAAAAAGCAAATTTTAGTATTAATACCTAAATATGGACTCACTTATTCTAAACTCCTTATCAGGTAAATAGAACAGTTGTATATTGTTTACCAGCCAATCATGACCCTTAAGATATAAACTTAGTATGAGTAAAACCTTTCATTCTTTGTATATTTTTTAAACTACCACCCTTTCACAAACTACTGAATTACTAAAAATTGACGTAATGGGCTTGAGGATATTTAGCTCAGCAGCGTAAGCACCTGTGTGGCAAGCACAAGGTCATGAGTTCGATCCCCAGTACAGGAAAAAAAAACACAACATTTTGTATAAAATTACAGAAGTAGAATTGGACCAAAGTACCCAGAAGTTTAAAAAAAAAAAAAAAACCTAAAATGGTTGACCTTGAGAACCAATTCTTTCCAGTTTGCTCATTAGCACATTGTCTAAGGTGACTGTTGAATCCCATGTCTTTGCCCTTTATTCTTAAGCTGACCCATAATATACGGGGCTTGGAACAAAGTTTTGACATTCCAGCTGCTGTTTAATACGCATGTTCACTGTTACACTGTTAAAACAGACCTTAAAGTGACACCCCAAACCTTTTCCACCCACACAGTTTATAAGAGCTTTAAAAGACTCAGGTCTGCTGGGCAGGGCGGTGTAAAAATGAAAATGAAATAAAATTACAGAAGTGTCGGTTGAAAGCCATATGGAACAGGACTGCTTTATTTTTAACATTTCTTTTCCTATTCTCTGCTTACAGATTGAGACACAATTAGCAGAGTATCACAAGGTGGCTAGAAAACTGAAACTTATCCCAAAAGGTGCTGAGAATTCCAAAGGTTACGACTTTGAAATTAAGTTCAATCCTGAAGCCGGTGCCAACTGCCTTGTCAAATACAGGGCACAAGTTTATGTAAGTCAGTCATCTGATTGGTGTCTGGAGACGTTTACACTTCAGTACGTCTGTAACCCAGGACCACTGCACAAGGAAAACGGAGCTTTTTTGTCTTCTTTCTTGCTAGAATCCTTGTCTTTATTATCCCTATCTCTTCAGGCCACAGTCTTTTCTTCTTCTCTGCTAGCTTTCCCTCCAGCTGTCCAGCAAGAGATTTAATTATTTATCAAACTGGTACCGGGACATACAGATATTACTCAGCCTTTTCTCTCCAATTGCGTCTTGTCCCTCAAGGGAGAAAAGCATACATAAAAAAATAAATAAATACCAAATAGTGCATTAGTAGAATTCCTTACAAGGTATAGTAGCAAGACCAGCTCTTCCACAGAGATGGGAACCTACAATGAAATTTTTTTTGGAGGCAGGTTTGAGAGAGGGTTTCACTGTAGTTCAGGCTGGCTCGAGCTCACATCGATCTTCCTGCCTCAGCCTCCCAAGCACTGGGATGACAGGCGTGTGCCACCATGGAGTGAAATCTTGAAAGGTAAATGTTAGTACGGCCTGTGGAAGAATCCAAGCGCAGGAACACACGGGAAGGCACAAAACGTCAAATGGACTCAAAGGAACAGCAGCCAGCCAGGGGAAGCTGTGCTAAATTTTGAGAAGAAATTTTTAAATCTTCTATCACAACTTCTTATTAACAGATTTCATTATATATGTGCCCCAAGACAGCTTTCCAAGCACTTATGTTTGATATGAGAATGTTGATGAACATCAAAAGCTATCTGTTTCTTCCCTCGAGAACTACTTTATTCAGCAAATGTTTACCGAGTGCATATCATGTTCTAGACCAGCTATGAAGAAAAAAATGCCCAGATAAAACATTGGTTAAATCAAGCTAGACTTATTTGCCTGGTTTTTGTTTTGTTTTGTTTTTTGTTTTTTTTGTGGCCCTGGGGCGGTGCTGGGATGGAACCCAGACCCTCACACCTGCTAGGCAAGCGCTCTGCCTCTGAGCCATATCCCCAGCCTGAGACTCGTGTCCAATAGGGACAAGATGTGTCCAGCAACATCTGCTTGTTTACTGAGTTGTTTCTCACAGCTGTTGCTCTGGCTAGCTAGGTAAATGCATCCATTTCTATCAGTGCACAGGCAGAATTTTCTCACCAATAAGAAAGTACCTGGGTCACATCCCTGAGAAAAGATTACATAGTACAAAAGAAGGCATATGCTCAGAAATTTCACTGTGGTCTCTGAGAGAAAGAATCGATGGAGTACAATTCCAGGTGTTACGTGTTTGTGGAGAAGTTGATGAACAGAAGTATGTTTCAGAAGGGAGCAGGTGAGGGCCTGGCCTGCACTGAGTGGTAGAGTACCCGCCAACATGCAAGGCCAAGTTCTGTCCCCAGCACCAAAAAAGAATGTGAAACATCAGCCCTCACTCTAAACTTTCCCTGTTGAGACCAGCAAATGAAGACTTCATCAGGTTTTTGGTGACACATCCAAGAAGGGAGTTAGAAAATTATCATGTGCTGGTAACAGCTGTGTGCCCATGTCCTGCCTGAAATACCAATTGTTCAGGAAAAGTGTCTCTAATAAAGCTGGATACAGTTTGGGGAAAGAAAAAAAAGCAAGCAAAGAATTATGAAACTAAGCAATTGAAAAGATGAAGAGAAACTAATGCATGTGGAGGCTCTAACTACAATATAACTTTATATGTAAACTTTTCCAAAAAATACTGCTTTAAACTTAGTGTACTTGCAGAATGCTTACATAATAGCAATGAATTTCCAGAACAAATGAGCAGATCTTGAATTTTGTAAGTATTCAAAGCAAAATAATTAATATTCCTCAGTTACAGAAATTACATTAAAAATTAGTTTTGTGCATGGTTTCTCAAAATTTAAAATTTCATGCCTTTTTTCTCAAAAAATGACTCATCCCCTAAATACCTCATAAGAAATTTTGTAATTATACATCTTATGTCACCTATGTTCCTCTGTATTTTATAGGTACCTCTCAAAGAATTCCTGAATGAAAATGAAGAAGAAATTAATAAAGCTCGAAATAAGAAAATGGGTTTGGAGGATACTTTAGAACAAGTGAGTAATGAAGCAAAGATTTCTTAGACTTAAAATTAAAAATCATTTATCGTGCTTTGTTTTATTTTGTTGAGAAAGGGTCTCGCTATGTAGCCCAGGCTGGCCTCAAACTCCAGCGATCCTCCTGCCTCAGCCTCCCGAGTGCTGGGATTATAGGTGTATACCACCATACCCAGCCCATTTGTAATTTTTGACTGCTAAGGAATTAAATTTTTATTAAAATTATGCAAAAAAGGTTGATATAACCTTAAGATAAATATTTAGAATAACTTAATAAGTAATTTAAACATTCCATTTTACCTGTCAGTATGATGAAGTGGTCTGAAGCAAAATTTCCGTGTGTGTGTGTGGCTGTGGCTGTGGCTGTGGCTGTCTAGCTAGCTGTCTGTGGGCTTGGTAGAGAAAATCACCTCTCCAATGTAAAACATATCCTGTTTTATATACAGTAGACTCGAGGTGGCTACCTTACAGTAGGTAGATAGCAGCGTAAGCCCCTGCCTGGCAAGCTCGAGGTTGTGAGTTCAATCCCCAATATCAAAAAAAAGTGTATATCATTAGTAGTTAGAGGCTAACTTATAAAGAGGTTTGTTTTTACAACTTTTTATTGTAGACTTTGGAATTTCTAGAGAACTCAGTACTCCTAGAACTCCATTTTAAAGGTAGTTTTAAGACTCTGTACCAAAAAAGGGGGAAATGAGTTTTATCATACTATTTTTACTGTCACTTGGGGCTTCTGAAATGTCCAGCTGTGGAAAGGTGAGGAATTAGGACTGCCTCCGCAGGTGCTTCATGGGAATAATTATTTAAGGCGAAGTCTTTTTAGCCTGCTTCAGTTTAATTTTGCTTTTTGCTGGAATTGGCACCAAACCTAGAAATTCTTAAAAAGGCATGAATTCCAAATGGTAGGGACCTCATAATTGATATTATCTTTGTCATTTTTTTCTCATTGCTAATACAAAAGACCTGACACCCAGAAGGTAAAGGACAAAAGGTTTATTTTGGGGTCACAGTTTATAGAGATTTCAGTCTGTAATTGGCTGGTTCCTAGGCGGGGTGACATGGCAGCAGGACCTGGCAGAGAAAGAACAGTCCGTGACAGCAAGCAGCAAGCCTGGCTTCCCTCTCTCATTTTAAAGTCCATCCAGGCTCTAAGCCTGTCGTTTGGTGCCACCATACCCAGAACGGGGTTCGCATTATCAGCATCCAGAGCTAAACCCATGTAGTTATCACACACGCTTCATCCTAGTGCCCCGATCCTAGCATTGTACCGTGAATCAGTTGCAGCATCGGATACCCCAGATCCAGCCACCTCCAAAAAGCCCGACCTATGAGTGCATGAGACTTCGGGGGACATCTAGATACGAACCATGTCTTTCTGATTGACTTGGATCTTTGTAGAGGCTACAGCAGGAAAAGTCGGGGAAAGAAATGATAAAATGACTACTGTCGTCTAGGCCTAAAGAGAAATGCACCCTTAGGGGACTTCCATTTGGAGAATAGTGCTGGCATACAGTTGTCCTAATCTTTGAAGCCTTTTGAGCTGCAGGAAAATGTTTCACAGACGAGATGCTCCTGAAAATGTCAAGAGACTAAGCCAAAGTACTTGCAGTAGCAATAGCAGGGAAGGCAATAGGTTTAGGAAACATTTTAAACAGGTGAGGCCCAGGGATTTCGAGACAATGTGCAAGCACAGAGAGAAAGATGCTTCTGGCTTCTGGCGCAGGCACCTAAACAGACTACAATGCTCTTAACCAGAGGAGGAAAATGAGCCAGGCATCTGGCGCAGTGCTGGGGGTGCTGGACCTTGCCATCTGCGGGACATCCAGGGGGAGCCGGAAGTGACAGATTCACAACCTTGGGCTGAAGCTGCAGCCTTAAGAGCCCTTACTGTGCAGAATACCCGAATCCAGGGGCGTGGTGCACAGAGGAAGGTGGCTGAGGACTGAATCCTGAGGAATAGCACTTGAGGGATCAGCAAAGAAAAGAGATTCTGGGAAAAGTACTTGGAAGTGAACAAAATAGTTAGAAATCAATCAGAGGGCCAGGGATCTAGCTCAATGGTTGAAGCATCTGCCTGACAAGTGCAAGGTTGTGAGTTCGATTCCCAGTACCAAAAAAAAAAAAAAATCAGAAGAAAATGTGCTTTAGAAGCCAAATAAGAGTTTTTGAGGATGGAGTAATCAGCAATGCCATATGTGCAAGACACTGAAGTCTAAATCTTCTCCACTTGACAGTTTAACCAAGTTAAGGCACAGGACAGAATAATAATTGGAAGCTGAGTATGGCGAAGCAAACTATAATCCCAGCAGTTATGGAGCCTGAGGCAGGAGAAATTCAAGTTCAAGTCCTGCCTGGGCAATTTGGTGAAACTGTCTCAAAATTTTAAATTAAATAAATAAAATGGGCTGGGGACATAACTCAGTGCCAGAGTCTGTGGTTTTGATCACTACTGCCACAAAAAAAGCAATTGGAAATAATAAGATTATACAGATATTAATACATTGGAATAATGAAACTAATAAGTTAAAAAGTACTTCAAAAATCATTGCCAAAACTTCAAGTAAAAACAAGAAGATATAACATGAATAAGGGACAGTCTGTAAAGAAGATAGGAATTTGTTTGAATTATGAAATAACACAGTGGAAGCAAAAATCTGTCTTTAACTAAATTTGTGTAATGGACACAAATCCTAAAGTTGATTCAAAAAGTCAAAATACATAAGTAAACAAAAATGCAATTGGCTTTTCAAAAAGGATCCAATAACAGGTGATTTATTTTTTAACTTCAGTGTTTTCAAACATAGAAGGTCAAATCATTTTCCTGACGGATGCACAGAGACTTGGTCATTCCTAAGGCTAGGACAGCTTTCATACCACAGCCTGACAGAAACGTCACAAAAGGAGAAATCTAGCCTAGCAGGTGGCATTCTCCAGAATGCCCCTACTCAGGAGGCTGCAACAGGAGCATTGCGAGCTGGAAGCCAGCCTGGGCTACAGAGCAACACTCTAAGCTAGAAGAAATGAGAAAATTAAACCAGTCATACTTACGGGTATAAACGTAAAGGTTAAAGTTAAGTATTTGTCTCCAAACTTGACTCAGCAAACACATTTTGAGTGCCTGTGTCCCCGCTCCCGCAGTAGACATCGATAGCACCACTGTTGCACAGTGCGGACCCTTGTGAACGCTCTGTGGCTGGGACACTGTGGGTGAAGAGCAATCTGTCCCATCATAACGTATTTGTAGTGTAAACAGAGGATGCTGCAGGTTCTCAGGTTATTCCCCGAGACACACGGGAGCCTTTGTGGGAAGTGGGAGCTGCACAGTGTGACTCACAGGTGGAAGGTGGTGTGCACACACCTGCATGCACACAGCTGCCCAGTGGCCCAGAAAGCACGTAGCGCAGGGTGATCTTAGGGACCCATGAGGGAAGTGAGATATGGAAGAGCCTGGAAGCTGACTAGGAAGGGCTTAAATGTTCCTACTCAGTAGTGAAATGTGTACTGTAGGCAGTGGAGACCAATGAAGAGTGTTAATTTAAAAAAAAAAGAATAGTCACCCTCTATGTATGGTCAGTAAGCTGACAGTGCTGGCATTTCAAAGAATAGATTAGAGGCACATGACACTAGACACGTGCAGTCAAGAGACCAAGTGAGGCCTGGGCCGTGAACGGTAAGGAGCCAGACCAAGGTCTGCAGTGACAGTGGAGCAGACAGACTGGAGGGTGGAGACGGAGCTCAGCAGTGCATTTGTGAAGGTTAAGAAATCAGAAAGTCCAGATGGCCAGGGCCCGGTCAGGTCCAGTACAGTGATAGACTGCTTTTGGTGTCAGACTACAGTTCTGCCGGCATTTCCAGTCTAAGAAAAGGATCTGGAATACCAGCAGGAAGCCAGGCATGGCAACCTAGCGCTCCGGAGGCTTGAGACAAGGATCGCAGCTTCAAGGCCAGTGTCTAGGCAACTGAGGGGAACCCTGTCTCAAAAAATAAAAGCAGCTGAGGGTACAGGTCAGGGGTGAAGCACCCCTTGGCTGGGTTTATCCCCAATTAAAAAAAATATCTTCAGCCTTCAGTTTTGATTTCAACAGATCTCAGAGCTCAAATTTTAATACAATTAACTGTGGTTAATTTATTCCTCTTTGGAAGAATGCATGACTATAGCCAAATAGCAGATATTACCTCGTAAAATTATTATAAACACTTTTCTTTAACGTGTAAATGGAAACCTAGATAATGAAAGTCTAATGAAATTAAAGCTAATGTACATAGTCCAATGAATCTAGAAACAGAAACATTCCATACTTATGAATAGATTGGTAATAAGTACTAATAACATGTATAACATATGAGAGCTTATACTACCACGGATGCCAGTGGAAAAACAGACATTTGTGTCCTTATTTTAAGTTTCTTTGAAGTTAGTATCTCTTCAGTGAATAAGAAAATTTTTTGACAAATGATCAATTAAAGTCCTTAAAAGGACCAGCAGAAATAAAGCGGTTTAAACATTAAAGTTGAATAACTTGTTAGAATTTCTCTGATCTTTCTCACCCAAAGTTTTTTTCCCCAAGTTGAATACAATGATAACAGAAAGCAAGAGGAGTGTGCGAACGCTGAAGGAAGAAGTTCAAAAGCTGGATGATCTTTACCAACAGAAAGTTAAGGTGAGAACTCCACCAGTTGGAGCGGGTCAGCCCAAGCCTTACAGGGATGGATCCACACAGCTCCACCATCAAAGCTGAGGTCTGTAAGCAGAATTTCATAGCTCGCATTTTAGTTGGTCCTCTATTCCAAGGTTAATTTTAAAGAATGCCTGTACTTTGTCTTTTGAAGGACCTTTCACTGCACTAGGACTATTTCACCATAGAACACAGTTTCTGTTCCATTAGCTAGTATTTTGTGCTTGATACCTGTATGTGACTCAGTATCCTGGAAAGACCATGTTTCAAACATGTTTTCTAGTTTTCTGTAGAGATTTATTGTTATCTATTCCTAAAGCTTGAGCCCCAGCATGTCCTTTATGTATGTAATTGCTAATCTAGGGTCAAGGCAAACTAATGGCCTGGCCAAATTCCAGAGACCACCTATGGGAACTCTAGCAGGCAGGGAAGATAATAAGATTGATTTGCCTCTACTATACCCCACCCTCTATAGAACATTTTACTTAGAAAAGTATTCAGGTGACTATTCATTGCCTCTTCTGCAATGTAAGTGAAAATTTTAACTATGTCTTTTTCTTTAATTTGTTATACCAACAAAGTATCAGGAATTGAAAACACTTTTTCTGGACCAGAGTAATAGTTAGGACTTAGACATTTTTGTTAGCAGTGTGAAATTTGTAGAAAATACACCACAAAATATGATGTACATGTGAAGTACAGGACATCTATAATCACGTTCAGTTCATCAGGTATCCTCCTGAGAAGGCCTGGGTTTATTTTCTGAAGCAATTAGATGAGTTAATGATTCTCATACCTATTTCATCTTGTTGAAATTGATGAATTAGGGCTGCTTTGCCTGTGCATAGTCAATACCTCTGAATAATGACTTAGATCAGTTCATGCTCATGAAAAGAAATTATCAAAATTTCCTAGAAATCAGACTTGCAAGTCCTGCTGCACAGGCTGCCAGCCAGGCCTCTGGGTGGGGTCCCGTTTGGGTAGCACAGAAATCCCAAAGGAGCAGTGCAGGCTCCCAGGCGTACAGCAGCGCACGTGCTGACAAGACAGATGACGCAAGCTGACTGGTTTCTAAGACTTCACATGAATTTCCTTAAAGCCACCTTGCGTATGTAAAATAGAAATATTGCAGACGCCCAGCCTGGCTTTCTCCTGACAGGAAGCCGAGGAAGAGGACGAGAAATGCGCCAGCGAGCTGGAGTCCTTGGAGAAGCACAAGCACCTGCTGGAGAGCGCCGTGAACGAGGGCCTCAGCGAGGCGATGGCCGAGCTGGACGCCGTGCAGCGGGAGTGAGTCCCCTCGCCGTGGGGCCCGGGCCCACGTTCACCTCCGTTATGTGAAGTTTCTGAGAAACTTCTAATTTTTCCCCTTAATTTCAATTATAAAGCTGTTTGGACTGAAGAGAGCGGTGACGGCAACACAAAGAGAACAGTGTAAAACCCGAGAGTCGCAGCCTGCCGCTGCGATAGTTTGCCCACTGGGCAGTCACTCATCTTACACCCAACTCATAAAAGGCTTTTAACCCCTGGAACAACATACAACTTTAAATCAATTTAAATAACTTTGGCCACTTGGTAGTAAATTTTAATAAACCCCACTAAGCTTCTCATATATTTGAATTTCCTAGACACTAGGATTATTATATATCAGAGTGTGATTACACTATAGTTCATAACCTCCTGTACCATAGCACATGCCTTACTAATAATCACCACATTTTGCAAAACAATGCCATAAAAATCACAGGACTCACTCAGAAACACCATTGAAGACACACATAAACAAGTGGCAAAAACCTAATAAAATGTTAGCTCTGTAGACGTCACATAGTTCAGAAAAATGTAACAGCCACAGTAAATATGGCACCCTTGGCCTCAGACCCACAGTCTGCTGGGAAGCGGGCGTCCCAGGAGCTGCACTTGTGGGGCTCTAGGTGGAGGCAGAAGGAGGTTTATCCAGAATGGGATGGAAATTCTAAGCCCGCTTGTGGGCACAGGTGGCTGATCCCAGATGCCACGAATGAGCCTGCTGGGACGCGTGCTGGTCACACATGTTTTTGTATTCCTTTATATCTGGATTCAGCTGGGTGCTGTTTTCTGCATTCATTAAGGAAGAAGTTGGCATCAGCAAACATGAAATTTGGGTTCTGCTCAGATTACTACCTTGTGCTCGTATCACCCACTGATTCTTATAACTTACGCAGAAAAAATTTTAGCCATACTCTATAGTAACTATAGCTGAAAATAGTGACATCTTTTCCTTAAAAAGTATTGTCTTTGTGTAAATAATTCTCTTGTGAGGCCTATATAAAATCAACATACTGAATAATTAATACAGTCTTCTATGTATATCTGTATAAATATGTACACTTGAAACATCTCACAGAGTCCTCAAATAACTGAAAAATTTTTACATTGAAGTTACAAATGCTTAAGAAAATCACCTTTTCATTTCTTTATTTGTAGTTTAGGGTTAAAAAATTCATTGAAGGTTTATTAGATCTCCACTTTGCTTTGGATTTGAATAAAAGTAAGATTCCTATTCACCATTCTCAAAATTTTCTCTTCTTATCCCTTGGAAACTCAAGACAACTAGGGTTTGGGGATGTAGCTCAAATACAGAGCTCTTGCCTAGCATGCTAGAGGCCCTGGGTCAATTTCCAGCATTGCAAAAAAAGTTTATAGCGTCCTATGTTAAAGCATGAGGTTTGGTGCTGTTTGGTTTTGTTCCTGACAAAACATCTTTGAAAATGTTATTTCTATGTCAGTGATTGAAAGCTAGCCCGCTGCAAATCACACGTGTACTAAGCAGTACTAGACCAGTCGCTGCTTGGTTTTATTGACTATGAAAATAGGATACGAACTCACTAGACCTGATACATTAATATATTTTCTAGGCAACTTAAAAGGAGTTTTTATTCCACAGGTACCAACTAGTTGTACAGACCACAACTGAGGAAAGAAGGAAAGTGGGAAGTAACTTGCAGCGTCTCCTAGAGATGGTTGCCATGCATGTAGGGTCCGTGGAGGTAAATGGGAAAGTCTTTCCTGTATTCTGAGAAAGGTTCTTAACACGTCAATGTATTTCTCCTTTGTTTCTAGAGAAAATAAATGATAACTTTGATTTCTGTTTAAAACTGCTAGTAAAAGTTTATCATAAGTATCCTGTCTAGTGCTGAGATAAGGGGTAGAACACATGCATTTTGTAAAATATTTTGTTCGTGTGAACAGCATACAATGATTTTTTACATCAGTGGTGTACAATGGTGTTCTTTCTACTGAAAGCATATTAGTACTTGTAGGTTTCATTAAGGTTAAGATGAAAACACATCAATTGTTTCTCCTTTCTGTAATTTCATTTAAACATAGAACAAAGTATTTCTGAAACAGGAAATTTGTTTAACCTTATCCCCCCACCCCCTTTTATATAGCTTAAAAGATCCCCAGAAAACAATTCTTCAGACTTGGTATACAAAGTCCTAAAACTAGCCAAGCATGGGGACATGTGACTACAATCCCAGTTCTCTGGGAGACTGAGGCAGAAGGAGCAAAAGTTCAAGCCCAGCTTGAGTAATTTACAAGATCTTGTCTCAAAATGAGAAATAAGAAAAGGGCTGGGGAACAGCTCAGTGCACAGGCCCCACTTAGGCTTAATTCCCAGTACTGCCCCCCACCAAAAAAAAAAAGAAATTCTTTTTATTTCATAAACGTTCTACTCTTTTTTGTAAATTTCACACTTTTCACGAAGTTAATGTTCTTACCTTAATTATTGCTTGTTGTTTTCACTAGAAACACCTTGAGGAGCAGATTACTAAAGCTGATAGAGAGTATGAAGAATGCATGTCTGAAGATCTTCTGGAAAATATTAGAGAGATTGCAGAAAAATATAAGAAGAATGCTGCTCTCCTTAAGGCTTCTGATGAATGAAGATAATTAAGTGCTGATTATCTTGTATATTTTATAAATCCATTTCATATGTATAGCTTGAAATTATGATAAGTTGTGGATTATTTTTAGAGATGAAAGAGCAGTTTTATATGTACCTATAGTTAATAAAATTACATTAGTGAAGTGTGGTTTCTTCCTGTCATTTCTTTGCATAACTTGAGATGGCGAGGAGGTGGGTCATGTGACCTGAACCAGAAGTTAGGGAACCACCTCGTGAGCCGAGTCAGCGGACCACACTTAGCGTTCACAGCTGTGTATGACTGCTCTCTAGGACGGAGCCGAGTACCTGCAATGGAGACCACATGGCCTGCACAGCCAGAAATGTTCCCTGGTGAGTCCTTTCTAGAAAAGATGCTGATCACCTGTGTAAACACAAAGGGTGCCACGGTCTCTAAAATATTTTCTTAGTGGCTAAGCACACATAGGCAACCCACTTCTGGTCTGAGAAGCCTGGATTCTTCCTGGCTTCATGCCATCTTTACTCTGAAGCAGCAGAATACAGAATATGAGACTTGGGAAATGACAAAATCCTCACGCTCAACCCCCGCATTTCAGAAATGGCTTCATTCCTAGAGATCTTCCAGTTCACCACTAGTCACATCTGGTAGAAGCAACACTGCAATTTGAAACTGATGCCCAACAATTCAACCACTGGAGCCTTTAACAAGCAGCTCCTGGTGTGTTACAGAGCCTTGGTGGAAACCAGGAACAGACAGTGAGTAACTACATGCACTTCCCATTGTGACCCTCAAGTCACTACGTCAGCCTATGAGCAGACACGGTGCTTCTGGGGCTGACCAGGCCGAAGTGCACGATCGTGCTGCCCTGCAGACTGTTCAGGCCTTCGTTCCTGGGCCCGATGAACCACGCTTTCTCCCTAGTTTTCAGCTATGGAAACAGCATCCCATGCTACCTGAGCGAGGAGGAATAACCCCAAGCTTGGCTTATAGATGAGTTAGCTCGCAGGTGGGGTTTGGCAGGGACCCCGAACCACATTCGGAGATGGTTGTGTTAGCCGAGTCCAGGGAGGCTCTTCCCATTGGGCAGAACCATGCAGGGATCGTGACATCCACTTGTGGAAGTGGTCCAAGATGAGAAGACAGATTCCTGCTGGGGATTTAGCTCAGTGGCATAAGTGCCTGCCTGGCAAGCGTGAGGTCATGAGTTCGATCCCTGGTACCAAAAAAAAAAAAAGACAAGTTCTCAAGGAGTGGCCACTGGCTTGGCCCTTAGGCCAGGTCCCTGAACACAAAGGGTCCTGAGAGGAAATGAGTTATCTGGATGTGTGGGGTAGGCACAAGACTCTTGTGCCATGTGTTAAACACCTGCCAAAAACATCTACAATGGGAAACACTAAGCCAATCTCTTGTAGCCGAATCAGTGTGATGGGCACTCGATTGGCCACACCATCAGCAGTCACACATAGGGCCAATCACAGCGACTGCTATTTATCAGTGTTGACCCCGTTACTGCAACTTAAAAAGGTTCATCTTGTCAGCAGCAGAGAACTATTGCTTGAGGAGACCGACTGGCCACTTGCTGGCAACTTGGCTACATGAAACCCCTTCTGTCCTAATAAGGCCAGCACTTTACCTGCACAAGGATGGAGCCCTATTCTGGGAAAAGAAAACATTCCATATAAAAATATGGGGCTAGGAACATAGCTCAGCGACATAAGCTTCTGCCTGGGAAGTGCAAGGTCCTGAGTTCGATCCACAGGACAAAAAAAAAAAAGTTACTATTGAGGTAGAACCCAGAGGAAAATTCATAGCTTTAAAGGCATTTTAAACAAGAAACTAAGAATCTAAAAAATTAAGGGAAGAAAAATTGAAGCAAGCAGGAGTTAAGGAATAAAAAAAGCAAAGTTTTATCAGAAAACGAGCTTCAGAACTGATGTAACAGAGATGCCCTTTGCTGCCTTTGTCTCAACACTCCCTGTTAACAGGAAGGGCAGACCCGCAGACGTGGAATCACACAGACGCGGCACCTGGCAAGTGAGAGGGGTCCCGTGACCCGTGGATCCACTGGTTGGATCATGTGCTGGCTTTCTAGAATGCTGGAACAAGCACCTTGAGGTACAATTGAGGTGCCAGCCTGGAGAGCTCGGTGGAGTTACCACCCCCAAGGATGCAACATATTTATTCAATCAGAGACCGCTATCAGAGCTATGTCCCCAGCAGGAAGAACACAGGGGTGTGCGAGTTAAAGAGCAACCTAAAAGTTGCCCCAGTCAGCATCATTCTCAGTGACCCACTGGGGCTTTCATGCTTCCTGTCCTTCGCACTGCAGGATCAGAGGTCCACTTCCCAAAGTGGACACATTCTTGCCCAGAGATACAGCAAAGGTACCATTGATGTGCTACTGCATACAGCTATGACCAGGACACCTCAGACTCCTCGTGCCTGGGGAACTGCAGGAGAGCAAAAAATCCACCAGCATGGCAGGGACGAATGGCTGTGCTCAGCAAGGGCTGGACGTGCTTTTATACAGTGCTGGCAGAGCCAGAGACCAGGGGAGCACTCCCTGGTGTGGCTTCGTCCGGTTGCTCTGTGAGCAGACATGTGCAGAGACCCCAGACTGAGGGGAGGATGACTGTGGAGTTTTCAGATCCCTTGAAGATGTTTTGGGCATGGTACCAGGTATGCCCACGTGGGAGCTGAGAGCGAAGGGAATGTAGAATGGAAGGTGGAAGAAAGGATGAGTACCGATCGGTTTTGTTTTTGTTTTTTTCGGTACTGGCAATCAAACTCGGGACCTTGCGTTTTCCAGACAGGCGTCTATGCTGCTAAGCTGTAACCCTGGCCCTTTTAGTGTATTTAAAGGTATGTATTTTTCTCTGGATTTTGCCATAGTATCTCATAAATTTATATATCATGTTTTCATCATCTATCATTTCCATTAGTGGTGCCTCTTTGTACTAAGAACTATTTAAAATAGTTTTAAATTTCTACATATAAAAGTCTTTCCTCTGATCTTTGTATGTAAATTGTACTGCATTGTAACCAGAGACTGCTTCTTTACTATTTGTATTGTTCGGACTTTGTTGAGGTTTTCCTTCAAGGCCTAACAGATTTGGGGACTGCTCATGGGCAACTGAAAAGACAACAAACCAATTGCTGTGTTATTGATCAGATCTAGATAATCAGATCACCAAGATCTTTTGTAATTTACCTACTTCAGTACTTTTTAAAATTGATACTGTTAGCGTTTGCAAGGGAATAGCTTTAATACAGGACACATAATTTATAGGATTATTTTATAATATTCACCCAAAAATTATGCATGTTCAACTGCAGAAGAGCACAGGAGATCTGTCTATGCACTAGAAACCCAAAGAATCCAGCTGAGGGCCTGGATCCCTTGGCAGTGTCCTGCACAAGTCCAGCTGGAGGCAAAGGACCCACAACAATGTCTCATGCAAGTCTGTATCGAGGATCTGCACCAGGAAGGCCCAAAGACCAGTGGTAGAAGCTAGAAAGTCTGCACCAGCAGGGTGAAGGACTGTGCCTGCAGGCTGAGGGATCCGCACTGGAGCCAGGAAGCGACATTGAAGGTAAGGACCAGCGCTCCCCAGAAGAGAACTGCAGCCATCCTCAGTGACAGCAAGGACCTGAGCTCCTTCAGTGCTAACAACTGAGTACATATCAGGAAAACCAGGGTGACAAGCTTCTCCAGAACCACCAGTGCACCATCTTCCCCTCCAGTTCTGCTTTTATGCTGTTGGCAACAATCCTCAGGTGGGCTTTCCTCACCCAGCACCACGCTGATTCAGTTTGGCTGGGTGTTTTGAGTTGACCATTAGTTAATCCACCACAGATACCTAGCAATTATGCATGTTCCTGGGTTATGGTGTGAGACTTCTATATGTAGGTACAATGTGTAATGGTCAGGTCAGGGTAATTGGCACATTTATCATCTCAGAAATATTACTGTTAGTGTTGGGAACATCAAAAATCATCCTTATCGCCTATTTGCTTGATGGCTGATGAGTAGAAAAATACAAAGTGCAAGTTCTCATAGTGAGCGAGCGGCAAAGTTCTCTGGCGACAGCAGCCTCTGAGTTTGGCAATCTGACTTCAGAACCTCAGTGCTTAACTGTTACCCCACCCGGCTTCCGTGGGTGTGCATCAGACCGTTCCTGTTGTGATATCGCTTGGGGTTAAGCTGTTCAGTTGGAGAAACAGATCGCACTGGACGACAACCTGAAATCATAAAAAGCACCGTGAGGACCAGAGAGAGCGCAAAGCAACTGGCGAGGTGTTGGGGAAGTCACCGTGCAGAACGGTGACGCGAGTGGTGCCAAAGGATCTGCCAACTCCATGAAGCTTTAACCCGGGGAGTTGTCAGGGCTCAGTGTGCAAAGTGAAGGTGCAGTGTGGTGAGGCAGGGCCAAGTGGTTAAGTGTGAAGTGGTAAAATGACTCACACCAAGCGACTGAGTGAGTGGGGTCCCAGCGGCAGCAGCGCTGTGTACAAAGGTCAGGAGGGTGGAATGGTTTATCTTCTGCACACTTTCCTGCTTCTGCCTGGGGACAGATAGCAGTTCTGAAGCAGAAGACTCCACCCCCAGACCCTAGCAGGGTGCAGATACAAATGGGGAACCACACACACACACACACACACACACACACACACGCACACACATGCATACACACACACATACACACATACATACACCGTTTGCCTGTGAAAGCATCGTGACTTGCTCCTTGGTGGCAGAGGTGAGAAAAAGAGCCAAAGTCCACGACGCCCAGGTCTATGAACTCCTGAGACAGGAGGAGGACGTGGGCCCTGAAGAAGCCAGGGCTGCTGCTCGCCAGCAGAGGTGAGTCCATCCCAGGAGAGCCTTGGGGACTGTGCCAGAAGACCTCTGTGTCCAGAAGCAGGGTCCTGGCAGGGCGGTGGAAGAGTGGGCAAAAACACTCCTGCATTATCTCCCAGCCTCAGGTGTGAAACGAGTGTCTGCTTACCTGCATCAGAGAGGAAGTGATTTGCTGGGCTGTGAGAGAAAGTATTTTGCCCAACAAGATGAAGAATGTGAACTCCACCACCAGGAGAGAAGCGGAGAGTGGATGCCCAGGGTAGCTGTGGGCTTGCAGCAGAGGGGATGAGAGCAGGGCTCTGAGCACTGCTGTCCTAGGCATCCTCCGGGTCACGTTCCAAGTCTCTTTGCCCAGAAAGGAATTCAGACACGCTCTCCCACCCCGGAAGGGAGCCAGAAGGCCTAGCAACCACCAGAAACACCCATTTGCAGCAGAGGAAGGAAAGATGTCCTCCTACTCACTCTCCTCAGCGCTGAGACACAATACCAGACCCCACAATTCAGAGGAGGAGAGGTTTCATTTGCCTCACGTTCTGTAGAGGTGTCAGCCCTCGGGCCAGTGGTGGCTCCGAGGCAGGGGGGCATGGCACAGGAGGACTGCTCCTGGCGTGGCAGGTGGGAAGCAGAGAGAGATCCGAGGAGGAAGGAGGGAGACAGACCCTCCCAGGCGCCCCATGTGGCCCACCTCCCGTGTCCCACTAAGCTATCACCCACGGACTCATCCACTGATGAGTATCACACCCCACTATCTAGGCATCTCCCCGTGACCACAAGAGGCTTTGGGGACAGCCAGATACAACGGTAACCGTGCAGAACCACTGAGTCTGTTGTGGAAAGGGAAAGGCCGTCTGGCTCTGGCTAGCAGCGGGGTCCCCCACCCCCAGGGCAGGTGGGGAGCCAGGAGCAGCTGTGGGTGGGCAGCAAATCCAAGTGCTCCTGACCTGTGGCTGGAGGACAGTACAGCCTCTCCTCCTCCTTTCCCGGGGAGCCCCGAGGCCCTTCCTGCAGAGTAGGTAAGGGGAAGGTCCCAGCATGGGGGCTGTGCTCCTGTGTAGCTGCCTCTAAAAAGGGACTGGTGGCAATTTTTTTTGCCTTTACTATGCTGGCCCAGAGGTTCTGGTGGCCTCCTCTGTATTCCACCGCATCCCTTGGCAGTCTCACCATGGGCAGACCTCCAAGCCCCAGGTCGATGAGGCTGCTGAGTGGGCACAGTACAGCCTCTGGAGGGTGGGCGCAATGGGGAGCAGCCCACGGGAGCCCCCACAGAGGCGTAGGAAGAGCCTGGCAGTAACTCGAGGTGGGGGGCTGCAGGCCTCTGAGCCCAGCCAGTGAACCTCTGAGCTGAACTGTCTCTAGGGGGCTCCCGTGGGAGGTTAGAGCATCGAGGAAGACGGTGTGGGGGGGGGAGGGAACCACACACACACACACACACACACACACACGCCCACCGGTGTTGGCGACCACAGTGACCACCCCTTCCTGTTGTGCTTGGCCCTGAGTGCCAACACCTTGAGGACTCCAGCTCTGTGCTGGACGCAGCCATTCTCTTAAGCTGCCCAAGTCGGAAACAATGCACTACCTAGCACAAACTTCCCCGGCTCTGAGAAGGTCAGAGGGCTGGGCGGAGTTAGTTTTGCACATTTGAGCCAGAAACATTCTCTAACAGGGAAAGGGTTGAGATGCCATCCTGTGGGTCTAAGAATCTAAACTGTTCAGTGGGACCCTGTCTGTGTGTGTGCGCATGTGTGTGTGCGCGCGCGCACGCGCAGGTGTGTGTGTGTGTGTGTGTGTGTGTGTGTGTGTGTGTGTGTGTGTGAAGCCTTTCTTTAGGTCTGGGCCACAGGAACAGGAGGACACACCCAACAGCTGTAGGGGCAGGAAGCCTCTGAAGACTGAAGCACAGAAACATGAAGCCTGAAGGCGTGTGAGCACCTTCTGTCCCAGCCAGCAGAGTTCTTGCAAAAAGTCTTTCTCGCACGCATCTAATGGTGGATTGGGACACTCGGGCCTCCTGGCCCGGCATGGTTTGGGTAATTTTGTCTCCACAAGCAGTTTCCTTTGGAGAAGCGTTTTTTTTTTTTTTTTTTTCTAGACAGCCTCTTAGACACAGCAGGAGCTGAGTCCCAAGGGGCTGCCGAGGGCCACATGCAGCAGGCGCAGCTACAGCACACTGCAGGTGGATGCGGAGAGGGACTGGCGCTGGCTTGCAAAGGTTGACAGGGGTTGACTGGAAAAATACGCAAATCAGGCACAGGGTATGTGCCTGTCGTCCGAGCAATCCGGAGGCAGAAAGAGCTCGAGTTCAGGACCAGCCTCACAAGCGAGTGACTTAGTGAGACCCTATCTTAAAAAAAGAAAAGAAGAAACAAAACAAGGATGGAGGGATGTAGCCTAGCATGAAGGCCCTGGCTTCAATCCCCAGTGCCACACACACACTCATAGACACACACACACATAGACACACTCATAGACACACACGCACACTAAAATAACACAAGAATAAGCACTGTCCTTATTTTTCATAATTCTTATGGTTGTCTACAATTAAATGGACTGTACTTTGTCCTGTCTGTTCATCTCTCCTCCTCTCTACCCTTTTTAACACAGTGTAGCCCAGGCTGATCTCAAACTCCTGATCCCAGCGCATCAGCAGGAGTGACAGGGTGTGCCACCGCACCCCCTGGAGCGTCTCCTTCCTTCGAAGGAGCCTCCCTTCTCGGTCCCCAGTGGGCCAGCTTCCCTTAAAGGAGGATGAGCAGTGGCCAGCTTTCAGGGAAGAAGTTAGTTCTCCTTTAGGAAAGTGAAACGTAGATGAGAAATAGAAACCAGATCCACAGGGCACCGTCTACTCCCTCCTGGCTTTCCCTTGGAATGGGAAGTGGGTGCCCTGTGTGGGCGCTACTGCTTGTCAGGGAGGCTCGGCTCCATCCCGCGTCCCTTGTCCCTTAGGAGGGAAGGGATGTGGGCTGAGAATGAGCCAGATGCAGTTCCTCAATCAGGTCGCCCACGTGTTCTCCTTTGGACAAAGGACTCTTGGAGCGCAATTTTCTGTTCATGGCAAAATTAAAAGGAAGGCACAGAGATTTTCCAGGAACCTTCACTGACACATCACGCATCATTATCCCCCAAAATCCCTGGTTCACACTAAAGTCCACTCTTGGGATCAGCCATCTATGGCTTTGGACAAATGTGTGATGCACGTGTCCACTGTCCGGTATCCTACAGAGCATTTTCACCCCCCTGTAACCCTCTGCTTTGCCTGAATGGCTCACACTTGATCCCTGGGCTTTGCAAATACGGCCTTTTCCAGGAGCAGTGGTGCAAACTTGTACTCTCAGCACTCTGGGAGGCTGAGACAGGAGGACCACAAGCCCCAGCCTGGCCTGTGTGACTCAGCAAGACCCTGCCTTTAAGTTTAAAAAAATAATAACAGGCTTGGGCATTTAAACATGGGTGTTTGGACTATGTCCAATAGAATCACATGGATGCCATAAAAATATGAATTCCCTGTCTCATACTTGACTGGTTCAAAATATCTGGGCTGCAACCTAGGATCTGTAATGACCATGAATTACAGGTTATTCTTACTCCTGCTGTGGGCTGAACACCCCATCCTGGGGGATCTCAGCTGTGCTGCCAGGAATTAAGAAGGGATCTGTGTTCCTGACAGAGGAGAGTGGTTTGACCCGGAGCTGGAGGTGGCAGAGCTCCCACATGGAAGGGGTGGGTCCCAAGCCAGCTTCGTCTGTCCGCAGAGCCTGTGCTGACTGGGTGGGGCCCTTGCCTGCCATCATAGCCCCTGGGGCTCCCTGTGGACTTTGGCTCTTTCTGGAGAGGCCTAGAAATGCAGGAATGCCTTGTCTGCTCTTTTCCATACAATGAAGCCTGAGGTTCCCCAGTTGGACTGTTGTGAAATCTCTAAGAAGGCGATGTTTGAGCTAGGTAAGACCTCTGTGTAATCTCCCCGAGACTTCAGTTCCTTCTTGAAGTACAAGTGACACCGAATTAGGACCGTTCCACCTAAAATGCTCCCATTTTACAGCAGTGCAGAAGCAGCGCGCATCCAGGAGACGAGGTGCCTTGAAACTGTCCTCCTTAAAGGTCCAGGCAGGCTTTGCTAAGGTGCTCTCAGGGAGCGGGTTGGGTTCCAGGCCTGGCCTGGCCCCTCTCTGGAGGCTGGCACAAGCTGCAGGAAGGAAGCAGCGGTGCCTGCTCTGCGGCTGAGCTGGGGCACTGGGGAAGGTGTGTGAACTTGGGGCGTCCTAACATGCTTATGAAGGGTTAGTGCCACAGGGTTAGTGCACAGTCCCCAAGGGGCCTGTGCTGCTCAGTGGAGGGGAAGGTTTTGGGAACGACTGACCTCCTGGGACAGGACCCCCCAGCCCCACCCCTCTGCAGGGCTCTTTGAGGTCAGTGCTGTCCTGGCCTCTCCCCTCTCCTTCCCTCCACTGCTGGTTTCAGTTCTGACTTCCCGTAAAAGCAAAAGTGAAACTTTTCTGCTCCTAGTATGATCAAACACATCACAGGGCACAGGAAGTAACAAAGTCACACAGTGCAATAAAGCTTCCTTAGCAGAACTCAAAATAACAGGGTCATCCTGACCAACCCATCTCCAAAATCATAAACCCTAGGAAATTCCCAGGAAACCTGGACTCTGAACAATGTCTTCCCTGCTTTTTGATTTTAGGGTTTTATTTTGTTTTTTCCTCCTTGAGACAGGGTATTGCTAAATTGCCCAGGCTGTCCTTGGACTTTTCACCCTCCCGCCTCAGCTTCCTGATAGCTGAGATTACAATTCTAAACTGCTATATTCAACCCTGACTCCTGACTTTTGATATCCTAAGGTCTGAATAGTGAATGACCCTTGTAAATATGGCAGCTGTCTTAGTCACTCTTCAGTTTGCTGAGATAAATACCCAACGTCCAAAGTTAAAGGAGGGGAGGTTTATTTAGCTCACAGTTTGTGGAGGTTTCAGTGCATAATTAGCTGGCTCCAAGGCAAGATGGCATGGCAGAGGGGGAACAGTTCTTGATGGGCAGGAGCTTGCAAAGTAACAACGGATGACCACAGCGCTTTGTGTCCCTTGTATCTTACCCAGGCTACTTAGGGATGCACTCACACCCCCAGTCCTTGTGCCCTCGATCCTAGCATTGCACCATGAATCAGTCACACACTCCATATCCAACCACTTGTGAAAAATCCACCTAGGGCCTGACCACACGAGGCTTTGAGGTGACAACCAGACACAGCCGTAACAACAGCCATATGGCAAAGTTGCTTTCCCCACCCCATCAAGAACTCGATGTGAAATGAATCCCCTTGGCAATTTTACCTTTCTTTTGCTTTAAATATTTGCGGTTTGAATTTCCTTTAAATATTTGGCTTCTTCAGAAAATATTCTGATATACTCTGATGGCAAGTGCAATATTTCCTCCTTTTTTGAGAGTGAGAGATTAATTTCATTTTATTAAAACTATTTATTTTGTAATTGAAAAAATCATAAATATGTATGCCATACAATGTATTTTAAAATATGTGTACATCCTGGAATGGCCAAATTGAGTCATTAACATTTGTGTGATTTCACACAGTTAACATTTTTGTGGTGAGAATACTAAAAATCTACTTTTTAAATTTTTTTCCTTTTTTAGCCTAGTGTTACACACCTATAATTCCAGCACTGTGGAGGCTGAAGCAGGAGGCTCTCAAGTTCCATACCAGCTTGGGGTACATAGGGGCCTGTCTCAAAACACCAAAACCAAAAATTGTATATTAAAATTTTTTTCTATTTTTTTCATTTAAAAACATTTTTCTCATTCATACAAAGTTATATAGGGTTTTTGTGAACCAAAACTGAATGAAAAATTTTCAGACAGTCCTGTTTCAGATTGTAAATTTCCTATAATTAATTTCTTAATTCTAAATTCTAGGCTATTAAGAAAGAAATTAAGAAAAAAATGCAATTTGTAATTTACATTAATCACCTCTTTTTGTTGTTTTGTTTTTGTACCAGCAAGTGGACTCAGGACCTTATAATCACCTTTCTGTTACTGGAACAAAACAAACAAACAAACAAAAAATTGAAGACTACACTACATTGTTAGCCACCATTTTGCTCTGTTGTTAGGAGACCCATTTCTTCACCCTCCCAGTGTCAGTGAGATCCTGCAGGACTCATCTTTCTGTGCTGGGCTTATTTCATTCAACACAATGTCCACCAGGTTCATCCATTTGTCCCAAATTCATTAGGCGTGGTGGGGCATACCTATAATCCCAGCACTTGGGAGGCTGAGGCAGGAGAATCTTCAAGTCTAAGGCCAGCCTGGACTGCGTAGTGAGTTGAAGGCTGTCCAGAACTGCCTAGCAAGAAGCAAACAAGCCAGGATTCCCTTCTCCTCTGAGGCCCACTGGCCTTGAACTGGGCTCTCACCTCTTCCTCAGCTTCTCCTCCGAGGGACACTGACATGGCTGCTCTTGTTGGCCACTGCTAGCGAGCACACAAACACCCTCACACCCCCACCTCCCCTCCCTCACGTGCTCAGGCTGTGGGACTTAGAGTGACGTTGATGGATTGGTTTTGTTTTGTTTTGTTTTCATTTTTGTTGGGAGAGTTTTTATTTTTTAATCTTTTAAAAAATCTTTTTGAAGGTATAACTCACAGACTGTAAAATTCACTGAATGTGAGCTTAGTATATTCACTGAATTCTGCAATCATCACCATAATCATTTCAGAAAATTTTTCACCCAAAAACCTGTACCCTTGAGAAGTCAGCTGCAGTCTCTTGCTGGATTTCAGTTTGTCTGGTTTTTCCTTTTTAGTCTCTTTTGTGTATATGTTTACAATGCAGTATATAACAAGAGCTGGTCCGTACGGGTATTGGGTCCGTTATTCTCACTTGCTCTCCATATCCCCCCAAAGCCTATCTCCCTGCTCTCCATTACCTGTCTTTATTTTGCTCTTTATTTATACTTTGGGCTCCTCACATTAGAGAAAGCATGCAAAATTTCACCTGCTGGGTCTGATTTCTTTCACTTAGCACTATAGACTCCAGGACTGTCCATTTTCCTACAGATGACTCAGATTTATCCTTTGTGACAGAGTGGGGCTCCATTGTGTAAAACGCCACGTTTCTTCTAACCCAGCCACCCACTGATGGACATTCAGGCTGCTTCCAGGATCTAGCAAGTGTGTGTTGTGCTGCTATAAACATGGGCGCCTGTGTCACGTAACATTGGGAAGATGGCCAGTGGCCTCTCGGGGCAGGAAACTTATTTGTGGCCAGATTGTCTGTATTTGGCACAGGGAGAGACACCAGCAGGTGGGGAGTGGTTGGTGAGAATGGAAAGAGCTGGGAAAGGCGGAGGAGAGGTGAGACAGTGAGAGAGAGACAGAGACAGAGAAGAGAGAGGCGCCTTCTGAGGCAAGTGCAACCACTTGGCCTCTTGAGGAGCCCTGGAATGAGCCTGGGGCCTCTGGTCTTCTTGGCCCACTTGGTCGGGCACATTTGTCCTCAGTTCCATGTACATGATCACTTGGAGTTTTGCAGCCTCTGCAAGAATAAACTGTTAGAGTTTTCTGGTGCAGTAGAGAAGCGAAAAATGAAAAAGAAAGAAAAGAACAGGTTTATTGAGGATGTGGAAAGGAGCACACAACCCATGGCAGTCCGGCTGTCTCCTTCCACCAGACACAGAGAGGCGGAGGGTTCTATGACCTCTGATCGGAAGTGGCACATGGGGCAGATATTGATGACATGTGAGGAACTGATTGGAATTCTCTGTGAATGCAAATGGGAAAGGGAGTTGTAAGTAGGGCTGAAGGAGGAGGAGGAAGTGGTAAGTGGAAGTGGTAAGTGTTCCTGCTTCAGCCTTCTGCCATGTTAGACCATCGCTATAAATGTACAGTAATTTACACTGGCGTAAGAACCTTTCATAAACAAATTTGGGCATGGCTGCACATGTCTGTAATCCTAGCACTTGGAAGGCTGAGGCAGGAAGATCACTATGAGTTTAAGGCCAGCCTGGGTTACATAGTAAGACCCCCATCTCAAATAAAACAAAACAAACAACAAACCTTGACGAGAGAGGAAGAGACAGGTAGCTTCTGTCCCAGCTTCACTTGAACACTGGTAATGAACATTTGGTGAGTATGAAGACATGCACCTATAATCCCAGCACTCAGGAGGCTGAGGCAGGAGGATTGCTATGAATGCAAAGCCAACCTAGGCTACATAGTGAGTTCAAGGCCATCATGAACTATATGGCAAGATCTTGTCTCTAAATAAATACATGCATACATACAAATTTTCTAAGAAGTTAAAGTATGTGTAAGCAAAGCATGAGCACCAGAATGGAAAGGCAGGTTGGGAAAAGAGCCATGTTCAGTAGCTGCTCTTAAGGGGCTCCAGTAGTGATTGTAACCAGTTGGCGCTTGGATCCCTCCACAGGTGGAGGTGATCCATGACCTGATAGCCTGATATCAACCCAATATTTCTTGTCCTAACTCCCTCTAGTTTTAACTGTAAGATGATGGAGAGAAGAAATTTAAAGACTCTGTTAAGCTTTTATAGATTCCACTGTAGTTTTTCCTACGTTAATGAACCATAAAAGTGGGCGGCTACCAGTGTAGTTGGAAACTTCCAGAAGCAGACAGTGACTAGAGCCCATTTCTATATCTAGCTTTTATTACTACTGCTATGGATTACAAACTGGCGGTCAATTTAACACCAGCTGAATTAAACCAGCATGGTGATGGGTGTAGATGGCCCACCTGAGGAAAGTCGCCAGCATAAATAGAGACATGGAGAAGACGACTGAGGCGGTGTGACTTTCTCTAAGTGTTGCTGTCTGAGCCGTTGGTTCTCCGGGAGGAGCTCGTCATGACCAGCTTCCCCGGTGTGAGTTCAACCATTGTCATTGGAGGAGCTGGGGTCCTTGTTGAGAGTGGCTGTGGTTCACTTTGGGGCAGCTCTGATCTTTACATCAGCATCGCTTCCTGGCTTCGGAGGGGAAGACGTGTGCTGTTTAATCTCCAGGAGAAACTTGTCACGCTGGCTTCCTGGCATGTACCCAACTGTGCTTATTGTCAGAGGAGCTCGGGGTCTCTGTGTCCCTGAGGATGGCTGTGGTGCTTTTCTGGGCAGTCCTGGTCCTTATTTTGAGCGTGACTGCTCGGCCCCAGCACGGCTCCTTCACCCTGCTGGCATAGACTTTCTAGCTTCCACCGCTGACCTTTGGGCCTTCCCAGCACAGATCCATAAAACAGACTGGCGTGAGTCCTTGTCGTGGGCTCTGGACCTCCAGCTGGACCCGTGGGAGGCACTGTCATGGGCTCTGGGTCTTCATCTGGACTCAGGCAGGACAGTGCTATGGGATCCAGACCTTTGGCTGAATATTCTTGGTCTTTAGTGTTGTGGACAGATTTCCTGCACTTTCTTGTGTTTAACTCTGGGTGACCAGCATAAAATAGGATTATAAATTCTGTGTTCTGATGCTAATTGTTCTCCTCACTACCCCTGACTACAACATCTACGATGGCATTGTTTTCATGCATCTTTTGTTTATACTTTTCTGCTGGGTGTTTATGACCAAGTTACAGTGAGACCCTTGTTAAGCAAACCCACCCCTTGCTATCTGCCCAGGCCAGTGCAGTCCCCTCAGGCATCGTGTGCAGCCATGTGCAGAGCCTCTCGGCTCCTGTCAGCATCAGCCACCAGGATGGGTCATGGTCCCGCTTGACCCTGTGGCTGTGAAAGCATGGGAGACTTTTTTCTCTTTGGTGACTCTCTTTTCTGAGCCCTTTTTAAAATATTGAGACACAATCTCACTGAAGCACTCAGGCTGGAATTGAACTCAAAATCCTCTTGCTTCCCGCTTCCTGTGCCAGTGCTCCTGTCCTGAAGAAGTCCGACTGCCACCATCCCAGGCTGACCCGAGGCCACTGTAAGCACCTCCCAACCCGTTGTGCTTTCACCCCTCCTAAAGATGTGTAATCATGGGTTAACACGGCCCAGTAATCATGGCTACACCCCTAACTCCCATCACCCTTCAACCCTGCTCTTTCTTGACAGGTGACCACCACTCCATGAACTCCAAGCATGGTCCCTGGTATGATCAATGCCACCATAATTCCTAGCCACACTGTGTCCCTAACTGTTACACTCCCCTGTCCCACATACCTCCAGACACAGCACACTTCTTGATCCTTGATCTTCAGGATACCTTCTTCTGCACAATCCCCTGGGCCCCTCTGCTCAAAATTTCTTTGCATTCATCTGGACTGATCCTGAGTTAACGTCACACCACAGTTGACCTGGACAGTCTCGCCACAGGGATTCTGTGACAGCCCCATCTCTTTGGGCAAGCATGCAGAGAGATCTCTCTGACTTTGACCAAAGCCCTAGTGGCCTCCAGAAGTATACTGATGACCTCCTCCTCCACAGCCCCACAAATTCATAGGGAGAATTCAGACTACTCTTCTCCTTAACTTTCTGGCAGATGGAGGTTTGGGGGTCTCTAAATGCAAGGCCCAACTTATGTAACCAGTGGTAATTTGCTTGGGACTCTTATTCCCGCTACCCAAAAAATCCTGGAAGACCAAAACAAAACCCCACAATTTCCTCTCTACCCTTCCCCATGCCTAAGTGGGAACCTCTCTCCTTCTATTTTAAGCTGTGGATCCACCACTTTGCTGTCATAGCTGAGCCACTTTATGATACTCCTCACTCCTGATTCTTCTTTAGCCTGTGCATTCCAGGAACTGAAAACAGCCCTACCCCAGGCTTCCCAACCCTAATAAATCCTCTGTCTTTATATCCATGCACAAGGCCTCAGTCACTGGGCCTCCCTGCTCCCTGCAGCCTGCTTCTCTGAGCAGCTTGACCCTTCCACCAGAGCTGACCACTGTGCCCCAAGGTGCTGGTGCTGCTGCCCTCCTTATCCCTGAAGATCAAAGAATAAATTTCCATCAGCCCCTCCACGTTTGGTCTTCCCACAGCTTATGGGAGCTGCTAAGCCCAGGGCTCTTCCTTCTATTTCTCCCTGTAGAACTCAGATCCTACGCTCTCTTAACACAAGCTCTGATCTTCCATCGCAGCCCCACTAAATTCCCTGTCACCTATGCTCGAGCCTGACCCTAAGGGGACTTCGGAGGACCACTCCTGTCCTGATTGGTAGGTTTCCCCTTGACAGTTTTTCACCTCCTGACCTCTAATCACATCTCAGTCATTCATCCCCTATTGTTTGCTGAGGGCCGTGCCTCTAAAACACCCCCTTACCAGGCTGCTTATTCTGTAGCAGAGGGCTGTCATAACAATGTCCCTTTCCCCCCCCCCGGAAGTCACGGAGGCCACCCCACTTCCAAAGGGCACCACCTCATGGCAGGTCGAGCTCATGGAAATAAGCAGAGTGCTAACCTTAGCAAAGGGCAGGGCTATTAACGTATACACCGATTCTAAATATGCCTGCAATACTCTGCACCTGATTGCACGAATCTGGCAGAAAGAATTTCTAATACCAAGGGAATACCCATTATGAATGGAAAGCAGACCCATGCCCTATGGCAGGCAGCCCTTCTCCTGGCCAAAGTAGCAGTCACACATTACAGAGACCATCAAAAGGTAAAAATGTGCCACCGCGGGAAATAACACAGCAGACTGCCTGGCTCAAGCAGTGGCTTCAGGCTTCTACCCACCTAACCACCTCTTCTCTTTGTCAGTTTCCTCAGGCTCCATGGAGGCTGCAGGAACAAGGGGCCACCATCCATGGACTACGGTGGGTTTGGCACAGAAAATGAGTCCTCCCTGAGACCTCTCATGTCTCTCTCACCTTACTCAATTAAATTCCCATTTTCATGCTGGATTTCTCCCTCTTAACCATTTCCACACACACACACGTACACTTAACCCCACAAAAATCTCTGCATCAACTCTCAAAAGATTGCTCCATCTGTCAGCAAACTTCCCCCCAGACTACCATCCGCCCCTCCTTTCCCTGCACACCAGGCTGGAGAACCGGCAAATGGATTTCACTCATATGCTCCCCTCCTCCCCATTAAAAGGACATTATTTACTGGTCAGTGGATACATTTACAGGATGGATGGAACTCTTCCCCGCCACCATGGGGCTTCTACTGTGGTTACACCCATTTAACCGAGATCATTCCAGAGTTTAGACTCCCCACCTGCCTGCAGTCAGATTGTAGACAGGAATTTACCTCTCAGATTTCTTTTTGTTTGTTTATTTCATTTTTTGAGATAAGGTTTTGCTGTAGTTCACACTGGTCCTGAACTCACTATGTAGTCCAGGCCAGCCTTGAACTCTTAGTGATCTTTCTGCCTCAGCCTCCCGAGTGTTGGCATTACAGTTGTGCACCACATGCTGGTACCTCTAGGATTTCTTTGCACCTGGCAAAATCACTTAATATGAAGCCATTTTCATCCTTATCATGACCAGTCATCAGGAAAAGCGGAAGGGACAAACGGGATCTTAGAAACACACTGAACTCGCAATCCAGACACACAACAACATTGGCTCCTTCTCCCACCCTGATCCTCGTCAGGCTGAGCGCTCTCCCCAGTAAACCCTCCGTGCTAAGCCCTTGAACTGATGTGGAGAAGGCCCCTCACTGCTAGGCAGTTTGATTCCAACTTCTCAATGGACCAGGATCCCTCACCACTGAGTCCTCTACTCTCATCCCTGTTAAATGCAGCCTGCTGCTCACTGTGGTCATAGGCTGAGTCTCATCTTCCCCAACCAGCCCTGCAACTGACGGGCTCAAGGCCTCATTTACGCCAGGTGCCTGGATTTCCGTGAGGGCATCGCTAGGCCTCTGTGCCCTAAATGGGACGGACCCCACCAAGTAATCCTCACGACTCTGATGGCAGCTAAGCTCCAAGTCTTTCCTCGTCTGCTGCTCCCGACAGGGCCCACTGCAGTCGAGGTCTCACGCTTACCCCACCCACAGACACGAGTGGCCGAGTGACGCCTTCTTCTCTAACTTCTTGTTACAACATGTCTCAAAGTTCTAGCCCAGGAACTACCCCTTCACTCCTTCCAGAGTGACCTTCCAGAGCATCTCCGTGATCTCAGGCTTCAGGGATCCCTTTGTGACTTTTTCTTCACCCTTGTACCCTTGTCCTGTTTTCCTCCCCTCAGTAACTCGGATTTCTTTCAGATTTCAAGGCTGCTGCAGGAGAACTAACACTGAGACTGAACAGTCCATTCCAACAAATGACAAGGACCTGGCTCATTGTTGGGAACTGTCTGATTGGGGTAATTATGGCAAATCATACGGCCTCATGGGCCCATACTTCTGCACAGTCCGCAGTGTCTCCCGCCGCTGGGTGTGTGTAGAAATTCCCACAAGGGCAGATGGAGGTCTCCCTTGGCGTCTCGCTCCGGCAACAGCTGAGAATTGGGCAGCTTTGTCTCGCAGAGACAGGCAAGGACCTGAATAGCAGGGCCACGGGCCATGGAAAACTCGCTCTAATGGGGTAAAACAGGATAGCCACTCATAGGATGTGCTGTCCCCAGTGGCTGGGGGTGGGCAATAGCTGAAAGTGTTACCATGAAAGACCCAATTGTGTGATGAGTTGAACAACAATCTGATCCTAATTGCATGGCAGGATGGCATCTGACACCTGTGTCTTGATGTCGCATTTGCTGCTACGCCATGTGGTGGAATGGGAAAAATGCCATGGAACAGTTCTCACAGGTACGGCTCCATCAGGATATCTACAGCTGGCCATTTCTACCTGCTAACTGGACAGGATGATGCACACGGGGACATCTTTGTATTCCTGGCTGTAGTCTCCCCGAACTTCCAGAAGGACCCCAAAACTGGGATGCAGTCTACTGCTAGTAGCAGTGTAAACCCTGGTGGTTTTACCCTCTGGCTGTGATCCTTCTAGGAGTTGCTGCTATTAGGTAGACTTGGATGTAGAGCCTTAGCCCAGCACTGAGCCCATGCATCCAATGCTACTCACCAGGCTATAACATTATGAATGGATGAAACACCTGTTATGGATTAAAAACTGGTGGTCCGCTTAATGCCAGCAGAATTAAATCACCATGCTGCTAAGTGTAGATGTTTCACCTGAGGAAAGTTGCCAGCATAAATAGAGATGTAGAGAAGGAAAAGGGAGGTGCGTTGAGGTGTGGAGGCATTGTAGGTTCTCCTACGTGTTGCTGTTTGAGCCATTGGTTCTCCTGGAGAAGCTCTGGTCCTCGAATTGAGCATTGCATCCTGGAGGGGAAGACGTGTGCTGCTTGGTCTCCAGGATGAACTCGTCACACTGGCTTCCTGGCATGTACTTGACTGTGCTTGTCGAAGGAGGAGCTTGGGCCTCTGTGTTGCTGAGGATGGCTGTGGTGCTTTTCAGGACAGCCCTGGTCTTTGTTGTGAGTGTGACTTTGGGCTCCAGCATAGAACCCTCAACCTACCAGCACAGCTCCTTCACCCTGCTGGCATAGACTTTCTGGCTTCCACCACTGACTTTTGGGCCTTCCCAGCACAGATCCATTAAAGAGACTGGTATGAGTCCTTCTTGTGGGCTCTAGACCTCCAATTGGACTTGTGGGAGGCATTGTCGTGAGCTCTGGGTCTTCATCTGGACTCATGTGAGACATTGCTGTGTCTTTAGTGTTGTGGATAGATTTCCTGCATTTTCTTGTGTTAACCCTGGGTGACCATCATAAAAATAATATTATAAACTCCATGTCCTGACTCTAATTGTTCTCTGCACAACCCCTGACTACAACACACCCTAAGTGAGAAAGGTAATTTTACAAAATCGTATGGCTTTAGATGTCCTTACACCTGCACAAGGGGGCACATGAACCATGCTTCATACAACATGTTGTACTTCTATCCCAGATAGTTATGACAGTGGAACAGAGGCTCTGCAGGAGACAGACACTGAGGTCCAGGTAGTACCCTGAAGAGTTCATGGGATTCAGGGAAGTCCACTACCCTATCTTGGAGTCTTTCCTTTGTAGTGCCTGTTCTCACCTGTTTAGATTGCTGGCCTTCATCACTCTGTTTCAAAGATTTCTCACCAGCAGGATTGCGGCTATGTCTCAGACAGTTACTCATGACCATGTCAGAGCAGCTCTCCTTGTTCAGTTCAGTCAAAATCCCAACCACTGCCCCTAATCAGCAGAAAGTAGTTAAGGAAGAGATGCATGGTCTGTTTTCCTTATCTATCCACAGAGTCTGGAATGAAGAAGTCTGACCACCACCATCCTAGGCTGACCAGAGGCCACTTTAAGTCTCTTCCAACCTGTTGTGTTTTACCCCTCCTACAGATGTATAATCATGGGTTAATAAGGCTCAGTAGCCATGGCTACATCTCTAACTCCCATCACCCTTCAGCCCTGCTCTTGACAGGTGATCACCGATCCCTGTATTTCAAGCCCTGTCCCAGCTGGCACAACTCCTTCATGCTGAGCTCTTCCCCTCAAAAGTCCCCCTCAGACCTTTTTCTCTCACAGCCACTCTGTTATGACTTGTGCCCAGATGTCCCCCAAAGCCTCATGTGCTCATAGGTGAGGTTTTTCCAAACTGCCTGGGTCTAGGGTGTGTGATATTTGGATTATGGGTATGTGATGCTAAATTAGTTCACAGATTTACATTAGCATATTTCTGGGTGTGGGTAATGGAAGTTCCCCACCTTGGGTGTGGGCAGCACCAATCAACACACTTAGAGCCTGGATGGAACATAAATGGACAAAGGGAAGGTAGGCTTGCTGCTGCCTGCCCTGCTGTGGACTGTTCCTCCTCTGCAGTGTCTGTCTAGTGCATCCTGCCTTGGAGCCAGCTGACTATAGACTGAACCCTCTGCAAACTGTGAGCTAAATAAACCCTTCCTCCTTTAACTTGTGGGTATCAGGTATTTTGTCTCAGCAACAAGAAAAGTAAGTAAGACACCTGTTTTGTGCTCATTACTCTATAATAAAGACCTTGTAGCCTGTATGAGAGTTGCCAGTCTGGTCTAAATGCCAGGGTGGTTTCTCCTAAGTTTTTTTTGAAATGAATCTGTCCTGCTGAACTCGTATCTTTATTTTTCCTCCTGTTTTCCTAACATGCCCTGCCCTCAGTTCTAATGTAGGAATATCTCTCTAGCAAAACTCATAGAACAAAGTGGCTCACTTATGCAATGAATTGGCAGTTGTTACTATTACAACATGCATAGGAGGAATATTATTCCTTAGGGGAACCAATCAGGATTTTTAGATGCAAGGCAAAGAATTCCCTTCTGGTTCTTTTAAAGCAGAAGCAGGCTGCACTCAATGACACATGCCTGTAATCCCAACTACTTGGGAGGCTGGGGCAGGAGGATCACAAGTGTGAAGCTAACATGGGCAATTTAGTGAGACCTTGCCTCAAAATTAAAAATAAAATGGGTTGGAGCTATATAGCTCAGTGGTAGAGTGTTCTTGAGTTTGTTCCCAGTACTGGGAACACAAAAAACAAAACCACCCCCCAAAACAAAACAAAACAAAACAAAATAAAACCCCAGAAACATATTTTTGGCTAGGAAATTGGGTAGTTATTGGGTAGGAAGGTTGGTCAGTCTGACTGCAAAGTTACATAGTTTATAATCCCAGCACTCTGGGAGGCTGAGGCAGAAGGATGGCAGATGGCATATTCAAGCCCGGCTTGAATATGGGCAACTTTGTAATTTAGCAAGACCCTGTCTCAAAATAAAAAAAACAGAAATGGGCTGGGGATATAGAGTAGGGCAAAGGCCCTGTGTGCAATGCCCAATATTGGCGTGGGAGGAGGGACTGGGGGTACCTAGCAGAGCACAGTTAAAATCATGAACTGGTTCCCTGAGTGTATGATGCCTTCCTACCTGGGGTCAGGTGACAGCCGCTGTCCTGTTACCTCTGACTGCTGAGCCCAGACACGTGATGTGCCTCAGCTGCAAGAGACACTGAACAGTGTGTGGTCTGTTCAGCCATAAATTCCAAGGAAGGTGCGCTCTGCCTGTCACTAGCTGCACTGGAGGGGACGGCCCTAAATCCAGGCAGCAGTTGAGATGCAGGGTAGATAAAAACATGCAAGTACGCACTGCACTTCCTCAAGAACTTTTAGAGACTGGTGTAATTACTTTCTTCTTCATATACCCCATGCTTTTCTTTCTTCCCATGGACACATCTGCCATTTTTAAGTGTCATCTTAAAAATACATACATCTTGACCAGCCTAGCTCACTGCTGCTTCTCCACGTTTCTGCCTGGTCTGCTGGCTTCTGCATTTGGCCTCTTGTATTTTATCTTCAACATAGCAATCCATGTATTTGTCCTTTTAAAATGTCAGAGGTCAGGTGTGGTGGTAGATGCCGGTAATCTCAGCAATGCGGGAGGCTGAGGCAGGAGGATTACAATTCGAGACCACCATGGGCAATTTGACAAATCTCTGCCTCAAACAAACAAGGCAAACCCATAAAAAAACCTGTATCACACTTCTGCTCCAATTCTTCCCATTTTACTGAGAGTTAATACCAAAGTTATCACAGTGACCCACTAGGTCATCCGTGATCTTTTCCATCACTCCTTTTCTCCCCATTGATGCCTCTGACCACTGCCCCATGTTTCTGTAACAATATCAAGCATGGCGAGTTTGTCCAAGACTCAGGGACTTTGTGGTCATTTTTCCCTTTGCAGGAACACTTTTTCCCTAGAGCAACAGACACCCAGTCTTTCATTTCCTTCAGGTTTCTGATCAAATTCACATTAGCAGAGAGATTTCTGCCAACTCTTTCTAAAACTTCAGACCCTGCTACCTTCCAGCCTGCATTTCCCCCACACTATCATCGTCACCAATAGTCCTAGTAACAGCAGCACTTTCCAGGGCCAGAGATCAAAGCTGATAGCAGACGATGGGATCTTTGGACCCCCAGTCAGTGGGAAGGAGACTGGCCAAATACGTAAGCACACACAGTGCTGCGTGGGCTCTGATCCCAAGACAGCCAGCACTTGGTTGAGAAAGGGTGCCCACGCTGCTGCCGGCACAACAAAGATGGCAGCAGGTTTTCATTCATGCACTGGGGTGGGCAAACGTCCACTAATCCCCTTTGGCCAAGCATGTAGTTCCAAAAGATGTGATAGACCTGGACAACCACGTGATCACAGTCAGCTCGTCCTGGAGGTTGGTGGGTTTGCCATCATTCTGTGCAAAACACCCAGGCTTTGTACTGGGGTCCAGCGGTCAGCTTCACTCAGGGCCTGCTGGGCTCCTCTCCCAGCTTGAGTTATTGTTGCATCCAACTGCTGGTCTCATGAGGGGCCTGGAGGATTCTCAGTGCTGAGCTGCTGAAAAAGCGACATATCCCAACTTCAGTAGACAACAGGTCAAATTAACTACCAACGATCCCACAGTCAAGGACAAAGCAGCTCTTCAATCAGCACCAGGTTTTTGTGTAGAGCGGAGTAGAATGTGACTCACGGACTAAGAGGGCAAAGGGGACAGACATGATGTGTAGACACAGATGACATGTTTTTATGCCATTTCTGTTACCCACCAGCTAGCTATAGGCCTGAGTGAAGAGCCAGTGTTCTCAGTGGCCTAAGCCAGCTATAGTAGTACAACCTATAATCTCAGCACTTTAGGAGGCCGAGGCAGGAGGATCTCAAGTTTATCCTGTTTGGCCAACTTTACAATTTAGCAAAAGACTCTCTGAAAATTAAAAAAAAAAAAAGGGCTGGGGATGTGTGAAGACCTGGGGTTCAATCCCCAGTATTAGGAGGATTGTGAGGAGTGGGCTTTCAATTCCTTGGGATGCAACCCAAGCAACTGTTAACATCACATGTCAGAGGTGTTACCTCATGGTACAGTGGCTAACAGCATGCTGTGCCCAGGGGTGCATTTTGTCAGCCTAGCCCTCTACCCCATCATGGTGGGTCCCTAACTCTCCCTAAACCTCAGGACGCTCCACTGCTGAGCTACCTCTCTAGGCCTTTTTATTTTCTATTTTGAGAGGGCCCTTGCTAAACTGCCTAGGCTGGCATCCAATTTGAGATCTTCCAGCCTCAGCTTCTTGAGTAGCTGGGATTATAGGTCTATACTACCACACCCTGCTCTCAATAGAACACTGATCACCATACGAACTCTGTATATTTTAAAAATGGTCTCTCTCACCCCCTGTAGAACATGAGCACCATGAAGATGGGGATTTTTGCCTTGCACCCTCAATTTCTCTGTAAGTATCTGCTGAATGAAGACACTTAATAACTGCCACGTTATCATTTAAACAGGGTATGAGATGTGCGGAACATGGAGTGCCTCCTTTATTCTGTTGCCAGTGTCTCACACTTAGGAAAGTTTTTTCTTTAATTTTAATTTTATTTATTTATCTTTTGAGACAGGATCTTGCTCTGCTGTTCAGGCTGGTCTTGAACTCACTTTGTAGCCCACGTTTGCCTCAAACTCGCAGCGATCCTACTTCAGCCTCCTGACTGCTGGGATTACAGGCATGTGCCACCACGCCCAGCTAGGACAGTTCTTATTATGCCACACACAGTGGTCCCTCAGTTCCCAAACTCACTCCGGGACTCTGGGGAAGATGGCCACAGCTGATTCTCACGCGACAGGGAGTCTGAGAATGGCACCAAGTTTCGCTGAATGCTCATCTGTGAACCAAACTGCTCATGAACAGAAGCATTTGTGATCGGAGGCATTAACATAGCTATAATTTTCCAATTGCTTCTGACTGCTGATCATTATGGTCTCAATCTGAGGTATGGGGAGGGGCTGAAAAAGGATAAAGAGTCCATCCTTCTAGTCCAGAGAGGCAATGTGACTCTTAGGTTTGGGGTAGCAGGAGAAATGGGCATAAAACCATGAACACCAAAAAAAAAAAAAAAAAAAAAGGAGAACATTTTTTGAAGTAGTGATGACTTAAAAATTTGTTCCTTCAAAGTGGTCAAAGGTGTTCCATTAGGGCTGTCACTGAGATGGGAAAGCACATGGTAATTAGGGACATTACAAAATTACAAAGGTTGTGGGATCTGATAATGAGCTTTATGTGGAAGCAAACAGCAGCTTTCTAACCACAATTGAGTGTATTGTTGTCCAATAGTGACAACAACCAATTTTAAAAGATTCTGAGGACAGTCAGGTATGTTGCCATGCACCTGAAATCCCAGAGCTCTGGGAGGGTGAGGCATAAACATGAAAAGTTTGGCCCCAGCCTGGGTGATTTAGAATAGAAGAAGGTCTGGAGATGTAGCTCTCTATGTGAAGGTTCCAGGTCCGACCCCCAGTACCACCAAAACAAATGAGAACTGCAATAATCAAGTACACATGTCCTGTGGCCTCTTGGATCTTCTGTAGAGATTGTCCTGAAGTCTCTCCAGAGTCCCTGCTGTACCCACGCGACTGCATAATATGGTGGAACGCAGAGATGAGAAATTGTCATCCTGATGAGCCTTTAGCTGTAGTTCCAACTTGCTGATATAGAAAAGCAATTCATTAACTAAGAATTGAACAATTTATAATTTTTCCTTGAGAGCATATCAAATATTCAGTATAAAAAGAAACAGAAGGAAATGTTCACATGAAGATAGAACAAAGGCTTCATAAAAAACGCCATGGGAGTTGGGTGATTACTTGTGTCCCCTGGTGTCACCACCTCTAGGAACATGCATGACGTTTGGACACAATCTAACTCTCCAACTTCTGCCAACTGTTGCTTCATTCTCCTTTCTCCCACCATCCTCCTAGCAGGCAGTGGTGGTGTTTTCATTTCCCACAGACAGCCCTTCACATTTTCCTTCCAGAGTTCTTTCTTGATGTCCGTCAGGCCAGTGATAACCTACCCCCATCCGGGAACAGGTTGCCAGCAACAACCAAAGCTGTTTACAACATACTGACTTTATCCGTCTCTCCCTGTGATAAGTAACCATGAAGGTTTTGGGCAGTCCCAGAAACACAGAAAATACACTTGGAACCTCCAACCTGAACTTTGGAAAATCTGAATAATCTCTCAATTTACAAACTTGGGCTTCATGAATGTACGGAGGCTGATCAGAAGTGTTTAAAATATTTAAAAAAAATTTTAGTTAAAAACCATCCCTCTGCACTGCCCCCATTGTTCTTGCTACTTTCTGAAGCAGTTCTGGAAGTCTTCCTGAGTATCTTTACAAGGTGCAATCAAAAATACAGGGACTGCTTCAGCCAGGACCATTGAATGGCAAGGCAGATTGATAAAAACCTCGCAGTATGTCCTCATGTTCCTTATCTGCCGGATCTGGTAGCACAGGTCTCTGGGCCCTTCCCCGAAGCCAAAACCACCATGCAAAATGGGTCCAGAACAAGGAAGACAGGAAGGAAGCCTTCCGGGCTGCTTCGGAAAGGGGCAAGAACACAGGGACCCGTGTGTGGGGGGCAAGGGGCAAGGCTTTGGGGGGACTCAGGACGATGCGTCTTACTGCAAGAAAAGTTTTAAAGCAGTCATTGTGTATTCCATCACGCCTCAGCTACATCATTGACTCGCACTCCGTATTTTTAAGAATTAGAGAGTAAATCTAACAAGGCTTCCTGCCCACGGGGACAGCGGTCTCCACCAGAAGTGCCCCGTCTGTGAAGCACCTTTTGAGCATCTCATTGACCCCAGGGATCGGTGTCTCCTGCCCACGGTTCACAGCGAGCGAGCGAGCGAGCTAGCAACCCCGGTCACGTCCACGCCTTCTCCTTCCGCCCACTGCGCCCCACGTTCCCACGCGAGCCCCGCGACAGCGGGGGGGGGGGAGGCGGGGCCACGTGCTCGCTGAGGGCCGTGCTACCCGCGAGGCCGCGCTCGAGGCTTCACGAAGGCACACGGCCGAGCTCCACTCGAGGAATCTTGAGGAGACGCAAAGACAAAGCGCGACCTCGGGCGACGTTCCCGCCACGCGCCCTCCCGCCCGGCCTCGGCGCACGCCCCCTAGTGCGCACGCGCCTGCCCGGGGTCCGCGCTTCCCTCCAAATCCGGGCGCGCTGTGGGCGGGGCTTGCCTCCAGAGGCCCCGCCCCCTCCGCAGGGCCCGCCGGCTTCGCCCCGCCTCTCGCGCGCGCCCGCTCTTCTTCCTGCGCCACACGGCTGGAGGCGGGACGGGGCCCTCCTGCCCGGTGGCGCGGCAAGGCTCGCGTGGACGGCGGCGGCGGCGGCGGGCGCGGGCCCGTGAGGAGCGCGCCACGCGTCTCCTCCTCCGCGGAAGTGACGTGGTGCCCGGGCCCGAGCGTGTTTGAATCGGTTCCCGGGTGATCGCGCGCCCGCGGCTGAGGGGGAGCCGCCGTGCGCAGGGCCGAGGCCTCCAGGCGCCTAGGGACTCAGGCGGAGGGCGCCGCGCGGAGGCCGCGCCGCGGGGCTGTGGCGGCGGGCGCCGTCGCCGCTGTCTGTGCGCCTTTCACCCAATATGGCAGCGGCCGGCGGCGGGCCCGGCGGGGCCGAGGCGGGGTCGGCGGGCGACGGTCCCCGGACGGTGTACTTGTACGACCGGCGCGGGAAGGAGTCGGAGCTCGGGGACCGGGCGCTGCAGGTCGCCGAGCGAGCGGGCTTCCCGGGCTTCCGCGCCTCCGTGTGTCAGGTAGGGCCGAGCGCCCAAGGGTGGGGGTGCGGTGGGGACCCTGCGGCGGGGACCCTGGGCGCGCGCTGGGCCATAAAGCTGTCACCGGCCTCTGCGGGCCGCGCGGGGTCTGATCCCGGCCTAGCAGATCACCTGAGTGGGGGATGCTCGGTGTGCGTCTCTAGTTTGTAAACTTTAAGAGAAAGAAAGAAAAAGTGGCTAGAAAAAAAAAGTACCCGCTGGCTCCGTGGCGGAGTCGTGGTGGGCGACTGTGAGGTTCCTGGACCGAACTCCCCCTCCGCCCCCCGAGTCACCATTTGATGATGATCACTTGCGAGGCGCGCTCTGGAGGGGTGCTCAGGCTGCAGACGCTTGTCCAACCTGGCCTCGCAGGTGGAGCTACCCCGGGAGTTCCTGAACCAACCCGACAGGTGTTCCCGGGTAGCCAGCCCTGCAACAGCAAAAGCCGTGGGTACCCACCGCGTTAGTTCACTTCAGAGCGTATGACTGTGGGAAAGCCTGCTTTAGACTGTGAAGTAGTACTTTATGGCCAGCAGATTGGTATTGTTGCCTGAGCTTTTTAAGGAACGCGGTCATGCCCTGAATGAATCACATATTGCACTTTTTAAAGCTATAAACAGCACTTAGCTTCCAAGGAAAGCGAACTTTGAAGCAGTGTTTCGCCTTGCATGGACTGATGGTTTTACAGCCATCCTAAGGACACAGCTCTCTACGGTTGCTGACATAGTTGAAATTAAGATCAGTAGGATAAACAATTTGAGGGCAAGGACTGTTTCGTTCACGGTTGTATTGCCAATGTCTAGAACTGTTCCTGACATATTGTAAATGCTTACGGCAGTGTAGCTGATCAGTGAAGACAAAAACCTATATAAACTGAGTCTTTTCCTGTTCCTTGAATATATGGTCCCATTGTGTGTTGGAAAGTAAGTAGTCATTTTGGTTAAATGTATTGAGAGCCCCACCACCGAAGGGAAAATCCTTATTGTAAAAGTTAAGAATGTGGAAGCAGGGAGGAAAAGTTAAACCTTTTGCTCACTGCAAAAGTTAACTATAACCATTTTGTTAGCACTTGGCGTATCTTTGCAGCCTTCACACACACACACACACACACACACACACACCTTGCTATCACTGTTTTTTTTTTCACTGAATAGTGCCAGAAGGGTCTATTTTAATGCAGATCCTAATAAATATTAGTAGTGAATATAATATTTCATGCTACTTTCAGTGTTATGATTTCAAGTGATGTTATGTTAAACATTTTTGAATGTATTTTTTTGCATCTTTTTTATTATTTGCAACAGAGGGGATTGACTCCAGAGCCTTCACATTGAACTACATACCCTGGTCTTATTATTATTATTATTATTGTTATTATTATATTTTAGTGATAGTATCTCACTTTGTCTCTAAATTGCCCAGGATGGCTCAGATTTACCATCCTCCTGACTCAGCCTCCCAGACTATTGGAATTAAAGGCATATGTCACCATACCCAGCTTATTGTTTCTTTAAGAATACAAATAAATTCCCTGTATCAAAGTCAGGAAATATTGATAAGTATTTTTTGCAGTTGATCTTAGCCAAAAGGCCAAGAAGTGATTGATGACATACATTTTTCAATTGCTTTCAAAAAAGTTGTGCAAATTTATCCTCCCTCTAGAAGTAAACTGTTCTTCCTTTCTTCCTGTGAGATGTCTGAGTAACTCTCTTAAGTAGATGGGCAAGTATTATTAGCTATTTTTTACAGAAATGAAAATTCAGCCTTGGAGATGGCAGTGTCACCTAAGTCACGTAGTAAGAGTTAGATTATTATTCAAACCCAGAATCCCTGTTCTTGACGTTATACTCTGCCTTCAGGTGAGGCTTTTTGCTGTAGGGGACAGGTGAAAAGCACAAAGTCAAGAGACTAGAACTATCCAATTTCAAGACTAGTTATGCTGCAGTAAATATGAGAGAGTACAGTGAGGATTGATGTAAATCTAGAGCTATAGGAAAGGAAACAAATACATGTGGACATATGGGCAATCAATTTTAATTTAAAAATTTTAACAGTTCAACATTTTGTGCTGGAGATTGAACCCAGCACTTCACAGGTACTGAGCAGGCTTTTTGCCACTGAGCTACATCTCCAACCTCTAACTGAAATTGACAAGTAAAAAAGGTATATATTTATTGAAAATTTGTATATTTGTGGTCCTGTAATTCTTTAATATGTATAAATAGTGAAATAGTGGAGTCAAACTGACATACATTTCATATTTATTTTTTGTGTTGAGGAACTTAAAATTTACTCTTAACAATTTTCAAATGTGTAATATATTGTTGTTAACTACAGTTGCTATGATGTATACAGCAGCTCTCTTGGACTTTTCATTCTAACTGAAATTTCATGTCCTTTAACCAGCATCTTACCTTCCCGCTTCCTTCCCTGCTTCACCTGTTCATCTCTTGTTCCCACCATTTTACTCTTTGTTTTTGTAAGTTCCACCTCTCCACACCCCACATGTGAGGAAGATCATGTGGTTATTGTGTTGTGTGCCTGCCTTATTTCACTAAACATAAGAAGGTCTTCCAGGGTCATCCGTGTTGTCCCAAATAATAGGATTTCCTTTTTTTTTTTTTTGAGGGCCATTGATCTGCTGACTGTATTACATGTTGAAGGAACATACAATAAAAAATACAGAAAAAGTTGGTTGTGTCCCCTTCTGCGCTCCCTAACTCGTCATTGTGGTTGAGTCAGAACAGGGCTCAGAGCAAGGATTTCCTTTTTTCGGGCTGAGTGGTGCTCTTCTGTGCATGGAAACCACATTTTCCTTGTCTGTTCCTTTGATTCTGTGTCGGAGTGCCAGTATCGCCAATATGTGATTTCATTTTCTTTGGCCATATACCCAATGTGGTTGCTAGATTTGTGAGATTTCTTTGTCTTTTTTTCTTTTCTTCTTCTTCTTCTTCTTCTTCTTCTTCTTCTTCTTCTTCTTCTTCTTCTTCTTCTTCTTCTTCTTCTTCCTCCTCCTCCTCTTCCTCTTCCTCTTCCTCTTCCTCTTCTTCTTTTCATACCTGGGGATCGAACTCATGACTTCTCACTTGCCACACAGGCACTTGTACCACAGAGCTAAATCCCTGGCCCTCTTTATTTCTTTCTTTGTTTCTTTCTTTGTTTCTTTCTTTTTTTTTTTGTAGTGGTTTTTTGAGACAGGGTCTCACTATGTAGTTCAGGCTGGCCTTGAATTCATGGGCGATCCTCGTGTCTCACACTCCCAAGTGCTGAGATTACAGGCATGTACCACCATGCCTGGGTAGATGTGTTTTTTATGCAAGTTTCGTACTGCTTTCCATAGTAGCTGTACAAATTTATATCCCACCAACAATACTGTATATGAGGATTCCCTTTTTCCACATCCTTACACATCTTTCTGTGTTTTTTGTAATTGGCATTTTGGCTTTTATGAGGTAATATTTTAATTTGCATTTCCCTGCTAATTAGTGACATTGAGCATTTTTTTTCATACTGTGGGTTGAGCATCTGTGATATGAAAATCTGAGGTCCGAATGCTCCAACCATTGAAACTTTTTAATGCTGACATTATATTACAATTGGAAATTCCATACCCTGAATTTTTTCATGCACATATTTATTAAAAATGTCCACAGACTATTTGTATGTTTTGAAACATAAAGGACTTTGTATTTAGATTTGGAGCTCATCCCCAAGCTACTTCAGTATGTACAGTATATGCAGATACTACAGACTGGAGAAAGCTCAAAATTCAAGTCATTCTTGGTCCCAGAAACTTGAAGGTCATTTGTATGTGTTTTGAGAAATGTCTCTTCAGGCCCTTTTCTCTTTAATTGGGTTGTTTTCTTACAGTTGTTTTTTTTTTTTTAAACTTTGTTGTTTGGGGCAAGAGTTTTAACTAGTTGACTTGTAACTGTTAGATGAATTAATCTCTGTTCAGAAAAAAATACTTGTGGTTGCTTGTAACTGTACAGTATGTTAAAAATAACAGAAGTTGAAAAGGAAAGTAGATAATAGAATAGTAAGAAGAGACCTAAAAAAGGTTAATAAATTGGAGCTTATTAGAAACTACTTCATATTATTATTGTCACAAAGTCAGCTTTGAATTCCTGGTGTTCAAAACAAAGAATTATAATTAATACTTGATTTATAATGCCCTTTCAAACAAGGGAGCCAGGCATGGTGACACATGCCTATAATCCTAGCACTCTCAGGAGGTGGAGGCAGGAGGGTCACCATGAGTTTGAGGCCAGTTTGTACTATAGAGTTCAAAGGCAACCTGAACTACACAGTGAGACCCTGGCTCAGCAGACACAAAAAATAGGGAGAGCAGTGCAGGCTATTTTAGCCACTGACCATCTAGATTTTGTAGCAATTTCTTACTCAGGTTCAGGGTAGGTATTCCTGATCTCTGGGTGACAAAGAACTGCAGCTGTCAGATACACTGGCACAGCGCCAGTCACTAAGGCCAGCTTGCAGGATTCCAGAGGCCTTACAGTTGGAGTTGTGACTGTGGATGATTGCTTTGGTGCTGGGGATGGAATTTGGCCTCCTGCATGGGAAGCATGCAAACTACCACTGAGCCACACCCTGAGCCAGTGGATGAAAATGATGTGTTCACATTTTATGACTGCATGTTAGCTTTTCATAAATACTTCTTAGATTTGACTTTTGAGAGAAATTACATTGCAGGTAGTTTGAAGCTGATGTAAGGGCATGTGAGGTGAATGTTTTGTATTTCCAATTAAAGACACTCATATGCTTTAAAAACTAACCCAGAAAAAGGCAAGATTTTTGTTTTGTTTTATTTTGTTTTGTTTGTCTTTTTGAGATAGGGTCTTGCTGTGTAGCTCAGGCTAGCCTTGAATTCACTGTGTAATCCAGGCTGGCCTCCAACTCATAGCCATCCTCCTACCTCAACCTCCTGGTACTAGTATTACAGGTGTGCCACACCCAGCCAGGCAAGATTGTCCTTATAAAAAGTCTACAGTCGAAATTCCCATAGAGTATCATACTGCTTTCAAAAGCAGAATAACAGAGGAGTATATCTATATTCTAAGCCAAAGTAGTACAAATAAATGAAAAAGTTTGCCTTTAAGATAGATTTTAGACCAGAAACATGGAGAGAGGATATGAATAGGTCTTGAATAGAGGCCTAATGACTAATAATGTAAAAATATTTAGTTTACATTTCTCAAATACAGCTATACTTAGAAAAATGAAATAATTTGTACAGTTATAGATAAAGCAAGAGAAACAGAATAGCTTATATGTTTAATGAATAACAGTATGTAATACTAAGTAGAATATGTGACTTTTAAGCACAACTCTGCTGTAGTGCAGGAAGGCTCCAGCTGTCCCTGATTAGGCTTACTTGACTTCGGGTCAACATTGTAATGGTCCGAAACTGGTAAGTATTCAGCAGAAACCAGACTTTGAGTTTTGATCTTTTCCTAGGCCAGCAGTAATACCACTTTTAATACAGTATTCATAAACTCTATGAACTATTCAGTACTTTATTTTTGAAGTACTAGGAGTTGAATCCCAGGCCTTGTACATGCCAGGTAAGTGCTTTATCTCCAAGCTACATCTCTATTTTTTATTTTGAGACAAGGTCTCACTGGCTTGCCCAGGCTGACCTTGAGCTAGTGATTCTCCTGTCTCAGCCTGCCAGAGCACTGGAATTACAGATGTGTCACTGTGTTTGTCTCAATACTTTATTTTAAAATGTGTCTGTGTTAAGATGATTTTGCTCAGCCATAGGCTAATGCTAATCTTCTGGGTATGTTTAACCCAATTATGCTGAAGATTGCAATTTTTTGAATTTCTGCATGAAATTCTTGTGTGTTACCTAGAAAAATTCATGGAAAAAGAATTTAGGGGCTAGGGATTTAGCTCAGCGGCAAAAGTGCCTGCCTTGCAAGCACATGGTTGTGAGTTCAATCCCTGGTACCAATTTTTAAAAAAAAGAATTTAAACAGAAAAAAATTTTATGTTGTTGTTGTTGTTCTTGTTATGCATATTCCTGAAATGGAACACTAGGGATAAAAGGATTAGGGTAGGCAGGCCTAAGCTATGTTCAGTAGGTGAGGTGTATGAAATGTGTTTTAATCTCTGGGTTTATTGGAAGTAATCCCATTATAGTGGAACATTTGTTAGTTTTTGTTGGGTAAAATCAGATCAGGATAATAGCACAGTTGTGAATGTTTAAAGAAGGAAGAAGTTGTTGGGGTCCCTACTTTTAAAGATATATGGAAAGCTGGTGTGGTGGCATGTACTTGTAAGCCAAACACTTGGAAGGATGAGACAAAGCAAGCCTGAGCTACACAGCAAGACCTTGTCTCAAAAATAAACCAAAGGTAAAGGTGTATTGATTGAAAGCATTTATGTAATGAGTGACAAGCTAGATGAACTATCCTAGCAATTTTCCTAGAACAGTGTCTAAGAAAACTTAAAAATAATAGATTCAGGTTTTTGTTGCTTTGCTGTCTTCTGCCACCTTGAAGTGTTGCACCTGTGTCATGCCACCCCTGCCTTGGAGTCAGCTGATTGTGGACTGAAATTTTCACAAACTTGTTTTCCTATGTAGAGTATAGTGGCCTTGAGCTTGCTATATACCCTAAGCTGGCTTAGAACTCCTGGTGATCCTCCTGCTTCAACCTTTCAAGTGCTGGAATTATATTCCTGACAGGATTTACAAATGAAGCTTTCTGATGCTGTTGTACTACTTTGCTAGGGATTCTATGACAGAGTCCCACAGCAAGTCACTTGAAGAGGGAACTCTTCCTGCAGGTAGCCAACACTGGCTGGGAGAAGCAGCCAGCTCAGCCCCTGCATGCATGCAGGCTGCCATTGGGACTCTCCCACCAGGTAGCCAGTGTGAACCAGGAGAACCAGCCAGCTACACTTGCAGAAGCTGCCAGTGTCTCAAGAAGCTAGACCCACCCCCCACTGCCTCCTGGGGAACCTGGGTTAGGAGCCTAACAAATCTCCTTACACTGTGAATGTGTAGGCAGTGTGGAAGCACCAGGGGCCCCACAACCCACTCATCAGGAGGAAGCAAAGAAAATGTTAAGACAAAGAAGCAAAAGGCAATCTTTGGTCTCCAGCCCAAAGAGAACAAATCCAAGAGACAGGGATATGAAAGAAAGCAAAATTCTCACACCTGAAATTAATGGGATGATGGCAATTGAAGTAAAGAAACTACTTCATGAGACTGTAAAAGGAATGAGAAATAATATCTTAGATAAAAGAAGAAATTACAGGCAACCTGCTCAGGACTCCTTCTGTCTCTCAGACAAAAACTTTCTTTCTCTCAATAAATATTTCTGCTCTTAACCTCCATTCCTAAAATTCATTCTTTGATTTTAGAGAACGTGAACTTGTACTGGACATATAGTAGGTTGGGAGTTTCATTCCCCTATATCATTTGGAGGTCCCTCTAAGATCATTGGATGGAGACTTGAAGCTGTACAGCCACCCAGGATGAAACTGCCCGATGTCTATCAAGGGCCTTTATAGATAGACCCTCTGTAGGATATCTCTACTGCCAATCAACAACTATGCCCCTTTTCAGCCTGAAGAAGCCAGATCAGTCATTGCCCATTTCTCCCTCACGGCAGTTTAGGATACTTCTTCAGAGAGGGGAATGTTACAGGCAGCTGAACTAGTTAGAAATATTACAGGCAGTGAGTCAGGGCTAGGCCCTCGAAGAAGCCAGCACAGGACCAGATGTCTGATGACCTTGGAAGGGACACACACCTCTTGTTGTGGGCCAGATTTTGGGACAGGAGGCAAAACTAATGCAACCACAACCTTAAGTATAATCCTTAGGGGTTATACTTAAGGGTGAGTCTGGATCACCTTAAGAAGCCAAGAGTCACCATCCCAACCCCCTATAGGAAGAGTCACTAATGTGACTTGCTTCTCCATTTGTCCCTGATTTGGTAAATGTTACCTGAACAATTAAACTTATTGGTTGACCATAGTTCTGTCCCACCTCATTCCTATCTGCTTTGAGAGTTTCCAGTTTTCCCCAACCTTAGACCTGCCTTATCTCATGATTTTACTCTATAAAAATCCTGAGAAAATACAGAATCTTTAGCAACCTGCTTAGGGCCCCTTCTGTCTGTCTCTCTCAAACAAAAGCTTTCTTTCTTTCAATAAATACTTCTGCTCTTAACCTCCATTATTCCTAAAATTCATTCTTCAATTTTAGAGAACACAAGCTCACTCCGAACATATAGTAGGTCGGGAGTTTCATTCCCTGATATCAACAAGACCCTATAAAAAGCTTATTCCACATCTAAAGCAAGTTGATTAATAGCTTCTGATGAAGAGAGTATTTCTAAAAGAAATATTGGAAAATAACATCAAGCTTTCTCCCTTTGGTCCATTTGAATATTAATGCTTTTTTAAAATAAAAAATTCGAAGGAAGGACATGGCTTTGGAGTGGAGTCTGCTTACCACTATGAGTGGCTGCAGTAAAGGTCAGAAGTCCTCCTGCACCAAAAGCTGGGACAAAGGCCACGCCAAAGCCCAAGCCTGCGCCTCTCACAAACCACACCTCACATGACCTGGATCCACCATGGTTCCAGAGCCCTGGGGAAGACACCCGGGCGGCATGGGGGGAGCCTGGTGCAGGTGGGGGTGGTTTGAAGGTGGTTGCTCTGATACCACCCCTGCAGCCTAAGGTTGTGGGCCAGGATGCCTGCTGGCTGCCCTTGGACCATGGTCTCATGCTCAAGGCTTGGGCCACAGGGGAGCACGTGGTGGTGACCACCAAGCTTGGCCCAGGCAGGGCCACTTCTTTCTTAGAGGGCCTGGCTACAGACCCCATCTTCGTGGGAGCTGTGGGAACAATTCAACAGCTGCAAGACAACACAAAGAAAAATAATTCAAGAATGATAGGAATCAGTGAAAAAGCAGAAGTCAACACAAATGACATAAAGAGATTATTTACAGAAGTAATAGCAGAGAACTTCCCAATCATGGGAAAAGGACCTGACATATAGGTGAGACATCTAGAACTCCAGCTAGCCATAACCAAAATAAATCTATACCCTGGCATAATAATCAAGATCCCAGAAGTTCAGCACAAGAACAGAATAGTAAAGGTTGTTTGAGAAAAGAAACAGATCACATATAAAGGAAAGCCCATCATGAATCATGGCAGAATTCTCAACACAAACCTTCAAGTCAAGAAGAGCTTGGAGTGAGGTATTTCAAGTCCTGAAATTAAACAACTTCCAACCTAGATTGATGTACCCTGCAAAACTATCTTTCAAAATTGATGAAGAAACAAGATACTTCCATGACAAAGAACAACTGAAGGAATTCTTGACCACCAAACCAACCCTACAAAGAGTACTGAAGGATATTTGGAGAGAAATAAAGATGACCATGGTTCCAGGAGCAGCGTGGGATTGCCAAGCAGGGCAGACAGTTGACTGGAGGGGAAAAGTAGGGAGCCAACAGCAGGAAAAAAACATGGCAGAGATGAGCCAGTGTATGTTGATTATAACCATTAATGTAGATGGCCTCAATTCACCAATAAAAAGAAACAGGCAGAGTGTATCAAGAAATAAGATTCATCAAAAGGTGATACACAAGAAGCACATTAACTTGAAAGGCAATTCATAGATTGAAAGTCAAAGGAGAGAAAACGGTGCTCCATGAGACAGGGAACCAGGGAAAAAAAGATAGCTTGTCCATAAACCACAGAATGAATAAGAAAGATATAGCATTATATAGTGGAAAGCTACTCAGCTATAAAAAAGGATAATAGGCTCTTGTTGGTAAAGTGGATGCAGTTTGTGATCATGCTCTTGGATGAAATGGTTTGCACTCACATAAGTAAACATCATGTTGTCTCTGTAGTATAAAGAACTGAAGGAGTTAGAGGGATCCAAAATGTACTACAATAGATATTGTGAAAGTGAAAGGGAAGGAAATGTCTAAAAAGGGAAGGTGGTAGCCACTGTTAATTCCCTATTGTTTTGTTTTAAAGTCCTATATTGTTTACACTGTTTTGTTTTGATTGGTTTTATTCTGTTTTATCTGATTTTATTAGGTCTAATGGTATGGGCAGCTATCTTGGTCCAGGGATCAAACTCATAGTCTCAAGCTTGCCAGGCAGGCACTTATACCGCTGAGCTTATTTCCCAGCCCTGGGCAGCTATTTTGAAGACAACAAGAGGCATTATGGTGTAGCCATTGTTGATTTCCTATTATCTTGTTTTGAAACCCTGTATAATTTCACTGTTTTGTTTTGATTGGTTTTCTTCTCTTTTATTTGGTTTGATTTTAGTGTGTCTGATGGGATGGACAGTTATTTTCAAAATAACAAGAGGCATTATGGCATTCATTGTTGATTTCTTACTATCTTGTTCTGAAGTCCTGTCTTTCACTTTTTTTTTTTTTTGGTTGGCTTTGTTCTATTTTGTTTGGTTTTATTCTCTTTAAGAAAAAAGAAAAAACAATAGCTTTATGGGGAGATTGCATGAGATAATTAGATACATTTTTCAGTTGCACATTAATTGTTGGTGGTTTTCCAGTAAGTATAAAAGCATATTTTGTCTTGCATGGTGCATAAGCACATGATCTAACAATTGGGACATTGTAGAATTTTTTAAGTGGCAGTAATTAACTTAAAAACAAATAGTAGACATGTGTGGTGGTATATACCGGTGGTCACAACTCTGGAAGGTTGATCACAAGTTTGAGCCCACCCTGGGCAATTTTGTGAGAACTTGTCTCAAAAAAACAAAAAGTAAAAAAGGCTGGGGATGCAGCTCAATGTGAAGGCCAACAAACAAGCAAGCAAACAAACCAACAAAACTAACTGCTCCATTGGTATAGAAACCTATTAAGTATCTGTAAGGTCAACTATGGCAGTGGTGCATGTTGTAATCCCAGCTATTTAGGGAGCTGATGCAGGAGAATCAAAAGATTGTGGCCAACCTGGGCAACAAAGGGACGAGGCCACTCCATTACTCCTTCCCAAATCTGTAAGATCAATTTCTGTGTCTGCTAAACAAATAAAATGTTATTCCCATTTAATTTGTATCCAGGGCTTCATTTCTCTAGGATAGAGTTGCTTAAGATATAAGTAAATGTTTACTGAAGTATGCCCAGTCATTTTCTAATATGGTTGTATAGTATTAATTTTTAGTCCTGTCAGCAATCTATAGGCTTCTAATTACTTTATGGAAATCTACGCTTTTTTATCTACCTGATGGAATGATAGCAAGTTATTTTAATGTTTCTGAAAACTAGCAAGGTAGTGCAGCTTTTCATGTTTCTAGTCTTTGCCTTTGTGTCTTTCAAGATTTGTCTTTTCAGAAATCTTTTCCTACCTTTTCAAAATTATTTCTCTATGTTGTCTTCATCCTCCATTTTGTTTTGTGTCTGAATGTCCCCCCAAAACCTCGTGGACTTTAAGATGGGGCTTTTTCAGGGATAGCTGACCCTATTAAGTATCTGTAAGATCAACCATGGCAGTGGTGCATGTTGTAATCCCAGCTATGTGATTGTATCCCAGTGTGTGACTGAGTTATAGTGCAGTGCTGGGATTAAGGGTGTTAGGATTAAGGGTGAGTGAGTGCTACATCCATCCACTGATTAGATTGGCACTGCCATAATCTCAAAAGTCTGGATAAAATAAAAAGGGCAGAAAGAGACTTGTTTTTCCCCTCTTCTCTCTTCCACTGCCATGAACTGTTGCCCCTCTGCCATGCCATGTTGCCTTAGGGCCAGCCAATCACAGACTGAAACCTCCACAAACAGTGAGCTAAATAAACCTTTCCTCCTGTAACTTTGGGTGTTGAGTATTTTGTCTCAGCAACAGGAGAAAAGTAACTAAAATATCCTCTTCTTTCTTCCCCATCACACTCTTTATGCTTAGTAGGCACTCTGCTACTGAGCTGTATCCCCAGTACAATTTTCTTTGAGATAGGCTTACTCATGTGCTTAGGCTAACCTCAAATTTGAGATTCTCCTGCCTCCTGGCTTCTGAGAGGTGGGATTACAGGTGTGCACTACCACACTTGGCCCATCTATGCTCCTTTATGGTGTCATTTAACTTGCTTTATTTATATACTTGGGAAATAAAAAGTTAACTTTTTTTTTAATTTTAAAGGCAATAAAACAACATTAAAATGAAACAAAACAGTGATAGTACAGTAGGAAATCCACAATTGTTACTATATTGCATACTGTTATCCTCTAAATAGTTGCTCAGACTACTGGCCTCACGCTTGCACAAACAACACAAATGTCGGGTTGCTTTTCTGCTTATTATTATCTCAGTCTGTGTCACATCTCAGTCTGTGTCATGTCTCAATCTGTGTCAGTCTGTGCACACTTACAGGTGCGGAGGGCAGAAGGGATCAGGCAGCTTCCTCACTGGTTCTCCCAGGCCAGCAGGGCCACTGCCATCAGTACCGACGCATGGGGACCTGTATGGCTTCTTTATTGCTTCTCCTCGGCCAGCACATGAGAGACTACACTGCTTCCTTGTGGGTTCTCCCCAGAAGTTACCTTTTAAAGACTTGGTTAGATTTAGGTTCAGTTTCTTTTGGGGTCTAGACACAGAGTACTTTGTAGGTAGCGCTAGTACTTCATATGAAGTCACATTAGGAAGTACATAATATGTGGGTCTTTTACCTGGCCTGTTCACATGGATTGTTCCTTAATAAAATTTTCATCTAATAGTCCATCTGCTGATGGTGACAATTCTGATTGACATTTTACCTGTATTTATGAGCTAGAATTCTTTAAGTAACTAATTGCCTCAACAGCTATAGCTATGTTGTTGTCCTGAAATATACTTGGTACAGGAAAAACAGGATGGGTAATTTTACTCTTTCAATTTGTCAGTATTCAGTATCTTTGATAATTTCAGGAATGACCAAAAAGGTGTCAGTATTGAAGATCTGAATACCATTGGTCTAAGTTTTCTCCAGTGGGAAGTTTGGTTTAGATTAGATAGTTTGTAGCTGAAGCAGAAGCCTCTCCTGACTGAACATGGTTATATTGTTTCATTTTAGGAGAGAAAAACCTTTGTCCTTTTAAGTGAGAGTGTTAACACACTTTGCCTGGTCTCATTTCTTAATACGTTCATTGATCATTTTTATTTTTTCCTTTTAATTTAAAATTACTTATTGTTTTGCACTTTCTATTAATCTTTGCCAACTTTTCATCATCTTTTTTGGTTGTTGAGACAGGTCTCTCTATGTAGTTTAGGCTGAACTCACTGTGTACCCCAGACTAGTCTGAACTCTAGGTGAACCTGCTTCAGCTTCCCAAATGTGGGGTTCAAGACGTACACCACCATACTCAGTGGATCAGTCTTGATTTTTGCTTCTTGCAGTTTTTCCCTGTAATTCATAATTTTTGAAAGAAGACATATTTAAGATATATTTTAATCAGTACATCTTTGTAGTAGTGATTATATTCATTGTTGTAATTCATAATTTGCTTTAATGTTTTAAAGTTATTCTTTTGAAAGTAATTATAGTAGATGTAAAGATTCTTTAATATAGATATTGCTGATAGCCTGGCTATTCTTAGTGTTATAAAATATTATCATCTTTTCTTCTGTTTTGTTCTTCCATATGCTCATATCTGTTCTATAAGAAATGAATGTTATACATCATAATGGCATGAAATAGCATGTCTTTGTATCTTGGTGGGCCCTGCTAATGTTAACACCCTTTAAAAATGTGAAAATCACTAGTGTTTTGGGTGACAGATAGTAGGAAAAAGTCTTGTTAAACAGTTTATATAGCTTTTGCTGGCTCTAGAAAAGTAGAATTTAAAAATACTGAATTATATATTTCCTTAATAAATAAGTATAATAATTTTCAGGGTTATAATGCACTGTAAGTATTTTCATATTCTTGGAAATTTGTATAATAATTGAATTCATTGTCTTACTTTGGACAGACACTTGGCATTTCACCTGAAGAAAAGTTTGTTATTACAACAACAAACAGGAAAGAAATTACTTGTGATAATTTTGGTAAGTAAATAGTGCTATTAAGCTAGTGGTTTTTCATTTAATATGTAATTATAGAGCAGTAACTTGTTACATAGATGTATATCTAAAAGTATTGATGATGATTAGTCTGTTGGGATAAGTTAAGAAACTGGCTGTATGTGCATAGTTAGCCCAGAAATTATGTTTTTCAAGTATGATTATAGAAAAATAGTTATCACCATCGAGGCTGCAGATGAGAACTTAAACACTTACCACGCATCTTCTGTTTGGGTCTTTAACAAGCGTATTATCCTAGCTGACCTGAATCCTCCCATTATCTTTTTTTCCTTCCATTGCAGTAGGTTCTAACACTGTTAGTTTTTCATGCCTTATTCTTTGCTTAACTGTAAGCTATTTGTCTCTGTTCATGTTAGTACCATTCTAATGCAGACCTTCATCTGGTTTTCTATGATAGCTTAATTAACAATTGAGTGTTTCATCTGGGTGAAGTAGTGCATGTGTGTAACCCCAGCTGTTTGGAGGCTAAAGCAAGAGAATTGAAAGTTTGATGCCAGCCTGGGCAATTGAACAAGACCCTTTCTCAAAGTAACATTTTAAAGGATTGGGTATAAGCTAAGTGGTAGAGCTCTTGGCTAACACAAGGCTCTGAGTTTAATCCATGGTACTACAAAAATGAAATAAAAGTAATTCCAGTGGGTGGAAGTATTGCCATCCTCCTTCCATTTGATTTAAGAAAATACAACAGTGTTTGAGAGTTTGCCTGTACTGTTGTTAAAGATATTTCATTGGTTGTCAGGAGCAGCCGAACTGGAGATCCACTGCACATTGGGGCTAGAGCAAGACTAGCCCTGAGAACATGGAGCGCCAGAGGCCTTGATGTTCTTGCTGTTAACTGTGACACAGACAGCTCCTGACAATGTTTTGCTTTCAATGTTCTCAGCAAAACAGTTGGCCCCATCATGTACATTCCCCCTTTTTACTATGTATAAAGACGCAGGCCGCACTGGGTTATCACTGCCTCTCCATCTGAGAGGTCAGGTCCCACCCAGTCTCAGCTTTCCTTTTATTATATGTCTAGTTTTTTCTTAATCTCCTGTTGCCCCCCTCTCAGAACCATGCTGGCTGCATGGGTCCCTGTAATAGGTAAGATTTGTATATTCAAAGTTGCAAGTTCATTGCGCTTCTGATGCTCATCTCCACTTAAAATTTTAATTCATGATTACAGATGAAACTGTTAAAGATGGAGTGACTCTGTACCTGCTGCAGTCCATCAATCAGCTACTGCTCTCAGCTACAAAAGAACGAATTGACTTCCTACCTCATTATGACACACTGGTTAAGAGTGGCATGTATGAATATTATGCAAGTGAAGGGCAGAATCCTTTGCGTAAGTATTACAGTTGTAGTTTGATTGTCTTACTCTCCTTTGTCCCCACTCACATGTCCCATTCCTTCACATTTTAGAAATCTTCTCTATTTTTTAAAAAAAATTTTCTTGTTTTGTTATAGTGACTCTTGAACCCAGGGCTAGGCAAGTCCTATACCACTGAGCCTCATTCATTTATTAGGAAGAGACCATACCACTCATTTTGAGTGTCTTTTCTCAACTTTATTATAGTTTACTTCTTTTTTTTTTAACTGAAATCATCTTTAGAGTAAAATTATTTTCCTTTAAAGCTAACCTACCAATAGAACTCAATTCTTTTGAATGCACAAAAGATCTCTTACCTATGTGTGTTCCCATCTCATCTGTATTTTTGTCTCCTGACTTGTTCTTCCTGGCCTCCTATAAACTTCTCCCAGTTACAGAAGAAATTTTTTGTTTGGTTGGTTTTTTGTTTGGTTGGTTTTGTCTTTTTGAGACAGGTGCTATGAAGTTCAGGCTGGTCTTGAATTCACTATGTAGTCCAGGCTGTCCTTAGACTCTGTCGTCCACTTCCTGCTTCAGCCTCCTGAGTGCAGGGATTACAGATGTACGCCACCACACCCAGCTATAGAACCGATTTTTACCTTGCATTTTATTTTGTTTTTTGAGATAGTGTCTCACTTTGTAGCCAGGCTGATCTTGAACTTGTGATCTTCCTAGTCCAATCTCTAAAGTGCTAGCACTGGTAGTGTCACCACACCCAGCTACCTTGCAAATTTTGATGATTGATTAATTAACTAGTTTTTATAGTACTGGGACCATAATCATGAATTTCCATAGACTGGGCAAGTGCTTCTAGCAGTGCACCCTTAGCTCGTGCTTTGCGAATTTATGTAACTGAGTTGTACAAGTAAGTTTGTGCTGGTTTCTTTATATTTTTCTCATTTTCTTCTACCTTTACTACTTGCTTTTTTCTGTCTTAACATTAGACCAAAGGTGGTGAACCTATGGCATTTGTGCTGCAACCAGCTGTTATCATTGAAAGCTCTGAAAGGTTTGCCATCACTGATACGATCTTTATAAAGAAGCTGATTTACCCTGTCCTTTTTCTGGACCCTGGTAGGGTGCCTAATACAGTAATACTTAAATGTTCATTATACACTTTTTTTATTAAAACTTTTTTTTTCTCAGTTGGCTATGGTCGCACATGCATATAATTCTAGCACCCTTGGAGGCTGAGGCAGGAGGATTGCAAATTTGAGTCTAGCGTGGGCAACTTAGTCACTTATAACACCTTGTCTAAAAGTAAAAAATTTTAAAAGGCCTGGGAGCTTAGCTCAGTGTAAAGGCCCTGGATTCAATCCCAGGGCTAAAAAGAAATTTCATTATATGTGCATTGTCCCTTGTTTTTAGGAAATAAGTAAATAAATATGTACTTACATATACACGTGTGACATAAAATGCACACATAAGTCTACCACCCATGAACACTTTGGATTATATTATTTGATTTTTAAAATGGCTTTATATGCTGCATATTTCTTTAACCTATTTTTTTGTTTGAAAATAAAATTGACATCTTTGTGTCTATAGATTTTATATATACATATAAATTTAGATAATGTGATTTATTTGAACAGTTCTCTGTTAGATAATAAGGTTGAAGTATCTCAAAGTTTGGTCTTTATTCCTTTATCGTCTCATATCCAGTCCAGTTAGATTTGGTGATCAGTCTTAGAGCTCTAAATGGCATCTTTATAAACATGGTTCTCAAGTGGTCATTTTTAGTTAAATATTGGAAATACTGCAGTCAAGACTTTTCTTCTGAATTACATTTTTAAAAAATTGTTTGTAGTGCTAGGGATTGAACCCAGCACCTTATAGGCAAGAACTTTGCACCATATGCTTCATGAGTGCCAGCCAGGTCTGTCCCCTCAGTTGCCCATGTGGCACTTGAACTGGACATTAATATGAGAACCCTAAATCTTATACTATACAGTTTTCCCCATTTGAATTGATCATTATTTTGTCTTCCATAGCCTTTCTAGTTGCTCAGGTCAAAAATCATTTTCCACCACTTTTATTGCTCTCATTTGGTCTGAGGCAGCAGGGTATCGCATGGATTACACAATGGCCTCTTAATTAGTGTGTCTCTGTCTTTTTGTCTCTCTGTCTCTGTCTCTGTCTCTCTCTCTCGTGATCTTTATGCATATCGGATTTAAGTAGGCAGGTTGTGTCATCATGGTGAGAGTACTTTGTTTTAATATTCATTATAAACCTATGATATAGGGGCCAGGGGTTTAGCTCAGCAGTGTAAGTGCCTGCTTGGCAAATACAAGATGGTGAGTTCGATCCCTGGTACCAAAAACAAAAGCAAAAAACCTTATGATATAGTTTAATTACTTAACTTCCAGATTTGTTTTATCAATTTTTACTCCTACCATCACATGAGTAAGCAGAGAATCTCTTGCTTTGATTTCAGTGACTTTATAGTACATTCCTTGATCTTTTTCTCCTTCTGTTTCCCTGCTTCTTGTTCAGGACTATGTGGTAGCTGTTTCTTCGCATCTCGAGGATCTTTGCTTTCTACTTTTCCTCTTAGCAGAGAGATCCGTGCTTTAACTATGTCGTCTCCATCGATGAAGCACCGAGCTTTATCTTGGCTGTCTCCAGTCTTTTAATTAAGGATAGGATCTCTCCAGCTTCTTGTATAAAACCCTTAATTCATTGAATTTGATTTGGTGTTACAGCATTAAATCTAGCACTGAATTTTCCTTTCTTTCCTTTCCTATTTTCCCTTTATAGGAAATATTTATTTAGTCTTCTAGAGGCAGAAGTTCAAAGATGCTATGTTCATATCTTCTCCTCTCAACTAAGTCTTGTGTTTCCTACATTATCCTTTTTTTTTTTTTTTTCATTTTCTGGAGCACCTGCCTTTAACCAGAATATGTATTTGACTCATGGTAACTTTATTGTAATTGGTTTATAAACATAGTATGTGAGTGTTCAAAGTGATTGGAAGTACTTGATACACTGATACTATGTGTATTAATTATAACTTTAGTTGGGTTACACATCTATAGAATTAAGTAAATTTTATATTTTTTTAACATAATGGAATAAAAATGGGAAGTAGTTTAAGTAGTGGTCTTGAAGAAAGCAGAATATAAGTTAGTACTGAGCCACAGATGAATATCTATATCTATATATATTTTTTTTTTCCTTTTTTTTTTTTTGAGACAAGGTCTTACTATATAGTTCAGGATAGCTTTGAACTTACTGTATAGCCCAGGCTGGCCTTGAGCTGGTAACAGTTCCAGTCTGAGCTTCTCAATGTTGGGATTATAGGCATGTGCCAAGATACCCAGCAATAAATTGAATATTAAATTCATAGTGTGGTAGGGAATCAGTAGTACTTGTGTCAGTTACAAAGACATGTTCTGCCATTTTACAAGCTTCTCTTGTTCTTCAAAATCCTTTCTCTAGATTAGCACTTATGTCTAGCTTTCTCTAGATTAGCACTTTCAGTTATATATTTGCATGTGTGTCTAAGTGTACTTAGTTTGATTTGTGCATAAGGTAATTACCACAGACTACTGTTGGAGTCTCTGGTTATGGTCTTCTGTTTGTCTCGTATCTTTATGTCTTTATCGAGGAATCCTGGCTGACTCACTAATGCTGTCTAGTGCCATAGAATTACTAGTAAATGACTGCATTTTTATATTGGCTGTGATTGGTGATGCTGTGTTGTATATTGTATTGTAATAGAAAATGCTTCCTCACCCCTTCCCCTGCCAAGTTTCTCAGTTGCCTCGAGTAGTAATTCCTGTTGCACTTGTAGTTGTTTCTATCTCCTAGAAACGGGTGGTCACTGATACATAGCTGGTTGCTGTGATGCATACTGTAAGAACCAAATGCAGCCAAATACCTCTATACTTGCCCTTTGCAACCCTATAAAAACCTCCATTTCTGAGCCTTTGGGGCTTGGTGTTTTGGGAATCATCTGATCAATGCCCATGGACATAAAATAAATCTGCCTCCAAATCCTGGGTGTTGTTTTGGGGTTTCTGTAGTATCATTAGAGTCAGGATAACACTTTAGCTCTGGTTTTTTTAACTCTGGCTTTTTTGAAAATAAAGAGTGCTGCCTTTAAGGTACTTCAGAGTTTGAGATACTTTGAGCTTTCATAAGAAGTATTTGGGAGGGAAAAGTTAAGCTGTAACGTTTTCTCAATCTCTTCCAGCATTTGCTCTTGCGGAATTAATTGACAATTCACTGTCTGCAACTTCTCGTAATGTTGGAATTAGAAGAATACAGATCAAATTGGTAAGAAAATAATACATAAGGGATTTTTATTTTTCTAATAATACAAATTAGAGAAAAATTAGGAAAGACATGAAAAGTAGAAATAATCGTCTGATGTTTCTTTGTCTGTTGTTAAATTTTTTTTACTGATCCTCTCTTCCACCCCAGTATTCAGGGTTGAAACCAGGGTATCTGTACTGTGCTATGTCTGAGTTCTGGTGGATTTTTTTTGTTTTATATTTTAGTTTTGAGATTGGATTCTGCTAAGTTGCCAAGGCTAGGCTTGAACTTGTTATCTTCCTGTGTTAGCTTCCTAGAGTGCTGGGATTATAGGTGCACACCACCACACCTGGCTTGGCAGGTTCTTTTTTCTATACAGATGAATATATGTGTATGTGCATATTTTGTTTTTTGTGATTTTCTACTTAAGTGTACATTGTACACATTTAATATACAAACATTTTGCAGTATTATACCCTTTTTTCTGGTGTTGGGAATTGAACTCAGGGCCTTGTGCTTGCCAAGCTATGCTCCATTTTTGCAGAGTGGTTTATTGGCTATAAGTTACATAATTAGTCTTATATTACAGACAGGTTTTTTGTTTATTTTTGCGACTAGAAGCAGTACTAAAATGATGAATATTGTTTGTATGACTGTACACATCTCTGATTATTTTCTAAGTTCTGAGGAATGGAATTTCTATTGTAAGTGATGAAACACTCTAAGGATGAGTAGGTAGATCTTCATGAAGTGAAGTGTCTTTCAGAAAGTTGTATGATTTTGTATTAGCATCAGCAATGTAAGTGTTTTTTCATATTTGACTTTTCATGTTTGAAATACTGATTTTCCCTGTCTTTTCAACTTATTTTCTTCCATAGCTTTTTGATGAAACACAAGGAAAACCTGCAGTTGCAGTGATGGATAATGGAAGAGGAATGACCTCTAAACAGCTTAACAACTGGGCTGTGTATAGGTTGTCAAAATTTACAAGGCAAGGTGACTTTGAAAGGTTAGAGAATCTCACTTTTTTATGAATAGCTGGTTTTGATCAAACTCATGACTACATGCTTGCAAGGCAGGTGCTTATGCTGCTGAGCTAAATCTCCAGCCCAGCTGTGTGTTTTAATAAGGATAAAAACTCTGGTGTGTCTTTAGACATACATGATTCATTGCAGATTTTGCTGTTATCAGTGTATTTAGTTGGATTGTTCTATTATCATTTTTATGGTCAGTATTCAGAAGTAGAGCCTCATCATATTCTGCCTTTTCATTGATGACTTATTTTTTGTTTCCAAAGGTATCTAGTTCTGTTGATATGTTGAGTACCTTAGAGCTTTCTTCCTTTCCATACTAACTTGTGATAAAAACAGTAGTTTCTAAAGCAGTAGAATGGTTTTAATGTGGGCTTAGATCACTTCATGTCATTTACAAGATACATTTCGGTGCACTCACTATTTTTCTACTTTGCGGGCTCTGTTTTAAAAATATCAGTTATTAGGGAGTAGAATTCAGTTATGAGTTTTGTGTCAAGATATATTTGTGGAAAATATCCTGAGGTGTCATAGGGAACAGAAAATATGCTAAAAATTGTTGGAGATAGATGCAGAGGTTTAGATTTATGTGGCGTTAGCAGAACACTAGCACAATAACCTTTGGCCTACAAGACTTCATATTCTAAGCTGTGTTGCATCCTTCAGGTAGTGATCATAGGAGAAATCCATTGGCATCCTTGCTTAGTAATTGTAACATACTGTGCTATCCTTTTTTAAAGCAGTGTTTTTTTTTAAAATTGTGGTAGATTAAGATTTGCCATTTTAACCCCTTTAAAGTGTACAGTGCAGTGGTATTAATTATATTTGTAGTGTTTTGCAACCATTACTATTAGGTACTTCCAAAAACATTTCCCTCTCCATGCACAAGTGAAAAGTCTGCATTCCCTAAACAGTAACTCCCCACTTTAGCTCCTTGCAACCACAGTTCTCCCTTTGATCTCAGTGAAATTGCCTTTTCCTGGCATCACCTTTGTGTCTGTCCTTTTGTGTCTGTTGCTTCTCAGCAGAATCTTTGCAAGGCTCATTGTGTTGTCACATGCACAGCATATCAGAGCTCTGCTCCTGGCTCTGGGTGAATCATTGCCACTATACTGCCAGGCTGAATTTGAAGGCATCTACTCATAAATTAATGGACTCGGGCTTGTTTCTACCTTTTGTCTATTATAATAATGCTGCTGTGAACATTTGGTGCATGGGTATTTGAGTCCCAGAGTTTGTGTTTACCCTTTTAGGATCCATTTCATTCCTCTGTGCAGGTCTGTCCAGTATCATCTTCTTTCCCAGAGATCTTCCTTTAATATTTTTTATAACTTGGGTCTGCTTTTGATTTTTGTTTCAGCTTTTTACATTTAGTAAAGTCAAGACCTCTTACTCTCTACCACCTTTAAATATACTGTTGCTAAGCTTAGGTTTTTTAAGTTGACTTAAGAAGTTTGACTAAATAAAGAAAAGATGTCATTCAGTTTTCTGCTGGTTTGCCTAGTTTATGATGATAAATCTGTTATCATATTCTTACCTTTGTACCTCATGTCTTTTTTTTTTTAAATCATTGTTATGTAGTGTGTGTTTTGTAGGGTGGGTATGCCTTTCTGTTGGAGGAGTAAGAGGTCCAGGTACCTGGGTCGAGGTACTGGGAATTGAACCCGGGTCTGCTCTGTCAGTAGGCTGCATCTCCAGCCCTTTCCATTTTTATAATTTTGAATCAGGTTCTCACTAAGTTGCCCACTTGTAATCTTTCTGCTTCAGCTTCTCAAGTGCTGGAATTCAAGCATGTATAACCATACCCAGCTATTTTTTTTTTTTTAATCAATGATGTCAAACTCTACTAGCCAGTTAAAATTTTTTTATCTCACAGTGTTTTCTCATCCTTCTGTGTTATTTTTGTTTGTGTGTTTACAGTGATAGAGATTCCTTTTTTCTTTCCTTTTTGGGCTCTATTGATCTTCCTGAATCTGTGAAGCTGTATCTGTTGTTTTGAGAATACTTGCAGGCATTATCTATTATCTTCTTTGTAAAACTACATTAAAACTTGAATGAGATAATTTACCTTTGGTCTTGAAATTTTCTTTGTTTCTTATGGGTAAATTATCTGACTTTATCTTTCTGTTTCTAAACACACACACACATACACACACACACACACACACACACACACACGCAATCATGTTACATCTGGTTTTCTTGGTTTGGTTTTTGGTTTTTTGAGATAGAATCTCACTAAACTGGCCAGCCTGGACCCAAACTTGAGGTCCTCCTGCCTACCTCTTGAGTGTTGCTGTTGTCTTTCCTATAGTACTGGGGAGTGAACCCAGGCATTGCCTGTACCACAGCACTCTACCACAGAGCTAGAGACCCCAGCCCTTTTAAAGCTGATCATGTTGGTGCTTGTGTGTAATCCTAGCTATTAGGTAGGTTGAGGCAGGAGAATCACAGATTGAAACCAGTTTGAGCAAGTTGGTGAGACCCTGTCTCAAAATCTACAAAAGAACTAGGAATTATAATTTACTGATAGAGCACTTGTATAGCATGCACAAGAAGGCCCTGAGTTTAATCTCCAGTGCTGCCAAATATAACAACAACAATAATGGCGATGATAATAATAATGGTTCTAGTCTTACCCCAATTCTGTTGATTTCTGGGAAATGCTGTCCCTGGTGACTGCCCTATGTTTGAAAGATAGTAGTTACAGTACAGTAGAAGGTTCCCATGGCTCCTCATTTGTCATAATGCATGGAAATGCAAATCTGTTTTGCTCTAATTGCCGTTATTATTTAATAATAAGTTTTGAGATAGCAAACTTTAACAGAAGGTTCTACAGGCATAAGAATACAAAAGGATAAGAATATGTATTAGTCCTGTTTGCTGAGAGATTTAGCATTCCAAGAATTTAGACTTACCATTTCTTACCATTTCCAGGTGAGGCCAGGAAACCCACTAGATGGGAGACTGTCTTGATTTGCAGCTGATTCTTTGCCCTTGCGCTCGGCATGTTAGCTGACTCGGGGGTCATTTTGTTGAGATTTAATAAATGTGGTGTAAGTCTTTGTTTTGGTGTTAAGCAGATTGTTTAAAATCACTGTGCTAATACCCTGTTTTCCATTAGTGATCATTCAGGTTATGTTCGCCCAGTACCAGTTCCACGCAGTTTAAACAGTGATATTTCCTATTTCGGTGTTGGTGGCAAGCAAGCTGTGTTCTTTGTTGGACAGTCAGCGAGGGTAAGTAAAAAGATTGCATAAAAGTGAGAGTTGGTCAGAATATTTTTATGTTGACTAGTTTTAACTGTTAAGAGCTTTTAAAGCATTCTTTTTTTAAAAAATATTTGACAGATGATAAGCAAGCCTGCAGAGTCCCAAGATGTTCATGAGCTTGTGCTTTCTAAAGAAGATTTTGAGAAGAAGGAAAAAAATAAGGAGGCGATATATAGTGGATACATTAGAAACAGAAAGGTACATTATATTTTAACTCAAAATGTAAATTTATTTAGATGGATGACAAGATGGAACTTTTTTCAAAATTTATTACTAAGACAGCAGTATTACTGTTTAAAAAACTCAGTGTCATAAAATTTTCCAACTGGGTTATTTAACTTTTTCATTCTTTTTCCTTTAATCAAGTGAGTAGCAAAAATTTTCTCACACTAAAAGTTTTCATACATTAAATTGTTTCAAAATCTTAATAAGCTTTCTGTCAATTGCTCATCAAACTGTAAACTTTTCCCAGCACTTTGGGAGGCTAGGGCAAGGAAGGTCACAAGTTCATTCCTAGCCTGGGCAACTCAGTGACTTAGACTCTTAGCTCAAAAATAAAGTAAGGGGGGCTGGAGGTTTAGCTCAGTGGCACAAGCGCTTGCCTGGCAAGTGCAAGGTCACGGGTTCGATCCCTGGTATCAAAAAAACAAGTAAATAAAAAACAATAAAATAAGGGTTGTAGATGTAGCTCACTGCAAAGGCCTTGGGTTCTGCTTCCAGCCCAAAACTTTTTTCTTTGGTCTGATTCTGGGTTTTGAAGTCTTCTTTATAAAATAGTCATAGAAGGTAGCATGCAGAAAGAATGGCAGGGTAGTGGACTTTCAGGAAATTAGAGCTCCATTGACAAATAAATGAGAGGTGAAAGATTTTTGTTGCTAGTTTATTTATATATTGTAATTTTTAATATGATAGATTGTTAACAGATTTGAATCTTAAAAGTAAATGCATGATATTTGTGATGTTTCTTCAACTTTCTGTGTTCAAAACATTTTTTATGGTCTTTTGAGACAGGATTCCACTGTGGCCTGTCTGGCCTCAAACTTGTAATCCAAGTGCTGGGATTACAGCTGTGTACCACTGTACCCAGAGAAATCTTCAATTTTGAACATTTAAAAAATTGATCATTTTAAATGAATCATAGGAAATTTTATATAAAAGTCTAAAGAAAATAAAAATACTCCTAGGTGCCAAAGAAAAATACTAATAGCATTTTGGTGGATTTCCTTCGAGTCTGCTTTTTGGTTTTGATAGTGCTTTTCTTAAATTAACATTTTGAGTATTTCCCAATTGTATAAAACACTTTAGTGTGCAATTCTTGCTAGCTTTAGAATATTTCCTTTGAAGACTATTAGTATCTAGCTATTTTTGAGCATTTAGCATATTTAAAAGATTTAGTGTAAAGATAATGCCACAAATATCTTTGTACAATATTTTTGCTCAATTACAGAGTTTTAAAAATATAAATGGCTTGTTTTGTTTGTTTTTGTTTTGTTTTGAGGCTGAGTCTGATTGCGAGTGTGCTATATAGTCTGGACTAGTCTTGAACTCAAGATCCTCCTTGTTTAGCCTCTCAACTGCTGGGATTACAGGTTTGTGCTACTGTTGCCAGCAGAATTACAGGACAACTTTAATGTAAACTATGACAATGAATTTGAATTTTTAAAATGTCGATCGTATGTATTAAAAATTGTTTGTCTGAAAGGTTAACCTCAAAAAAAATTTACAGATTTCCAATAGTTGTGTATAGAAGAGCCGATCAGATCATTCTCCCCCCCTTTTTTTTAAAGAAAAAATGAGATGACAAAAAGGCCACAATTTAATAGGTGAAGATAATACCTTTCCTTTCATTACTAGTCAGCCGAACTTTTCCTAATGTTTATTAGCCACTTTTATATTCTCTATACTTTAACATTCTTTCCGTCCAAGAAATTTCCTTAATTTTGCTTACTCCACTTTCCTCTGCTTTACATTTGTCGCATTTAATAAGTTTTATATTCTAGAATACATAATTATTCCATCTTCGTGAGCCATCATAAAGCCCTATAAAATATATTAGTTGACATACTAAAACAGGTTAAATGTTAAAACCAGTTCACAATGGGAATTAAGAAGAATTTGAAAACTCTGTACATTGTAGGAAGCTTGGATAGATTGAGGGTGTCTGGATCACATTTTCCCTGCAGCTTTTCCCATGTTTTGTGCTAAATTTATCCTACTCATAGTTACCAGCAGGTACCTTTTGTTCTCTACAACAGTGCTTTCCAACTTATATTTATTGAATTTCCTGAACTCCATTGGTTTTATTTTAAAAAGCAACCAGTTTCCTTGAGATAATAGTTTAATGTTTATCCATGCATTTTTTGTGTATGTAGAAACATACATAGTATGTGGCCATATATGCACCTACCTGTGTAACATTTAACACGTAGACTCTTACTGAAGATTGAGAAGTTTGTAATTCTCCTCAGTTCTTCTCGACTTCTCTTGCACAGCTCTAGGCAGTCTCCAAGGGTGGTCTGGTGTCCACAGTGATAGCATCACTGGGCCAACCCTGTGGGTCAGACAGCCCCTGGTTGTCCTGATCATGGACAGGGTGAGGTGCTGGCCTTACTCAGTGAAGTGGTAGGTATCCCAAGTGGAAAGCTTTGTTTCACCCTAGGAGTAGTGCCCTCTATTTTTTCTTTAAGGCATTTTAAAACTAGCATTTGTCTTTATTTTTTGCTTTCTGAACCTAAAATTGGTCTAGCATTGTGAAATAGGAGTTTTTATGTGTAAAATGTTCCCCCATCTTGACAGTCTAGTCACACACTCACCTAGTTTGTTATAATGGGACAGTTTCCTCCATATTTTTCTGAAGATTGTTTCTGCAGCTTGCCCAAGTGAATCACATTGAAATTTAATATAATAATTACTTGTATAATTATAATTAGATGATATAATCTGTTGTATTTGTATTTACTCTTGTAGCCATCTGATTCTGTTCATATTACAAATGATGATGAAAGATTTCTACATAATCTTATCTTAGAGGAGAAGGAAAAGGATAGCTTTACTGCTGTTGTTATTACAGGGGTACAACCTGAGCACATACAGTACCTGAAAAACTATTTCCATCTTTGGACTCGACAGTTAGCGTAAGTAATTACATTTGGTTCATGAAATGTTATTTTTTTTTGGACCGGGATTGAACTCATGACCGCACTTGCAAGACAGGGCTGATGCCACTGAGCTAAATCCCCTGCCCAATGCTGTTACTTTTTAAAGACAGAAAATATTACAGATAATACTGAAGGCTCTTAGTTAATCACTTTTGTCTAATTCTCTTTCCTTTCATATAGTATCCAGTATTCTGAGGTTGGTGTTAAAAGAATTCTCTCTATTCATCTATTCTGTAAATATTATCACCTGACCATTGCACTGGATAATCACCTGTTATGAAATTAAAAATAAGCTTCAGAATTTATCCAATTTTCTCCACATTATTGCTATACCCATTATATAATGTTTTTCTATAGTATCTGTTATAATTTTCCATACCATATTTTTTTGTCTACCTTCCCCCTCTTGAGTGAGTCTTTTAATTCACTGCTATATCTTCATTTTCTAGAATAATAGTAAATGCTGAGCAGGTGTGTGTTTAGCACATGAATGCATCAAGCCCATTAAAAAATACGTGTGTGTACTATATGAGTAAAGCATTGTGTTTACTCCAGTAAAACTGAATTATGTATATCCCCATAGACCAAATCAGAGAAATAGTTATGGAATGGCTATAAGTTTTTTCTCTATGCCTATAGGATATATATCATTTACTGGATTGTTTCCATAATATATATCATCTGAATTACTAAGTTTTATGAAATTGGTACATCTGTACAGTATTCATATTTGCAACCCCTTCTACCTTTTGGTACTGGAGAGTCAACCCCGCACTTTCACAGTGGACCATGCCCAGCACTCTTTATTCTGACACAGGTCTCAGATACCATAGTGCTCAGGCTAGGCTCAAAACTTGCCATCCTCCTGCCTCAGAATGCCATGTGCCACTATACCTGGCATCAATGGTATAGTAGGTATAGTATATAGGATAGTAAATTTAATTATTCTTTAGTTAAAATATATGAAAAAGTTTTACTAATTTGAAGGATAAAAGTGTATGTTAAGTAATCTTAAATAATCCACCAAAGTATAGCTAACTTTTACTTAAAAGATAAAGAAGTAGTGGTTTTTGAAATGGTGATTTTCAGTGAAATGTTTTCGGGATGGAACTCACAACTTCACGTTTACAGAGTGGGACCTTAGCCAACTAAGCTAAACCCCGGAGCACAATGTTTTCAAATTTAGTAGTTTTGTGTTTTGGAATGTTGAAATAAGATTGTTTCAGTGCCACACAAAAGAAAACATGAAAGTTCTAGAATATTTTTCTGCCAGGATTAAAGATACAGAATTTGGTCTGGTCCCACTTAAGTACTTTCTAGAACATTCTCAACAAGTGGAATTACAGAGACTTGTCTTCTGGTTTGTATTTATTTGAAAAACTGTACTTTGTGGTAGTATAAGGTCTGTGGCCTTGAAGTTGGAAAGGCTTCAACTGAATCCCTTCTCCTCCTAACTCTAGTCGTGTGACTTTATAATTTAACATGCACCTCTGCCCCCTACTTTCTACATCTATAAATGAAATGTAATAATAGCTGCCTTTCAGAATTGTTTTTAACCCAATTAATACATTGGGTTAATGTATTAAGCAGTACAGAGAATGGGGTTGGCTCAGGATGTAGATCAGTGATAGAGGACCTGCGTAGTATATGATCCCCAACACCAAAAAACATCTAATGGAACCAAGGTGCTTGGCTCCTAGTAAGTGCTATTAAGTAGAGCTGTAAAATTTTTTTGGTAGAAGATTATACAAACTATAATTTTATGTGAATTGAAAGTAAAAAGTTACTTTTCTTTTTCTAGGCATATTTATCATTACTATATTCATGGACCAAAAGGAAATGAAATACATACATCAAAAGAAGTTGGACCTTTCAACAATATTGATATTGAAGTAAGATAAAAAACCCAGTTTAAAATACAACAAATACAAATGACTAGATAACTATACCAGTCCCCACGCAGCTCTAGATAACAAAAATCAGACAGCTCTTCTCTCCTGCTGTGTAACCAAAGTACTTCGTTTATTTGGCATCCAAATGAAGAGCTCATTCCTGGATAGTTTTATTAACCTTTGCCATAGTACTTGGTTTCTCTTTTTCTGCCCTATAGAGATACAAATTGATATTGATCATCAGGTCTTCAGACAAGGAAAATGAATGTGTGTGTGTGTGTGTGTGTGTGTGTGTGAGAGAGAGAGAGAGAGAGAGAGAGAGAGAGAGGGAATCATGGTTTTCCTTTTAGTCTTACAGTGAGTTTTTAAAGCACAGAACGTTTGAATGTTGGGTTGTCAGTATTCTCTACACATTAGAATTTTACTTAGGATGTTGAAACATTAAATTAGATGTGATCATTACTTACCTGTCCTTTGTCTTTGATTGGCTATTACTTTGCCTACTTTTTTAGTACTGTATTCCTATGGAGATGCTACATACAGCAATTCAACCCATGTATAAATGTATGTATTTCATCAAGCTAGGTATTTACTTGTACAAATAAAGGTAGTTTTTGCCTATTCTGTTGTTGGATCATAGCTGAGAAAAAAAGTCAAGTTACCATAGTATTTAATTTTAATTTTTATTTTAGATTTCTATGTTTGAAAAAGGGAAAGCACCCAAGGTTGTCAACCTAAGGGAAATACAAGATGACATGCAGACATTGTATATCAACACGGCGTCTGATAGTTTTGAGTTCAAGGCTCACGTTGAAGGAGACGGTGTCGTGGAAGGGATTATCCGATACCACCCTTTCTTATATGATAGAGAAACATACCCTGATGATCCGTGCTTCCCATCAAGTATGGTTTTTTGTTTTCCTAGCTACACATGTGATGTGGTTTAGAATAGTGATTGTGTCCAAAGGAATGGTTTCCAGTTGGACTGTTAAAGTTGGGTAATTAAATATTACACTGCTTTTTCTCATGCAAGTCATGGTAGGTATTTGTGGTTTTTAACTTCCAGATCACTTTGTATATTTCCCCAGATTCTATTCCCTTTGTAAGTATTCATTAAAAATTTTTACACTATATGTAGCCATATCTGTCCATTTTTCTTTATATTTTGATTCCATGCTGTAGAATGACTTTTAGGCCTTAAAGTTTTTTAAAGATTCTGTGGGGTTTTCTGGTCTTTAAAATTTTTCTCATTTTATGTATACTGCATTACTGTTTTACTTTTTTGTATTTAGAATAAGGTAGGGATTTAACTTACATTTTCCATGCAGTAGTCATTCACTTAAAATAAAAAACCCTTTGGGATTATTAGTATTACACTGAATTAATGAGGTAGCAGTGTTACACTTTTTTATCTCTAGTTCTTCTCTATTTATATCCTTAGTTTTCTGAGTTCCACAGCCAGATTTCCTGATCTGAATCCTATCTTTGTGTTGTACTATTGATCTGAATCCCAACTTTGTGTTGTACTATTCGCCTTAGTTTCCTCATCTGTGAAAGGGGTAATAGTTTATACTTACTTCCTACAGAGTCTGTGAGGATTATAGAAGAAACTGAGGCAAGGTCTTAGAATACTGCCCGGCACAAGCGACCTAATGACTGCCTCCTGTAGTATCACTGACCCTGCTTAATTTTCTGCTTCTGATTTCTGTGTGCTTGTAGCCAAAAAGGTGTTAGTCTTCAAGTAGTATCTTAAAAATAAAGAGCCAATAAATTGAATGAGAGTGACTCTTAAAAAGCAGAGTGTGGTGGTTTGATTTAAAGAAGTTTTTACAGATGGACTTTGTGTAAGGCTTTTTGGAAGGAGGTGGCTTTAATTCAGGTGGCTGACTTAATGCCAGAACAGCTAAGGAGTTAATATATTAGAATCATAATGTTTGATCTTAATCAGTATAAATGAACATATTGCTAACAAACACACTAATATTACCAATAATTTTGCTAATTATGGTTTTGATACATGGTAACATTTTTGTACACAAATGTCCTACCTACCTATATCTGATCTCCAACAATGTAGTGGTTTATATAACATTAAACTCAGTATTGACTAATTTGTCCAAAGTACATAAACTTGTTGCTACTAGATACTTTCAATTTGTCAGATAATTTTTCATATATACTTGCCCTATAGAATTTCTAAACTGTGTTTCAAATGTGGGACTTAGCACCTACATTGGCTACATTTTGCTCTAGGGCATAATCTTTTTTAGTTATGTGACTCTAAATAGCTTGAAAGGTTTCAGGCTTATCAGCTAGTCTGGTACTCTCAGCATAGGTTGATTAGTATTTAGTTAATTATTAACTTTAAGCAGTAAACTGTTAGTGTTGTGAAATTACTTTAGAAATCTGCTGTTTTGAGGGCACAGTGAAACTAACTTTAGATTTTAAAAGTGTGCTTGGAAGGATCCTATGTGTTTTTGTGTCACCATTTCCCTGAAGCAGTTTTAATATATAACAGCTATATTAGAAATTGACTTATCAGTAATAAGAATTGTTCCTGCCTTATAAAGCTATTTTGCTCAACTTAACCTTTTGATCTAGGATTAAAAGATGATGATGATGATGATGATTGTTTCATACTTGAGAAAGCAGCAAGAGGGAAAAGACCTATTTTTGAATGTTTTTGGAATGGACGGTTAATACCATATACATCAGTAGAAGAGTAAGTTTTTATTTTTGCTAAAAATACATTGTTTTATAACCTAGTCTTTTCACTAACTGGTATTTTGTTTTATTCAAGCTTTGACTGGTGTACTCCTCCTAAGAAGAGAGGGCTTGCACCAATTGAATGCTATAATAGAATATCTGGTGCATTGTTCACTAATGACAAATTTCAAGTCAGCACAAATAAACTAACATTTATGGATCTTGAGTTAAAATTGAAAGACAAGAACACCCTTTTTACAAGGATCCTAAATGGACAGGTATGATTTTTATGTCAAATTTTGAATATTTACAAATGTTTTAAGTAAAGTCAAAGGCACTAGAAATGTAGGTTTTTACTGGTGTTTCACATACTTTAAGCTATTTGACAAAAAATTGATAAATGTTTAAAGAGATAAATATATTTAACCTTCTTTAAACATTATGCAATCTATCAGACATTAAATTTTACCCCACTAATGTGTGCAACTTTTATGTCTCTGTGTATCAATAAAAAGTAAATTTACAGGTGTGGTGGCACATGACTATAGTCCCAGAACTTGGGAGGCCAAGGCAGGAGTCTCTTCATGGGTTTGAGGCCAGTCTGGACTACACAGTGAGTTCAAGACCAGCCTGAGCCACATAGTGAGACCGTGTCTCAAAAACCAAAATGATAATAATAAAAAAAATTAAGGCTCAATATGGTGGTACACAGTTGTAATTCCAGGACTCTGGAGGCTGAGACAGGAGAATTGTTAGAGGGCAGCCTGAACACATAGACCCTTTCTCAAAAATATAAAAATTTAAATGTTTTGGACAAGCTTTCAACTAATCATAGCACTCAGAAATTTCAACCTGATTAGACTGTGTTTGGCTAAAATTTACCTACTTGCAGTAAATCTCAATATCAAGATTTTAGAAGCCTTAGAAACGTGTTTACTTATTGAGAGCATATATGAACAATTTTATCTGTTTCATGAGCTCTGCACAGTAATAGTATAGTTAGCCTTGTGGTAAAAATGGGGGAGTACTGAAATATTTTGGGCTAAAAGATTGAGATTGACCAGTACTAAAGGAAGCATTTAATATTAAAATACAAATGTGATTCCATTGTGAAGAAACATGTAAGAAGTTGGATGGGACTAATGTACTTCCTGCATACCTCTGACCTTTTACTTGATGCTCATCCTCCAGTTGCTTAATATTTAGTTGCCAAGAGATAAGAGATTTTATCACTAACTTTAAATTACTAATCAGTAAATATATGGAGCACACGGTCATTCCTATAATATTTTGAAATTACTGTTATGAAGATTCTGAATTACAGGCTATTAAGAAACTTTCAAGGTTTCTCTAATGGAGTTTAGGGTATTACTCAGAGCTAGGAAGCTTGCCTAGTATACTTGAAGCTCTAGATTTGAAAATGAGCACAAAAAATATAAAATATTTAGAAAAGTTGAAAGAATAACACAATGAATAGCCACATAATCCTCTCCTAGTTAACTGTTGTCACTCTCCCACACTCCTGATTAGTTCTGCATTGACTCTTACTGAGTTTCTGCATTTAATGCTTCTGTTAATCTTTTGGTAGATGATGGATCCCAGGGAGTTTTAGCTTAGCCTTGAAACATGGGTTAAGAATTTGGTAGGCAGACTTCCCCTTCCTAGTTAATGACTTTGACAATAATGCTTTGCTGATTTGGAAAAGGGTTAATACCTGAGAAAGTGCATGGGGGGCAGGTGTCCTTGAAAACATATCCCATCTTTGACTTCTGAGTCTTTACCATACACATGGATGTGAATTCAAGTAGCTTTGAAATCAAATGTCATGTATTAATAACTGACACACCTCCAGCTGCAATCTGCAGAATGAAATCATTTTTAGTGTTGTCTCATTTTCCAATGGAAGTGGTTTAATATGGTATAAAATACATAGGAGGGAATAGAAAAAGCTCCAGTAATTTGACAGATTTTCCTATGTGATGGGGAGATTATCTTCCCTCTTCATTCTGGCATCTTAAGTGTATTTTCTCCCATCAGGATGAAGAATGATTGACACAAAATCATCTTTTTTAATTAAAAATGATTTAATTTTTGAATTTAAAAAACCATGGCGCTGTAGCCCAGTGGGAGAGCACTTGCCTCTGCGTGGTGCTCTGGGTTGAGTACCCAGTACTAGGGGAAGAAAAGTTTTGCAGAACAGTGCTTTCTAACCTGTTGTTTGTTACCACTTTATTAAGGAGCTTTTGTAGACACCTTTTTCTTAACTGCTATTCCCAGTGAAATTTTAAATACGACAAATTTCCTCTCTATCTGTTGTGGAAATATGTCTGTGCTCAATAACAAGGAATGTTTTTTCAGTGCTGGGAATGAAGCCTGGGGCTTCTCACAGGCTAGACAAGTGCTCTACCACTGAGCTGCACCCCCAGCTCCCACAAGATTTTCATTGCTATATTGAGAATGTGAGTAGTTTACATTGAAAATGCTTCCACTCACACCCCTTTCCTGAGCCTGTTATTTCTGTAGGTCAACTTTTCCACGGTAGCCTAGGATTTAAAGCAGAAAAAACATTTAGTAGCATTAACCATTGAGGCCAAGGTTGATATCAAAGCTGTTTTGTTTTATTTTGTTTTGTTTTGAGCACTAGGGAGTGAAACCAGGGAATTTGTACTGAGCTAGATCCCTAGCCCTTTAAAGTTTTTTATTTTGGGAAGGGTCTTGTTAAGTTGCTCAGTTGCCTAGGCTATGCTTTAGGTTTGTGACCCTCCTGCCCCAGCCCCTGCAGAGTGCTAGGCATCCAGGTATGTACTAGTACACGCAGTGAGTGATATCAAAGATGTCTTAGTAATGCTTTTGTTTAAAATCTAAGTATGCATGGGAGCAGGCGCCACCAAAATATTTTTTTACTAGGTTTTCTGAGATACAGTATGTGCAAAAAAGAATGAAATGAGTGACAGATGTCTGACTATAGTTTTTGTTTACCAGTTTTTCATAGAATGTTTAAAAATTTTACAGGAACAACGAATGAAAATTGACAGAGAATTTGCTTTATGGCTGAAGGACTGTCATGAAAAGTATGACAAACAAATAAAATTTACACTTTTTAAAGGAGTAATTACACGTCCCGATCTTCCGTCTAAAAAGCAAGGCCCCTGGGCAACATATTCAGCAATAGAATGGGATGGAAAAATATACAAAGCAGGACAGTTGGTAGGTTTATTTTCAGATTCAGTGTCTGGTAAAATTTGAAACTAAGTTAGATGTCTTAGAATTTAATAACAAAATATAATGTATGCATTGGCTCCTAAGGAGCAGTAAAGAATGGAAGGCACAACTGATTTGAGTTACGTAATTTGTTGTAACATTTTAAAAAACCTGTTTATTGCCAAAGGCAAAGGTTGTCCTGCAGCCTAGTGTATGTGCAGGGAGCGTTTAGAAAGAAGCTGGAAAGGTAGAGGGGGCAATTAACTCTTGTAGTCCTTTTGGGGGATTTTGGAATTGGACTAATGGAAATACTACCCTTAGTTTTTTATTTTTGTTTTTGTTTTTTTAAGGCAAGAAAAATATCTTGAGCAAATTTTAAGCTAGTTTTTTGGGGGAACATGTTAACTTGTCAAATTTATAAGCACATACTTCAATGTGACATTTGTATGAAGAATCAGCTGTATCTTTATGGAGATTTAAGAATAAATGGAGAGCGTTACAAGTATAATTTGTTAGAATGCATTAGTTTTTTCTCATCGTAGATACCAAGGGGGTTTTATTTGCCTTCTATGAAAGTTCTGTGAAGTCATTATTAAGTCTATTTCTGTTAGTAAATATTACTAACCTCTTTTATTTTAAAAAACTAAATATTAGGTCAAGACAATCAAAACACTTCCCCTCTTCTATGGAAGCATAGTAAGATTTTTTCTGTATGGTGATCACGATGGAGAAGTGTATGCTACAGGAGGAGAAGTTCAAATTGCAATGGTAAGACAGCGAGTAATAAATTGATTTCATAGAAGAGTCTTTTTTTTTTTTTTTTTGGTGGTACTGGAGAATCTGTGTAATGCACCATCTGTTTGCCCAGTATTTAATAAACATACATCATGGCTCATCACTACACTAATTTTATAAAGCACATTTTACCTCCAGGGCTTACAAACTAGTAAACATTGGGGAATTCTGTCTCAAGGGTAAATAACTGCAAGACCAGAATGAGTTTTTTATCTTCACCATCTCTTATTATTTGAATGGTGTATCAGAATTAATGGAGATTATATAAAAAATGAAATAGATTCTCTGGTATATGATAAGAGAATGGCTACTGTTATCTATATAGTATACTTAATTTGGATAAAACAAATGCCTTTGAAAGAGACAAATGAGTGCTGTGTTTCTGTAAAGCTTTCTTTGAAATATTACTGTAAATTCATTTTATTCAGGAACCTCAGGCACTATATGATGAAATAAAAACTGTGCCGATTGCAAAGCTGGATAGGACAGTTGCTGAGAAGGCTGTTCGAAAATATGTGGAAGATGAAATGGCAAGGTAAGTTATGTTTCAGGAAGCATGACAAAAATAAGATTTTAAGAGGAATTTAATGTTTTTAAGGATTTAATATGTCATTTACAGTTCTGACAGGCCACTTGTAGTTTTAAGATGTTGTTTATGGGTGAATTTTTTATACTTTTTGGACATTTTGTTTATGTCTTTGTTTTTTGATACTGGATCTCACTCTGTAGTTCAGGCTGACTGTGTACTTAGCCCAGGCTGGCCTCAAACTCTGGCAGTCCTTCTGCCTCAGCCTCCCTGAGTGCTGAGATTACAAGCATGTACCACGGCACTTGGCTTGACATTAAATATTAATAACCATAGTTATAAAATCCAGATTTATAGAGAAAGGAGGAAATCATATATTTATCTAGTGTCATATTTGTAAGTATCGTGATGGAGGCATTTAAAGAAAAGTTGATTTGGTTGACAACTAGATGAAAACTGTAGTACCTTCTAAGAGGTAAAGATTAATTTAACAAAAAAAGGTATGGTTGGATCTTCAGTCATTTTGTTTCTTACTGGTCTTTTGTATCCTCAGGGTTTATCCTATCTCCAAAGGTAAGATATATTATAAACAATTAGAGTAACCACATGGGGCCAGGGATATAGATCGGTGGTATAAGTGCCTGCCTGGCAAGCACAAGGTCCTGAGCTCATTCCCAGGTATCAAAAAAAAGGTGAGGGGGGCAGAAAAACCATACACACAAAAAAATTGATAGCTTGTGAATCTTAATCCCTAGAGAATTTTTCTTACTTCTTGAGAAGCCCCAGTAAAAATAAAAAAGAAAAAATTTTAGTTGACTAATCCATTCAGAATTCCAGATTTAACCCTTCAAAGTATGTGAACTACAAATATTTAAGATTGTAGTGACTTGTGTATTTCTAATTAAGATCATAATTTACAAAGTTCATGAAACACTAATATGCTGCTTTCTTAACAGGCTCCCTGACAGACTATCAGTCACTTGGCCTGAAGGAGATGAATTGTTGCCTAATGAAATTAGGCCTGCTGGAACCCCCATTGGTATGTTGGCGTTGTTTTCTCTAATACCAAAACACACTTCTATCTTGTCTAATATTTCTAATGCATAGACACTGTGAAAAGTTAAAATATAGCATGATGACCTGGCAGATTCTTTAGGTATAATTAAGACATACTTTCTTTTAATTTTGGACTCATAGGTGCATTAAGAATTGAAATATTGAACAAAAAAGGGGAAGCAATGCAAAAACTTCCAGGAACAAGTCATGGAGGGTCTAAAAAACTCCTAGTTGAGCTTAAAGTTATACTACACTGTAAGTATGCATAGTTTAATATTGTTGTTAAAAATAGATTACTGATCTGAATATTTTCTTATAATTAGTGATGGACATGATGAATATGATTAAAGTTAAAAATTTTAGGTGTGATATGAATAGTTTGTTAATAGTTTTCTAAGTGTTTTGTTTTTAAAATACTTTATCCTGAATTTTCTTAGGTAGCTAACTGTGAGTTATAGTAAAAATGTGGTGTAGATATATAGAAAAATTTAGGTAATCCTTAAGGTCCCTTCCAGATCAAAAATACTGTGACTCTAAACCTAGGGCTGGAAGTATTTGGCTCTGATAATAAACCTGGGGTTCTTTGAGGGCAAGGAAAAAGAGCTGGATTAGTGCTCATCTGTTTGTTCCCTAACCTTAGTCACCTTCTTTGTTAACTTTGGATCCATTATTTGTCTTAACTACTTAAAATATTTTCGCTTTATACTTTGAGTCATTTTATTCAATATATGTTTATTTCTAGCATTTAAAAACTTGTCAGTGAAAGATTTCCCTTCTTTTTCTGTTACTGTGGACACTGTGATATATTTTGCCAACTTTTCTTTGTCTTAAAATCAATATGCATTCAGTTTCTGCTGCAGTTGTAGCTGCATTGGTCCAGCTCGGGGTCCCCTGTGTTGTGAGGACTGTGGTCCTCCTCGGCTCTAAGAGAGCCCTGTGTTTTCTCTTTCTAGAAACCACTCATTTCTTGCCTTGCAGCCCTTTCTGCATCTTCAAAGTCAGCATGATACAGCACCTCTGCATCTCATTGTGACTGTCCTTCCTGTCTGTTCCTTTAAAAAACATATATGCTGTTTATATGAAACAAAAAATGGCAAAATGTATATATATATCATAAAAGTTACCGTTTAAGTATGTTTAGTGGCAGTAAGTGAATTCAGATTGTTGCCCAACCATTCCCACTGTCCATCTCTAGTCCTTTCTAACCATTGAATTTGACTTGGTTCTTATCCAGTTCAGGTCACAACCATAATCATGGAAAGAATTAAGTTCCTGAACTGAGGCACCTTTGTATTTGTCTGTCATGTCTGCTTATATCACTTAGCTTAATGTCTTTGGGTTCCATCCATATTGTAGCATATATCCAAATTCTATTTCTTTTTAGGACTGTATAATCCCAGTGACTCATCATATATAGTCTGTGTGTGTGTTTAAACAAAAAAAAAATGATCATAGAGAATTTCAAAACAAAATAATAGATTAACACTGGTTAATATATTACATATTGTTATCTTCAAAGTAGTTGTTCAGATTACAAGATACAGGCATAAAAAATGATCAGTGAAAGCACAAACTGTTCTTTTTGATGAACTAACAGATCAGTAGTAGTCTATCTTGTATAGATGAATATATATGCAGACATATAATCTTTTCCCTTGTTTCTTTTCTCCTTTCCTGTATTCCAATTGTTCCTTTCTTTTGAGCAGTTTCTTTCACTTTCACGATATCTATTGTACATTTTGGATCTTATTTCCATTTTTTCACACTAGGGAGACAGTCTGATATTCACACAAGTCTGGATCCATTTTATATTTATGCTGTAGTTTGTTTATTCACATGTTGATGGACCCTAGTTGCTTTCAACTTTTATCTACTATGAATATGGGGCTTTTGAAATTATTATATAAATAGTCCTTTGACTTCCTCCTTTCAACATGTATCGAAAAGTAGAGTTACTGGGTGATTCTTTGTGTAATTGAGAAAGTGCCATGTTATTTTCCAGTGCTTATACCATTTATATCCTCACCTGCAATGAATTAGGGTTCCAAGTTCTTCACACCCTGGACAGCATTTGTCTTTTCTGCTGGTTTCCTTTGAAGGTGTGAGGTGTGATACTTTATTGTGCTTTTAGTCTTCTGTTTCCCAGTGACTGATGATCTCACCATGTTTCTATGCACTTACGTGCCAAATGTAAATATCTTTGGAGCAATGTCTACTATATTCAAGTCTTTTGCCTCTTTTTATAAATCAGTTACTGAGTTAAAGGAGTTACTGATAGTTCTAGGTATTAATCCTTTGTCTGATGTGATAGTGGAGGTGTTTTCTCCCATTATGTGAGTTCCTTCCACTCTATTAATAGTGTCATGTAATACATGAAAGTTTTAAATTTTGCTATTGTCTAATTTGTCTGTTTTTTCTTTTGTTGCCTGTGTATTTTGTGTCATGTCCAAGAAATCATCACCACAACCAATACGGTGTAGCTTTTCTGAGTTTTATTTTAAGAGTTTTATCATTTTAGCCCTTTTACTAGGTCTTTGATCCATTTGGAATTTGCTTTGTATGTGATTGACACTTCTTTTTATGTGGTTAATTTCTACTAGATGTGGATATCTACTTTTCCCTTGCACCATTTGCCAAAGACTGTTACTGTATTTCCCTCTTGAATGATCTTGGCATCCTTGTTGAAAATCAACTGGCCATGATTGTGGATGCTAGCAGGTTGTTTTTATTCTTTAGGGTTTCCACATATAAGATCATGTTATCTAAAAAGAAGTGATGTTATTTCCTTCTCCAAAATAGATGCTTTTTATTTACTTTTCTTGTTGGGTTGCTTTAGGTAGGGCTTCCAATAATATGTTGAGTAGCAACAGTAAAAAGAGAGTTCTTTTCCTGATTTTATGTTTAGTCTTTCACTATTGTGTTTGATGTTGATTCTAGGTTTTATATAAGACGTTCACATGTTGAGGAAGTTGCTTTCTATTCCTCGTTGTAGTATTTGAATCACGAGAGGGGTTGGGGAGGGGCTTGTCAAGTGCTTTTTCTGTATTAATCCAGATGATTAAGGGGTTCCCCTTTCATTTTTTTTAACGTGCTGTATTACTTCAACTGCCTTTCATTTGTTGAATTGTCCTTGTATTCCAGGAATAAATCCTACTTGCTTATCATATATATTCTTTAAAACTAACCGAGGAATTTGGTTTGCTAGCATTTTGAGAATTTTTGCATCAGTGTTCAAAAGGGATATGATCTTTTTAATTTTTTGGAAGAGTTTTAAAAGGATTGGTTTTCCCACTCATTTATTCCTTCATTTCCTATAACCTATCCACCACCAGGTCCCGTACTAAAGTATATCTTTGTTCTGCCATTCCAATTCACATCATTACAATCTCTCCACCCTTAGTAGCTGCCATATGGAGAACCACTAGCATTCTTGCTCTAGTTCATTTACTTCCCTGTACCCCAAAACGATTTTTTAAAATTATGTCGGTTTATGTCACTCATTTATTTACATTATTTCTCCGTTAGTGCTTTAGACACCAATCATAGCTCTTTGAGAGCCGACATACAAACTGTCTTCTCTCAACTTCATCTCGTCCTCATTTACCATAGTTCTAACTACAAATTTTGCTTTCTTAGGAGTTTTCCCACCTCTGGGCCAAACTTTGTGATTTAGCTTTGTCTCTGCCTGGGAGGGATGAGGGTAGCAAACTGTAAAGGATTAAGTCATAAATATTTAGGCTCTAAGGGAGGTAAGTTCTTTGTTGTAGCTACTTAAGTTTATCACTGTAGAATGAAAGCAGCTACAGGCAGTCATTTGTTTACTTCCTGGCTGTAAGAGGTAAAAATTTGGAGTTGGGTGTGGTGACGCACATGCCTTTGCAGTCCCATACTTGGAAGCTGGGGCAAGAGGATTGCCTAAGTCCAGGAGTTCAAGGTCAACCTGGAGAAAAGCACAAGACCTTTGTGGGGATGGGTAGGTCGTCAAAATACAGAACAGTAAAAACTACATGGAAGCAAGCATCTTGTTTTATTTCTTTTCTTGTGTATAGGGTTAAATTAATACATAGTTGTCAAAAAATACATAAAACGTCTGGAAGTTGTTCACTCTCTTTTAGATGGCTTGTGGTGATGACTTACTAATTTCCAAGACAGATCTTGTACCATTATTTAAACTTTCAGTTTAATGAAACATAGAAATGTAGAATTATATGATGAGCACTGATGTATTGGTTAACCTAGTCCAACAGTTACCAAGTATTTAGCTTCACTTGCTTTATCTGGTTTTTTGGGTGTGTGTGTGTGTGTAGTTTTTGAATTGTAAATACATGGATTGCACTCTTATAAATTATAGTTCAGTTATCACAATATTTTTTTGGTATTGTTACGGGAAATTTCCCAGGCCAAACCAAACCAAAAGGAAGACTCTGCACTGCAGAGATAAGAAGGCAGCATTTAATCTTTACACCAGCGAACTATTGGATTTTCATACCAGTAGACTTGCAGGGATAATTCCTCCCAAGCAGCAGTCCTGAATCAGGAAGGAGTTTAGTCTGTATAGAGTTAGAAGTGGGAGGTATAAAGCAAGTGACCAAACGTTACATACATTGAATCATGTATTGACAGACAGCTAGTCTTGAAACAATAGAAACACTCCAGAAACCAGGGGAGGGAGCTCTTAACTGAAAGAGCACAGTTAAGGGCATTACCATAATATAGAAATGTTCAGAGAGAGGATTTTTACTGAAAAGCATGAATCAACCCAGGGTGCCTTAAGGTGTAGATAATTACTCTGACTTAGTGTTCATCTGCAGCTGGGCTGTGGACACTGTCAGGGTCAATTGAATTCACCAGAAACAGCAAAACAAACAAACAAAACAGCAACTTGGTCAGAGGCCTCTAATTGATCATGAAGTATCTATAAGTTTACCATCTCATGAATGTGTTTCTACAATATAACTCTGCCCCAGCAGTACCATCTCATACCCAGTCCAGCTTACATTTCCCTGATTGGTTAAATTGATACTTTCATGGTTGTTTTGGGGCTATCAGGTGCAAGTATTACATTTCATTATATATTAAGTCTATTCTCATAGGAGGATCTTTTCCTTTTATCATACCATTGATGTTCTAAGAAAACCTAATTGCTTATTTTGTAAGCGCTTCCTATATTTCTGTTTATTTCCTTGAAATGTTAACGAGAAAACAAACTCATCTGCTTCTATTCAGGTGGAACACTTTCACACCACCTGGTTCCCAGTAGTCAGCTTCCAGCCTGACTGCCTGCCCAGACTGGGCACCGACCTGGCTGGTGAAGACTGCCCAGCACAGATGAGCAGCCAGCTCCTCTCCTCCTCCTTGGGCTTGATCATTTTGTAGAGCGGCTTTCAGAACTCAGGGCAATGTCAACTTGTGTTTTCTAGTTTATTATAAAGGACGTAACTCAGGGTTAGCCAAACAGATGCCTCGGGTAGGGTATGACAGATTGACATGGAGCTCCTGTGCTGCTCCAGGTACGCTGGCCTCCTGCACTTTGACAGATTCACTGGCGCAGAAGTTCTCAAGCCCCTTCTTTTTGGGTTTTTATGGGTAGATGCATTCACTGACCATTGGTTGAACTCAAAATCCAGCTCTTTCCCTCTTGCCCATTGCTGGGAGAGTGAATGTGAAAAATGCCACCCTCAAATCACATGGTCCATTTCTCTGGCAACATCCCTCTATTCTTAGATACTTCCCAAGTCACCTCATTAACATATATTCAAATGTGGTTGAGTGACAGGCATCACTCAGGATCAGATGGGCTGTAAGAACTCTGTGCACAGATCTGGAGGCAGATCAGCTGTCTACTGTCTACATCTGCAGGTTCTTCCTCAGCCTGTTCTCCCCACTAAGGCGGGAGAGTGCTTGAGGAAAAACAGTTGTGTCTACATTGATCCTGTAGACTTTTTTCTTTTTATAGCCTAAATAGTCTAGTAGAGCAAGTCTTTATGTGACTTTTACATTGTATTAGGCTATAGAAATAATGTAGGAGATTAGCATTCTAAGAGGTTGTGCTTAAGTTAAATGCAAACACTGTGCGACAGCTGCAAATTTGAGTGTCTGCCATCGTGGGAGTGGGGTTCTAGATCCAGTCTCAATGGATATCAAGGGGTGATTACATATTCTACCATTGTATCTCAGATGTCATTTAAATTGTGCCACTATTTGTTGTTTCCTGCAAAATGGAAGTTAGTCCTAAAACCTTCATTAGATTTAGATTCACCACTTTTCCTGCTAAAGCAAGGCTCATCTTCGTAAGTAGTCTGTATTTCTTACAGTATCACACCAAGAAGCACATACCAGTTGTCCTTTTTAAAATACTGGTAAGATAGAGAGATCATTGAATTTAATTGACTAACTTGATGACGTTCCCTTGAGCCATCACATAGCAGTTTCGCCTAGTAATGTAGTGTTCCTGAGGGGGCAAAAGGATGGGTCTTTTTTTATTCTGATTCTTTTGTTCTTCCTAATTTATTTAGAATTAGTATGTGAAGAAACTTTATCAGTGATTCCATTTGGTTACTCTGAAAAATAGCTTTTATGGAAAAGGCAGTTTAAAGATTTAATTCCTTTTTTCTTTAATTGCAAGTTACCAGACTCAGAGATTTGTGCTGCACCTGCATTCCTAGTGAGGGTTATTTTTTTTGTGTGTGTGTACCTACAAGTATGACATACTTGTAAGATGCTTCTTTTTTTTTAGATGTGTCTTCAAGATGGCTCCTGTGTCCTCAATGTGACCCTTTTAGTCTTTGATGTAAGCTTTTTTTTCTCAAAATATTCTAGAATTTCCTTGATGTGTATTTGACCCTAGACCCAGATTTGGCCTCTACCACTATTTCGTGTCACTGGAGCAGGGTGTTAAGAGGTTCTAGTCTCAGTGTTAGGGTTGCTCTTTGAAATTGCTTCTTGGCTTTTTCAGTTAACAGCTAGGAATGACTATTAAAATGATACTTTGTATATTTACTTAACCACTTTATTTATTTATTTTTTACTTGTATTTTCTTTTCATGTTGAATCTTTTGTTGTTGTTATTGTTGCTAGTGGTTGAGCCCAGGACTTTGCACATGCTAAGTAATTTCATGCTATACCAGTGAACTACATATACCCAGGACCCCAACATCTTGACTCATAGTATTAATTAATTGCCTATTTGCAATTATTTAAATACATTTAAATAATTAAATAATTTAAATAATTTATTCAAATTATTTTAAAATTTTTAAATAATATTGATAGTATTTCTAGTAAGATTTAATTAAATTGCATTTCTTTGTCCTTAAAATATTTTCTCTATGTAAATAGTAAAAAGAAACATTGTTAAGTAATTTAAATAGTTACCTTTTTCTTTTCCCCTCTTGGTATTAGGAATTGAATGCAGGTCTCATGCCTGTTAGATAAGTGCTCTCCTGCTGAGCTATATAGCTAACCCCTTTTTTAAAATTTTACTTTAAGACAGGGTCTTGCTAAGTTGACTAGGTTTTCTTCAAACTTGGGACCCTCCTGCCTCAGCTTCTATAGTAGCTTGAATTATAAGCGTGCACTACCATACCTAGTTCTTTTTTTTTTTTTGTCCCTATGTCCTCTCACCTAGTTGATAAACAGTTTGGTTTTATTTATAAATTGTCTTCTTTTAATTGTTTTAAAAATACTTGAGTATCAAAATGGACAGTAAACATTAAATGTTTCAGAGAAGTCATGTTATCTCTCTGATCTGTTTTCTTTCTGCCTCATCTTTCCTTTTATTAGTCTTTGGCTTATCTTGCCTTTTCTTAAAAACTAAGCAGTATATAGTTGTTACTCTTTTAACAGTAGATCATGAAGATTACTTTGTTAGTAAAATGTACTATTTTAATTTAGAAGAAAATTTAAGGAAAGTGATCTTTAATATCATGGAAAATTCTATTTCTCTGTGCCAATCAAACTTATCTATAAATAATGTAAAATGCTTTACAAATAAAGTGATTTTAATGAGCTGGAGTAAACTTAACTGTTAACTTGCTTATTATGGCGTTAGATCTTTCAAAGCTTCATAGTTTTTAACAATGTACAGCAAATAAAAATAACTGCATTTAATGCCACAGTGATTTCTCATGTTTATATTTGATGCTCATTTTCTTAAGGTAACACTGTTTTTTCTTTTCTTTTAAGCCTCAAATGGAAATAAAGAAATCATTTCACATATTAGTCAACATGGAGGGAAATGGCCTTACTGGTTTAAAAAAATGGGTGAGTTATTATTTGGAATGTTAAAAACTCTTCAGGCCAGAGATGTAGCCCAGTGATGGAGTGCATGCCTTTTATGCATGAGGTGGAGTTTAGTCCCTAGCATTGCCTGCCCGACCCTGCACACTGAGTGTAGTGGTATACACATGGAATCTGTCCACTCAGGAAGCTGAGGCAGGAGGGTCACTTGCGTAAGCCCGATTGAGCACAGTACTGACACCCAGTTTCAAAAATATATATAGATAAATTCAGGCAGTGTTATGTTGATTTGATTTTACTTTCTTAATTTATCCAGAAAATATTCAAAAATTGGGAAATTACACATTGAAGTTGCAAGTGGTATTGAATGAAAGTAATGCAGACACGTATGCTGGAAGACCATTACCATCTAAAGCAATTAAATTTTCTGTTAAAGGTAAGCAAAACGTTGTGCTAAAGCTGATGCTTTTAAATCAAGAGGGAAGTGATAGGTAACTTAATAAAGACTATTTGGCCAGTTAATCTAATTTGGTTTTTAAATTATTTTATAAATCTACTTGATAGTCATGTTTTTTCCTAATTTTGCAAATACAATTTTTTTCTAATTTGCATTGTTGCTGGTAAAATCTAAAGCTGTTTTGATTCCTGATCTTTTGCATGACCCCAGATATTTGAGGAATTTTTTTCTTTAGTTTCTGGAATTCCCAGATTCATGGCCTATTGTGTGTCTGCTGCCATCTAGTTGCTGTGTACCTCATAGCTGTCTCAGTGTGGAAGATCCTCTGTTACTTTCTAGTATTTTTTATTGAATTATTTAATTTTGTATCCCTTTCTCTTCCCTAAAATATACTAAGATGTTTGAGCTCTTGATTGGTATACTCATTTCCTTTTTTCTGTCTCTTAGTTTTAGTCTTCTGATTTGAGATTGCCTCGGTATGCCACACTTGATGGTTTTTTCTTTAATACAGTTCTTTAGTTTCTGAAATTTTTTATTATCTGGCTCTTCCCTTTTCAAAGCATTCTCTTCCTACTTCATGGATTGTTTCTTTTTTTTCTTGGAGGATAGTAGTAATAGCTTGGTTTTTCTTGATCTTTTTTCCCTTCTTTATTTCTTCCATGTTGCTTTTTTCCATTTGCTCTGTTTCATGTTAGGTGATTTTTTACATGAGGAGTCATTTACTCACTTTTAAGACTAGGACACTGAAAATAATATTTCACTGTGGGACATTGTGCAGTGAGGATTCCTGTATGGCTGTACTGATTCCCAAGGATGGAGCCCTCTGTTGCCTCGCTGGAGCAGTGGCCTGACTGCCTGCTCTTTTGGTGCAGAGGTAGAAAGACTGTTGAGTCATAGAGCAGGTCTCCCTTTTCATAGACAATCTTTCCATTGATTTTCTTATTTTTATTAAACCGTGATAGTTTCAGTGGTGTAATGTTCCTTATTCTTTTGACCAATCGTTTTCTTTCCTCTGAGAATAAGCCTGTCTTTTCCTGGGGATGAAGAAGTCATGTGACATGGCCTACACACTGAGGGGTGGGGATTTGGAGAACTGTTTCTTAAACTACAGCTTCCAGGAGCTGTGCTGAGACTTTTGAGGACCCTGTGGGTGATTAAGATTGAGTTAACTTTTTCATTATTTGAGAGTTTGATATACTTACATTTTTCTGCCAAGTCTATTACGCTTCCATGTCCTTTGGCTTTCAGATCCTAATACTCTTCTCTTTTTGCTTATTTGTTAATTTTGTAGGTTTAGATTTCCTAATAAAAAATCTGTGGTGTCATTATAGTGGGTTTTTGGAGAAAACTGATTAATCACCTTGCCTTCCTTAATCAAAAGGACCACTAGAAGATTTTTTTTTTTTTTTTGCCTTTTTGAGGCAGGTCTCACTATGTGGTTCAGGCTGGCCTTGGGCTCACTTTGTAGCCTAGGCTGGTCTGGAACTCACAATGATCCTCCTACCTCAGCCTCCCAAGTGCTAGGATTACAGGAGTGCACCACCACGCCCGGCTGATATTTTTTGAAAGATGGTTTCTTTTGTACATAGAAATCAGTCATTTCTCTTTACCTTTGCAAAACATATTTCAGAGTATAGATTTGCTGTAGTTTAAATGATTTCCTATTGATGAACTATTCAGATTTTCAATCTCTTGACTATAAAAATTATGCTGTGTCCTTTCTATACTTGTCCCAGAATTTCTCTGGGGTGAAGACCAAGAATACTCAAAAGGTTATTCGAATGGTACTCCTACCAACAAACAATGAAAATTTGTTTCCCACATGTTCGTTCTTGACCAAATTATATATTTATTTACTCTAACTGGTAGTTAAATGGTTTAACTTTTATGTTGTGTACCTCTTTTAGCATTTACGGAAACTGTCATCTGAAAGCTTGTTCATTTACAACGCCTGTTTTAATACTTCAGACTAAAGCTTTGGTTTTCAAATTTAAGTTAGTATCTGAACCACCTGGAAAGCTTATTAAAACAGCCTGCCTCACCTTAGCTCCAGAATTTGCATTTCTGATGAGTTCCAAACTACTAGACTGGAGATACTGTGAAAACAGCTGGTTTGGAGCTGAGGTGTGCAGCTCAGTGTATAGCACACAGGTAGAACTTAGCATGTGTGAGGCTCTGAGAGGGACATGGGAGGGAAACACAAGAGTTCTTGTACACTGCTTTTAAATGCATTGCGAATTTTAATTCTTTGTTGCTTAGGTTGGAAATATTTTCTCATATATAGTCTCTTTTAAACTCATCAAATCATTTTGATGATCATCTAAGGCAATTCTGTGTTTTGCCTTAGAAAGTCTTTTTCCTAAGATTATAAACATTCCTCATCAGATTCTAATAATTTCACTGTTTAGAGCCATCTATTTCTACCTCTAGAACTTTATTTCTATATATGGTATGAGATGAAGTTCTGATGTATTTCACTGGGTGTAGTAGCCTATGCCTATAGTCCCAACACTGGGCAGGGCTAAGGCAAGAGGATTACAGGTTCAATCAAGCCCAGGGCAACTTAGTGACTCAGTGATTGAGACCCTATCTCAAAATAAAAATGATAATGGGATAGAGATGTAGCTCAGTGCAGAGGTCCTTGGTTCCATCCCAAGTACCACAAGAAAAAAAGTTCTAATTATTTTCCCATATGGATTGTTGGTAATAGTTAGGTTTTTGCAGTATATCAAAATGCCATCTTTATCCAGAGTCTGTTTCTAACCTTCAATGAGTTTTCTCACCAGTGAATTTATTTGCTTTTTATTTTTCTTTTTGTTTTTGTTAAAGAGGGCAAGCCAGAGAAATTTTCTTTTGGACTTCTGGATCCTCCTTTTCGTGTTGGTGTCCCATTCAGTATCCCATTGGAGTTTCAGGATGAATTTGGTCACACCAGCCAACTAGCAACAGACATTCAGCCAGTTCTTGAAGCAGGGTGAGTATTAGTATATTGTCTTTTCATATTTGGTAAACATTCCCTCTTCTTTTGTTGAGCTCAAATTATTTATGTGATATTAGCATTAGTATTGTCATTTAAAATGTTAAATGAATTATAATTTGGGGATTTATTCGACCCAAGGTGTCTTCTGTGACTGCAATGTCATATATCAATTGTTTAATTGAAGTTTGTCATTCAGTTAAATTAACTGTTGAGGTCATTTAGGTATTTAGGTCATTAGGTATTTTACAACAGTAAGGTTGTAAAACCCTTACTGTTGCCAGTATTAGATGATATCTCCAGGCAGTTTTGTTAGTTGTTGTATGCTTAGAAGCTGTGGTCATTTAAACTTAATGGTATCGTAAGATATTTTGAAGTTTTAAAAACCATAAGCATGACATGCAGATTGCTGAAGCATTCCATATTTTTGTTTCAACAGTTTTTTAATGTATGTGCTAACTTGTTCATTTTTACTACTAGCTTGTCTTAATTAATTGAAAAAGTTTTGTGTTATTATCTGTTTCTTCTTTGTGAGAATCTTTTTTATTTTTGGTACTTGGAATTGAACTCAGGACCCTGCACTTGCCAGGCAGGCTCTGTGCTACTGAGTTATATCCCCAGCTGTGAGAACCTTTTTGGTCTGTGGCTTGTATTCTGAGTTACTGCTTTGAAGATAATAATAGTATATTAACTGTTGTTGTTCTAGTTATTTTGTTAGGAAATTTCTTTTTTTTTTTTTTTTCATAAAGAAAGGAAAAAGAACCAAAAGCAATGAAGTTTATACTTTCCATAAAAATTTAAGTCCTTCCTTAAAATTTGTTAGTAGCCTCTTAAAATGGTATGGTTGTCTGTATTAGGAAACAGATACAGCTCAGTGGCACAGCACCTGTGTGGTGCTGTGAAGTCCTGAGTTCTATTCCCAGTACCAAAAAAAAGAAAAGGAAAAAAAAAAAAGAAATAGTTCTTGAGAAACTTAATAGTGTTCCCACTGCTGTCATTAAGGATATTCATTACGTATCATTCCCTCTTTTGATTTACTTAGCAAAAAATTACTGATAATTACGAAGGCAATGAGTTGTTTCTTCTTCTAAACAGTTGTTCCTAAATATTAAGTATTTCTTTTTGCATCAGTTGCCATATTTATCTTTAGTTGCACATATATCTCTTACTCTTCTTTGTGGTGCTGGCCTTGGATATGCTAGGAGGAGCCCCCTGAACTGCACCCCAGCTGTGGGCCCACTGTTTACATATCCCTTCTTTTATTGCCTCTCTGTAATTTTTTTGCCTTGCAGAAGAATTGTTTATTCTTTCATTCATTGGAATATATATTCTAGGCACCTGGTAATTGGAGATAACACATGTAAATAAGGATATTTGCTTTCTCGAAGCTTTCAGACAAGTTAGACAGAAAATATGCCATGAATATACCATGCTGCATTGAGAATATACCATGGTTAAATTCCTGAAAAGCAAAATAACTGTAAAAAATACTCAGAATTAGTTTTTTATAGTTTTGGTTTCTTTGAAGTTACAAAAAATATCTTTTTGGAGGACTGAAACCAGGGCCTTTCCATTGAACTACATTCCCAGTTCTTATTTTTGCTTTGAGACAGTGTCTTGCTAAATTACTAAATTGCCAAGGCTGGGTTTGAGCTTGTGATCTTCCTTCCTGAGCCTCCCAAAGTGCTGGAATTACACCCATGCACCACCACACCAGGCTCATTTTTGACATCCTGCATTCATTTGGATATTACACTGCAGTAGAAGAGTTGGTTAAGCATGTTTATTTAATAAAACATTAAAGGATCTATTCTAATCATAGATAGGTATTAGGGTATTCACTTACATCTGTTGTCTATTATGACTTCAGTCTTACTCCTGATAGGATGTATACTAATGAATTTCCTGCTATATACAGATACAGAGTGATATTTTAAGATTTTTGACTGTTAAAAAAAAATCTTGAACTAGGTGTTAAGGTTTGTGTTTGGATCCCCTCCCCCTCGGTCTCATGCAGTCTGCTATTCCTGATTGGTTTGTTGTCTTGCGCTGGGATTGATGATGTGAGTACTGCCCAAGGGTGGAGCTGGCACACAGTGTAAGGGTGGGGAAGAAGGCGTGTCTTTCCTCTTTTTTGCTCTATTTGTGGTTGCTGTTTGTGGTGGCCATGAACAGCTGCTCCACCATGCCATCCTGCCTTGGGGCCAGCTCAGTATGGATTGAAACCCCCAAAACTGTAAGAAATAAACCTTACCTTGCTCCACTTTGGGCGTCAGGTATTTTGTCTCAAGGAGAGAAAAGTAACCAAGACACTGGGCATGGAGGCACACACCTGTAATCCCAACACTCAGGAGGCCGAGGCAAAAAAGAATCACCATGAGTTCAAGGCCAGCCTGGGCTATATAAAGAAATTCTGCCTTAAAAAAAAAAACAAAAAAAAACTTGGTGATGTAGTGATTAGAATTTCAATAAAAACCACTTAATGAATGAATTTCTTTTTTCTCCAGTGTTGCTCAAATTGTAAAATACTTTACTTACCTGATTTAAAGAGTCAAATCAATTGATCAGACTTTTTATAAAACAGAAGGCTTTGTCCCCTCCCTATTTTATACACGATCTGCTTCTCAGAGACCTTTTAGTTATTTTGCTTGATTCTTTTAGTAATGAATGCCATATATCTAAGTAATTTTAATATTACTACTCAATACTTTTAGGCATTCTTTCTTAACCTACAGCTTGAAGACAAGGATGTTCTGTATCTTTCCTCTTCTCTCCTTCAGTAAAGTTACACTCTGGTTTGATCAGTAGTGTTTGCTGTCCTATGATTATATAGATTCTATTTCATTTTGCAGCTTTGTTGTTACTTTACTTTTTTTTCTTTACTAAGCTTGTAACAAATGAAAACCTAAGCGCTCTGGCAGTTGTATAGCATCTTTTCAAGATATTTAAATACATAATGTATTTCATATTCATTTCATATCCTTGAAGTCATCTCTCTAAGCCTGTGGTACATCAAGCCTAGAGTAATTGTTTCTTCGCTTTTCTAGTTACTCTGTGATCTTTCTCTTTGTCTTCTGTGTTGGGTGTTGGGGAATTGAAATTAAAAAAACCTAGTTCCAACCATTACCTCTCCACAAAAGTAAAAGAGAGAGAAAACTTTTATTGTCAAATAAGCATGCAGCCAGCTGAAGAGATTTGCAAAGACAGAAGGAATCTTATTTTGCTGTGTGGCTAAGTGCATATATGTTTTCAAAATAAAATTTATTTATGGAATCTTTATGACTCGGACAGAATTTGTACTTTGGAGTTGGCTTGCACTGGACAGGTTCTGAGGAAAAAGAGACGTTAGAGAATAGAGGTCCCTTTTTCTGTCCTCATTGCATTCTGATGAGTTTATATTTGTAATCCCATGGAAAAGTTATTGGAATTCTAGAAAGTTAATTCCAGTCTACCACTTCCATTGCAACCCACGGTGAGAGTAAAGACACTAAGATACAGTTATGGGCAGCTAAAAGGTCCTAAGTCTGGCCCAGATGAAAGAAAGTTCACAGAACAAAGGCCTTGACCCAGATTTTATTAATTCATGAAGAAGGGAGTGGCTAGAGGGGGACTGGCTGGGAAAATGGCAGGAATTAATGTGAGTGCTGTGAACTGGGCTAGGTCGGAGGCCGGAAAGCACCTCTGCAATATGCAGAGAGAAGGATCTGCATAGCTCAATTGAGGTAGCAGTTAATGTTTAGGGGACGGTGCCTCAGCTGATGTGTAAATCTTTTGTGTAAAGCCCTGGGAAGTCATAGCCTCTTATCTCAAGGCTCAAATACATTTGACAGCCATGGAGCTGTGTGGCTCTGCCATCCTGCTGGGCTCAACCATTTAGGGGGACACTGAGGCAGAGGAAGCTTATACACATCAAGCTGGGCGTGATGGCGCATACCTGTAATTCCAGCACTTGGGAGACTGAGGCAGGAGGATTGTGAGTTGGAGATCAGCCTAAGCTACAAAGTGAGTTCAATGCCAGCCTGAACCACATAGTGAGACCCTGTCTCAAGACATACGCACAAAAAGAACAAAACAAAAAAAGATCGCACATCAGCCAGCCCTGTTTACACTGCTTAGAGCCAATTGAAAGAATAGGATAGCTGAACCAGCTCTGTACACATCATTGCATGGAGACAGGACCAGATTTAGCCAAAGTGGAGGTAACGCTCTGTATTCAAGGAGAGCTGTCTGTATGGTCTTCTACATTAGAAAACTTAGTTCATCCCATACACAAGGTGGGTTGTAGGTCCACTGGCTTTTATCACAGAAGAATAGCTTTCACAATGGATCAGTGAGAGGCATGTATAGCTTTATTAGGCAGGATTTGCAGGTACACAGTCAGAATAGAGTGTGGGCCCTTGAGAGAGACACCTTATGCTGTATTTATTTCAGTGGTCTTGGGGTATCTTCAAGATGGATGATCTAAATATTAAAACAGAAACGCTAAACCTGCTGAAAGAGAGAATAGGTAGAACTCTTGAAGACGTGTAGGCGAAAAGACTTCACGAACAAAATGGGAAATTCTACAAAGAAAAAGTAATTAGAATTTCATCAAAAAGCTTTGCACAGCAAAAGACATTACCAACAGAGTGAAAAGACAACCACAGACTGGGACAGAGTCTTAGTTCTTTAGACAGAGGACAAGTATCTAGAAGAGAGAAAAACATTTTTTTCTCCCCTCCCCTCCCTCCGCCCCCTTCCCTCCCCTCCCCTCCCCTCTCTTCCCCTCCCCTCCTCTCCCCTCTCCTCTTTCTTTGTAACAGGGATCCAATTTATGACCTCACACCTGCCAGGCAGGGGCTTATGCTGCTGAGCTAAATCCCCAGCCCCCAAAAATAGAAATTTTTACAAGTCAGACCCCCCCCCCCAGATTTAAAAATCTTATCCAAAAATGGGCATCTGAAATTAATAGACACTGCTCAGAAGAAATACAAACGACAAATAAATACATGAAAAAATGTTCAGCATCACTGATCATTCGAGAGATGCAAATTAAAACAACATTGACATTCCATTGACGTTCCATCTCACTCCAGAAAGAATGACTATCACCAGGAAATTCAGCAAATAACAAATGCTGGCGGGGCTGTTGTGGGAGTATAGACTGGTGCAAGCACTGTGGAAATCGGTGCTTTTTCTGATTCCTCAGAAAACTAGAATAAGTGGTCTCATTTGAGCCAGCTATTCCCCTTCTAGGTATCTTCCCAGAAGAATTAAAACATCATACCATAGCGATGTATGCATTCTTACTGCAGCACAAGTGTGTATTAGCTAAATCTTGAAAACAACCCAGATGCCCATGAACTGATGAATAGATTAAAAAAAATTTTTAATGTAACAGAGTACTAAACCATAAAGAAGATTATACTTGAGACATTTGTAGTTAAAATGGATGGACCTTGTGACCATACTCTTTAACACAGGAATTTTTTTTTTTTTTTTTTGGTACCGGGGATCGAACTTGCGACCTCTTGCTTGCCAGGCTGGCACTTATGCCGCTAAGCTAAATCCCTGGCTCATGACCATACTCTTATAAGTCAGACACACATGTAAATATCACATTGTCTGTCTGGTGTGAGAAACTGAGTGTAAATAAGAACCAAGATGTTTAATACATATTGTGAAATAGAAAAGTGTTTAAAAGGAAAGGTGTATGATGGGGGAGAAAACACAGGGAAAAACGTTTAAAATGGAAACAAAGGTTTATAAACAAGGGAGAGAAGAGGGGTTGAAGAGGGGAGAGGAATACGGAAAAAAAGGAACTAAGATATATACAAGTTCCCTATGATGAATGTGATCACTGTGCATATCTAAGTTGTACCAATAAACTTAATTATTTTTTAAAAACCTAGGTGATGGTGTATTCGTACCATCTGTGTTAGACCCCAAATCATTTACCTGTGTGTGGGGTTGAGATGTGCTGCCCCCTGATACTGCTGCTTCCTTGCAGGTGGCTGGTCTGTGGGAGGAAAGGCCTTGCACAAGGGAACCACAGGCATGACCCCTCGGTACCAGGCTTAACTGCCTTTCAGACCCTTAGGAGTTTTATAGTTTTTTGGAAGGGAAAAAAGCATGATAACTTAAGCCATTTTTGTCCTGAAGCTGTGATTTTTCTTCAAAGTACAATTTTAAGATATGGTTTTCCTTGTCTCCTTTCTACCCATCTTCATTTCTCTTCACCCACCCCAAGCTGACAGTTGAAGTTAGCTCCATAGTCCCCTAGGAAACTGGAAGGATTACGTTTTCTTCTTTGAGGTCATTTCAAGGAAATGATTCTTAGTCCCTGGGGAAGCATTGCAGAGTTGTGAAGTTGTTAGGTTTTTTTTTTAAGCTTTTGGCCTTTCATAAGTCCTCTGGTATTTTTAAAAAATCCTGTGCCACACCTGTTTTGCTAAAGTGCATCTTTCCCTAGTTTCCTGAGAAAAGAGTACATGTGAGATGAACGTTTTGCTGTGAAAACAGCTGTCTTAATCTGATACTTCACTGATTATGGTGGAGTAATCACTTCCCATTAAAATTATGAAAGCATTGCTTATTTTTGTCAAAGCTGTCAGTGTTGCTAATACAGATAAACTTCTTGTTACTCATTTACTTTATGTTTCCTGTTTATTCTGTCTCTCTTTCTGAAGGAAGTGAAATTACAGTTCTTTCATTACCGGAAGTACATCGTTCTGACCTGTGCTGTTTTCTCTTTTCTGGGTCCTCATTTGTTAGATATTGTCCTTCCTGCACTGGATCTCTTTCCCTAATATTTTCCATAATCATTTTGTATTTCTACATTCTGACATTTTCTCAGCTGATCTTTATACCTTTTCTGATGACTTTTCCTTTCTTTTATCATATTTTTTAATTTCTAAGAATTCACCGAGTTTCTGAATGTTCTTTTATAGATCTTGTTTTTTTATGAATGTAGTACATTTCACTAATAAAGCAAATCATAGACCTTTTTCAAGCTTTCTTTTTCTTACATAGATTATCGTCCAGAAGTCAGTTGTTTTCTTGTTTGTTCCTGGTGGCTTTTCTTCTTCAGATAATCTTATAACCATTAGCTTTTGCTTAGAAATGGCAGCTGAGATGCAGGTAGGGCAGGCTGTTGACTAGGGTGACTGGACTGGAGCAGGTGGCAGAATACCCTGTCAGGAGCTTTGGGTCTTTCTCAGGCAGGGTGTTTTCCTCTTAACTTTTCTAGAACGGGGAACAATGCAGCCCTGGTTGGTCAGGACACAGGAATGCAGTGGGAGTAGAGGATGAGGAGTTCTCAGCACCCATGTACATTTGTTGATGGTTACCCCATCTGTTTGTTTTTTGGTCTGTTACTCTCCTTCAGTTTATCTTCTGCCGCTGTTGCAGAGGTCTTGTTTCAGCCTTTTTAGAGAGTTTGCATCCAGTCATATGCCCAGTGGTGGGGGGCTGGGACAACTGGTGTCTAAACTCTCTTGAGTCAGTCTTGCTTTAGCCTTTCTCCTTTGCTCCCACTGCTAAGAGTTCCTGGAGCTACCAGCACCCATTCTTGCCTGGCTCCTGGGAGTTCTGGGGCACAGATTGGTTCCCAGCTTTTTCTAGTGGTATTTTCAGCCTTCAGCGTGGTCTTGAATGGCCAATCCCTAGCTTGTTACCCTATTTTCTTTCAAATAGTTTGTCCCTGTGCCTTCTATTTCTTGAATCTCTTTCTTATCTTTGCTTTCATCACTTTGATGATGTTATCAGGAAGCTGGATCCCAATCACTTGTCAGCCTTTTGGCTAAGACACAGTGTAGGAAGCTGGATCCTGACATCAAGCAGTCAGGCCCTCACTTGGTGACCCTCAGTCATTTGTGCCTTTGATGAAAGAGTTCACATGAGATGGTTGAGTTGCAGAAGTGAAGAGTTTATTGTACAGCAGCACGTACAGAGATGTACACTGTCAAGGGCAGGCAGTGTCTCACAGACATCTACCCGAATGGAAGTTTAGGTATCTTTTAATGAACAGGAAATCATTCCTAGGGTTCATGGAGCTATGATTATGTTGTTTCATTTACATGATGCACCTGCTTATTGCCACTTTTCTTAGGGGTTACTTTGGAAGGGGTATCTCAGAAATGTCTTCTTCTTTTCCCTCAGGGGCTTTAATCGTGTAAGAGCTTAGGGAGGAAATTTAAGGAAGAGAAAGTTCTGATTTCAGTCAGGCCCAAGGAGAGGGAGTCAAACATGAACTTGAGTCATTTATAGGAAAATGGATGCACCTTGAAATCATTAAGTGAAGTAAGTCACACACAAACTTAAATATTCATGGTTTCTCTTACATGAGAAACCCAAAGCATAAAGAAAGAATAAATGGTAGAAAATAGGAAGTAGGGAGATCTTTCTCAGTGGAAAGAGGATCAAGGAATGCAGGGAGAAGTGGAACAGGAAGGAAAAGGGAAGAACAAAAGAATGACGATGTGTTATGTTCATGGACCAATGCCATCTGAGGAATATGAACACGTACCAATAAAAAGTTTTGTGTTTGTTTGTTTGTTTTTTGGTACCAGGGATCGAACTTACAACCTCGAACTTGCCAGATAGGTGCTTATGCCACTAAGCTAAACCCCTGCTCCTAATAAAAAGTTTCAATAAAATTTTTTTAAAAAATAAGAATGTTCCCTTTTCTGATATCACTGGGTAAAGGCCATGGCTCCCAGAAGTACTGTATGTCTCCCTTTGGAAGTAGCTAGCCAGGGGACCCGGGTAGTATTGGAAGGAATGTGCACAACTTTTAACTGTAAAATGTCATTGTGCTATGTGGGATCACTTTGGGTCTGAGACCTGACAAAAAATACAAATATTCCCTCAGGCCCACCAGTGGCTAAAAGTATTAGGATTTTAAGAGACAACAAAAGTAGACTCTTTAATGTGTCTTCTTTCTCAGAGAAGTTTTATCGTGTGTACCACTTCTATAGACAAAGATGTATTAAGTTCGTTAAATAAAAATTGCAAGAAGTCATTGTTAAGTCATTGTTTTAGACTATGCTTCTGCAGTAGGTCCCAGCAGACCAGGCTGAAAACGAGAATGGAATCACCTATGCTAAAGTTTTAGTCACTTGGATGAAACTTAGCTGTTTATCTGAACTTTTGGGGCCAGTTTCAATTGACCAGATAGGTTCCCTCTGTTTTAGGATTTACATAAAAGAAGTAACATGAAATAATCTGATACTAGCTGATCAGTTACTTTACTATTTTTCTATCTCCATGTCCCTATCTTATAAGGACAGTAACTTTAAAATTATTGATCTACTTTTCATCTTTTTGTTTCTCCCATCTGTCAGCCCTTTATGTAAAACCAGCCTTCTGCTCTGTTGTGGTCTTTGGAACACTTTATTGGAAAGAAATGGAAATGAAGTATTGTCAAATTCTAGAATCAAATCTTTTAAGTTCCTGTAATTTTAAATAAATCTTATGATTTATTCAGAAAATACTTAACACCTGACTTCCATTTTTCTGAAGAATTAGGCTTTTTCCTTCATCATAGTGTATTTTTTTCCCCTTCCCTTACTTTAGTAAAATGTTCCTAATGAAGATCCCTACATGTGTCAATTTTGATTTAGGAATCAGTTTACTTGTAGAGTAGATTAGGGATCTCAGTATATATTCTGACCAGTTTACACTACCACACAAATGTCTTCAATTATTCGGACTTTTTCTAAAATTGCCGCAATTCAGTTTAATTGGTACTAGAAATTCTCTAAAATCCCAGTAAGTAGAAGGAAGATTTGAAAGAATCCAAAGTAAAGGCTGAGGGCATGCTTAAACTTGGTCTGTTTGAGTATTTCCTTTTCATAGGTCTTTATACATTATCTACCACTTGGATTATTTATGACTTAGAGCTTTACTAATTCAATTTATGCAGTTTTAAATTTTGCAGTATATATTGTATTTTTTTTTTAGTGTTTGGTATCAGTTATCAATACTTTTTGAACCCATTTCCCCTAAAAGAAATTTTTTGGAATTTGCCTTATTTTTTTCTATTTAGAGAAAATTATTTTATTAGAAAAATGAATTAAATATGCTCATGGAACCTTTTGAAGCTTTTTTGAGGTAGGTACCAGGGATTGAACTCATGACCTAGTGCTTGCCAGGCAAATGCTGTGCTGCTGAGCTATATCCCTGGCCCCTTATTTTTAAGTGTGAAGGGGAAGCTAAAAAATAATTTATTTTTTTCCAGTGGTTTATCTTTATGTTATGAAGAAATAACCAAAGGACCACATTGTGTAATTCGAGGTGTTACAGCCAAGGGCCCTGTTAATTCTTGTCAGGGCAAGGTAAGTATTGCACATATAAAAGTTCTGTTACTTGTTTCTTACATGGTAAAAGTGAAATTGAAAATTTTAAATTAAGTGACCTGTGTTTGTAAATGAGATGACAATAATGAGCTGTAGAAATAATCGGTATCATGTTACTTGTTAACATTTGTAAGAAAAGTTGGCACATTCATTACTAGTTATGAATTATTATGTTGTTGCTTTTGTTTTGGTTTGGTTTGGTTTTTACTTTGCTTGAACTCCCCACTCCTGACTCCTTTAGAGATAAGGTCTCACTAAGCCTGGTCTCAAACTTGTGATCCTTCTACCAAGTGCTGGGATTACAACCATTTGCCACCACACATAATTTAACTACTATAGTTGCTTAAACATTTACGAATTAAATGTTTTTCATTAGTCTTTCCTATATCCACAGCCCAGTTATCCAGTAGTATGCTAGATAGCATACTCTCATGTTTTCCATCTATATTTCTCAAACAAAAAAGACAGAAACCTGAGAAAGTTAAGCTCACACCTTTAAACATACTGCTTTGCTGTTTAGATCAGTTGTATCCCCCCAGAGGCCCAGGGGGATGACCTGTGGCCCTGGCTGGCTGGCAATACAGCCTGGCAGGATTGTAAACTTTTGCTACTGTTATGTGATTTTTGGAGGGTTTTGTTGTTTTGTTTTGATGCCTTGATGGTGTGGTTCTTGAGCACAGACTGCATCAGGCTGTAGCAGAAAGCTATGTACAGGAGGTGCGGGCAGCTAACGCTTCCTCCTCCATCCTGCACACAGTCAGACTTGAGCTGTACCTGTGACCAGATGCCTAGTGCAGTGAGCATGACAGTAGCAAGTCATCCTGCCTGCGATGCTTGCTTGCATACCTGTGCCAATGAGCATCTATTGTTATTAAGCAGATGTGCAAATTTTCTTATTAAACAATATCATTGCATTATTTTATAAAGTAATTTAAAATAGTAGAGAGAATTTTGTTAACTTGCATAAGCTATATTATATATTTTCTGCATGTACTCTAAGACAATTCCTCTTCGTTCAGTATAGCCTAAAGATTGGATTTAGATAAAGGACAATCTTTGCTGGGGATGTGGCTAAAAAAAGATACAAAGATACCCCAAAAAAGTCATTTTTCAGTTAGGTCTATAAATTAGGTGTTAGAAGGGGATCTAGTGACTAATACTTGGGTTTTTTTTGTTTTGTTTTGTTTTGTTTTTATTTTTGTTTTTTCTACTCTGTCATTTTTTCAATGTGTGCTTAAAATTTTTCCCTACCAATATGATGTTTAAAACAGCATATTGGAAGCTGAGCATGGCAGTGCACGCCTGTAATCTCAGCACTCTTGAGAGGCTGGGGCAGGAGAATTGCAAATTCAAGACCAGACTGGGCAGTTTATTGAGACCCTGTCTTAAAAAAGACGAGGGGATGTGGCACAGTCTGAAGGCCTGGAGTTCAGTCCTTAGTACTACCAAATGCAAGCTTGCAAATGCAAATTTTTTTCTTCATGTACCGCAAGTGGAGCACCCCATCTGAAATGATCCAAAATCTCAAATTTTTTGAGTGCTGACATGGTACCAGAAGTGTTAAATTCCACATCTGATAAGTTGCAGCTAAAATACCAAAAATATTGTATAAAATTACCTTTAGGCTGTGCATATAAAGTCTGATTTATACATAAATGAGTTTCCTGTTTGCACATGCGTCTCATCTTTTCCATCCCCAAGGTAGTTCATTCTGTATGCAAATACGGCAAAATCCAAAATGCTTCTAGCCCCAATCATTTCAGATAAGGGGCACTTAGCTTATATTACTGCAGTGTATAGTTAAATCAAGTAAAAGTTCAAGTTTTTTTTTTTTTCCTCGGTTCCGGGGATCAAACTCATGACCACGCGCTAAGGCAGGTGCTTATGCCGCTGAGCTAAATCCCCCCAGCCCCTAAGTTTTGTACATCTTTCCGAATTAAGACTTTTCTGGACAAAAAACTGTGAAATTCTTGGCAAATCTGACTTTAGTAAGATAAACTTTCTAAAGTTTCTAGATTTTTAAGAATTTTTATTTTGAAATAACTAGATTTATAAAGGAGTTCAGAGATGTAGTTTCAGAAATTTTCTCTATTAACATGTTATAGAACCTCATGTATTTATCAAAACCAACAACTTAACATTGGTACAATGCAGATGCTTCAGTTACTGTTACTCAGTAATGTAGCAGATGTTTCTAGTTCCTGTTACTTCTGCTCAGAATCCAATTCAAAACCTTAGATTACATGCAAAAATCTGTAACATTTTAATTTTTTCTTCTCTATTATTTCATATTTTTGAAAATACCTGTCTCGATTCTGATAATTATTTAGAAGTGTACATCTGGATTTGAAGAGACTATTATCTATAAGGAGGCAGTACACATCATTTTTTCCCTGACTCTCTTATATAAGTGATAATTTTATCAAATATAAAATTGGTGAGTAGATTTATACAATGATATGAAAATGAAAAAACAAAAAAATACAGTACAGTAGAGATGCTGAGCTACTAAAATATGTATTTTGGACTTGTGTTTAATGTTTACTACTTTTTTTTTTTTAACAGAATTTTAACCTGAAAGTGACTCTACCAGGTTTAAAAGAAGACTCACAAATTCTGAAAATTAGATTATTACCAGGTATGTTATTTTAAGAAATACTTCAGATACTTAACTTACAAACAATATTTTTATAATAAATTATATCTGTAATGATAATAAAAGTTTGAGGGCTGGGGATATGATTTGTATATTCAAACATAGCGTGGACAGACTTAGCCAGTTTTTAAAATGGAAAAGATTTACGAATGTATTAGTGAGGTTCTAAGAATCTTAGGAGAAAAGCTTGAATATTGACAAGCTTGAATATTGACTATTGGGGAGCTGTTTTCCTAGGGGGTATGTACTAAGTTTACATTAGAATAAGGTCTGTCCTTTATCTTTTGTTGATACAACTCTCATATATTAAAGAAGTTTCTGATTTCATTTATTAACTTGATAATGGTCTAACTTGAGAAGGTGACATTGCATTAAGTTTACATGGGGTAGAAATATTGGAATCTGAGACATGGTCTGTTGTGGCAATTCAGAATGTGTTCTGGAGTCAGCCCTTCCTCCGGGTGCAATCTCCAGGGAGTAGCCTTAGCTTCTTCAGAGGTGCAGGGGAAGAGCGTCTGCTCTGGCTGGGATCCCCTGAGCCTCAGTGTTTGAGCAGCCCCTGCCACGGCTGCCAAGTGCAGCCTGTGCCTCTGCAGACAGGGTTGCGCTTGTTTGTCCTGGAAGTCCACTCTGGTTCAGCCTCCATCCTACCTGTGTCCATAGGGTACCTTCATGCTGCTTTCCATCCAAGTGAAATGCATTAGCTGGCTTTCACAAATTTGGGTTGTTTGAGGTTTCTTGTAAGTGTGCATTGACAAGTAGAAGTTTGCACATTTATAGAGGTATAAGGAAAAAAATTTTCATTTTAGAGGCTAGGTAGTAAATAGTGAGATAGCAAATAGCATGTCATAGTGGTAAAAGTCAAGAGGCTTCAAATTATATACCAAGATTTAAGCCTTCGTCTGCCACTTGTGCCCTGGACAAAGTACTCAGTTTACCTCAGATAATTGTGATCTGTGGATTAACTGTGAAAAGTTTTTTCATGTATGAAATGGAAATAATAATAATGCAGTATTTTCATTGACATTATTGTGAGGTTTACACTTGAGAGTAGTGTCTAATTCAAACTTAATGTCTGCCATATAGTAAATAATAAATGCTAAATTAATATTGTTACAAAGTAAAAGAAGTGTTTCCAGTAATTTGTTACCAATATTACCATAAATTGAATTATAAAACATTAATGATTATGGAGTCAATCAAATCATCCTACTGCAGAAGCATAAAGCCTTTTGATTAATCTTACAATAAACTGGCTGGGAACATAGCTCAGTGGCACAGCACTTGCCTGGCAAGCACAAGGTCCTGAGTTCAATTGCCACACCAAGAAAATAAAGTAAAAATAAATTTACGATAAATGTGACTATCTTACTGGTCATGTAGGCAGTGCATCATCAAATGAACCAATCATTTGAAGGAGTGTAAACAGCCATGTTGTTAGTTACACTAAAGAAATTAGTAGGGGCTGGGGATTTAGCTCAGCAGCCTAAGTGCCTGCCTGGCAAGTGCAAGGTCATGCATGAGTTTGATCCCCAATACCAAAAAAAAAAAAAGACAGAAAGAAAGAAATTAGTCATTATGTACAGTTAAAGTTGGTAAATAAAAAGTAGTTTGATGTGTGCATTTTTCTTCGAACATTTTTTTCCCCAGAAGAATTTTTTTTTGGTTGGGGGAGGGTGAGACAGGGTCTTGCTAAGTTACCCAGTATGATGTAGAACTCTGTGGAGCCCAGGCTGGCCTTGAGCTTGGAGCTCTCTTCCTGCCTTAGCCTAAGTGCTGCGATTACATACAGGTGTGCACAACCATACCTGGCTTTCTTCAGGATCATTTTTAAAATTTCAGGCATTCAACTGGTTTCAAGCATGAGTTATCACTACAAGTAATGCCATAGCTTGGAGCATAAAACTGAGCTTGACATCAGTGTTTTATTATGCAGTTGAGACAGCTCTTAGTATCTGTAGAAGCTGTGCATTTGGGAGATTAAAAATGATTAAATGTTGATGTTGCTTAGATTTTTTTCTCGACTTTTTTTTTTTAACAAAATAATCATTTCTTTTTTTGATATTTTAGTACTTCAGTTTCTGAAACGTAAATATGCACTTCATTATGTAATTTTTTGATAGGTCCCCCTCATCGGTTGAAAGTAAAACCTGATTCTGAAATTTTAGTGATAGAAAATGGAACAGCTTTCCCATTTCAGGTGGAGGTTCTAGATGAATCAGATAATATAACAGCACAGCCAAAGTTGATCGTTCACTGTAAGGTAAGCTTACTGTGATGTGAACACTTAGATTTTGAGTCCCATGGTGGTAAATGGCATGGACTATATAGTAAGCCTTGTATACTAAGTCTTTCATGATTATTCTGTGGAAAAGCTTACGGGATCTCTCAGTGCCAGTTGTTTTTCAGTATCCCTAAGCATTAACTGCCAGCTTTGTCCAGTTTCATAGTGAGATTTAGGGATGAAAGTTTCCTGCCTTCTTTCCCCCCTCATCTTAAATAAAGTATTTTATTTGTAAATAAAATGATAAGAGATACCTTTCAGCCTTAGTAATGGAAGCATAAATGAAAGATGAGTAAAAAGACCATGAAAAGGAAAAGAAATCTAATAAAATTAAAAAAAAATAGTGGTGAAGGAACTTGATACTCCTTCTAAAATAAGTTTGATTTAGCATTATAAAAAATGTTTCTTCAGAAGTTCTCTGGAACGCTAGATCCTAGTTAGAATGTTCCAGTTTATAGCCAGAAATAGTAGCTGTGATGAAGTATTTGAAAGTGTGAACAATTAATTGAGTAATCAGTTACATCTGACTGGGGCATTCACTTACTTTGTATCTTTACTGTAGTTTCTGGGGGCGCCCAATCTCCCAGTGTATATGGTGGACTGCAGCAGCTCTGGAACCAGTATTTTAACAGGATCTGTAATTCAAGTCCAGAATATTAAAAAAGACCAGACACTTAAAGCAAGAATTGAAATACCTGTAAGTTGTTACCATTACTCATTGATTTATATTTAGGCTTTAACACAGTTTTTAACAGCATTATAATATTTTATGCAAAGTTGTTAGAGTTTTTAAGAATGAAGTAATTGTGATGCCTTTAGCAAAAGTGTGACACAGTGACTAGTTCAACATTTTGTGTCAAATATTACCGTGTGTGTCTGTGTGTGTGTGTGTGTGTGTGTGTGTGTGTGTTGGGAATCAAACTTAGGACCTTGCACTTGCCAGGCAGGCATTTATGCTGCTGAGCTATATCCCTGGCTAGTAGCTTTCTTGAATCAGACCTTTTACAACATCTGTAGCTAATGATGAGCACCTCAAATTTTTTCCTAATACTCAAGTACACTATGTTGCTCTTTCAATTTTCATTTTTCCTGTTTTATATAAAGTTTAAACTACCACTGCAGGACATAGGATCCATTAATTTACCTGTATATTTTTATATAGAATGTGTTCGTGTTTGTACATAAAGAGTTTTTTATTGGAACTCGTCATGGCTGATGGTGAGGCTGAGGGTGGGCACTCTGTGCAATCAATCTCTTTTAAGATTGCTAATGGAGTAACAGATTCTTAGATACTTAACTAGACTGCTTCGTAATTGACATGTGATGGGTAACCTAGTCAACTGGTTAAGTCATGCTTGTCTGTTAATTATACAATAATTATTAGTGTATCTCGGCCTCAAAAGGACAAAAGATGGATTTTACCTTTTTTTTTTTTTTTTTTTTGAGACAGGGTTTCTTCGCTATGTAGTGTAGGCTGGCCTTGAACTCACTTATGTAGCCCAGGTCAGCCTCAAACACACAGTTCTCCTGCCTCAGCCTCCCTTGTGCTGGGATTACTGGCATGCTCCACATGCCCAGTAGCTTTTATTTCTTTAAAATGAGATGACTTGGCTTTATTCTAACTTTTCAAGCTGCTTATATTTGATAATACTAAAATAGTTATAATTCCCTTCCTTTCTGCAACAATATTGACAATACTTTTGAGCCTTACTATCTTGCACAAGGCAGAGAAGTTGAAATTAGGGAAGAATCTGGATTTGAAGGATCCAGGGCAGCTGAAACCAACAGAAAGGTGTGACTTGTAACATACAGTAATAAAATCTTATCCCAAGATAAAACTGAGTTTGAGTCAAGCAGGAGTTTTAGTGTATCAGTGCCTTCAATAAGTTTCCACAGGAATGGCTGTAAATATGTGAGGAAGGAAATAAAGTAAGATTATGAAGTTATAGGGTTAAGCTTATTTTAAATTTAGTGTGTGCTATAGAATGCAGTATATATTGCTAGATGAAAAATATTTTAATTTTATGTTCCTTTTTTTTTTTTTTTTTTAATTTTCAGTGCAAGGGATAGGACCCAGGATCTTGAACTGAGTTACCTCCCCAACCCTTCTTAGTTTTTTACACTCAGAGAGAGTCTCACCTTGAAGTGTGGTTCTTCTGCCTCAGCCTTTCAAGTAGCTTGGGTTGTGGATGAGAGTTACTTCACTAGACCCAAATCAAGTTCTGTAGTATAATCCAGCCTTTTCACTGTTCTATGGAATACTGGTATGCCAGTCATAATCACAAATTTTCAAGAAGCTCAGCTCAGCCTATAGAGTCCTTTTCTGGCTGTAAGCAGCTCTGTTCATTTGCGCAGCATGTTACCAGTGGGAAAACGTGGAAAGCTTTAACCCAGTGGCATGAATAGTGCATTGTTGGGCAAGTGTTTGTTTCCCTTTTTATGGGAAGTTACTGATTCATTAGGTGCCATTCTTACTGATAAATACTGCATTTAAATGTCCTGTTTGCTGTACTTTTAAATTAAATCATAAATAAAAGGAAAGGATTCCTTTTAGTCCAAATATACTTGTTATAGTTCTAAGAATGTGGCCAGTGCCACTTATAATCTAAGGTATAAAGTAGACTTAGTGACAGTAAAGCACCCTCTTAATGACAAAGCTGTAGGCATGATAGGAACCTATAGTGATCATGCGTGATACTGAGCCCTCAGTTCTTCAGCAGTGCAATAGAGTCATCATTAAGCTGTTTTTAGTTTTTTAGTACAGATACCTCTCACTTTGCATTTGTCTTCCTAGAGCTGTAAAGATGTGTCACCTGTGGAAAAGACTATCAAGTTGCTTCCCAGTAGCCACGTTGCACGCCTGCAGATATTTAGTGTGGAGGGACAAAAGGCAATCCAGATCAAACATCAGGACGAGGTGAACTGGAGAGCGGGCGACGTTCTGCGTAATCTTATTTTTCAAATGTATGATGAAGGAGAAAGAGAAATCAATATAACAACAAGCTTAGCAGAAAAAATTAAAGTAAGTATCGCAAGCAAATTAATTAATTGCAAGAATTCTTTCGTTTTACAGGACTCTGACCAAGTGTTATGAGTAGCCTCTAAGAAGACTTTTGCCAAGGAAAAATACTATTATTTAAAATTCTGGGCTAAGCAAAACTTTTTGTCTACTTGATTGAAGTGTTTGTGTTCACATGTGACAGACTTGTACTTAGAGAAATGATTTTGCTGTTCTAAAGTTTTCAGTTATATAATTTTATTTGTACACTTCCTGACCAGTGTATTTCTGCAGTCACAATCAAGATTGCCACATTCCCAACCAGTATACTTCTGTCTATTCTGAAGTCACTAAGAAAATGAGGTGCTGACAGCAAATGGTGATAGTGTTGTTAACTACAGAGCTGTCATTTGGCTCTCTAGTTTGAAATTGTTGCAACACTCTCTACAAGTGCAGTGTTTCTTAGAAAAGTTTTGTGGGTCTTTATCAGTCAGCTGAGATCTAAATGTAACATTTCCACTTTGATAGGCTTGAATCTACATGGTGAAACTTAACGTCTCACGAAGCAGTGAACCAAATCAGACCTTTGGATTTGCATCATGAAAGCAGGCAGAACTGTAGGTCCACCTTCTTTTCTTGATGAAAAGAATAGCGCTTGCATCTTTCAAAGTGCAGTCAGTTCTGCCGTAGTGAGACACGGATCTCAGAAGTGACCGTGCTCTACTGAACTGTGCAGTGCCAGTGAAAACACAATGCTTGTAAGGAAAATGGAGTGAGAGACACGGCACTCAGACTCACCAGTAGCCCATTTAAAAAGAGACAGGGACCTAGTAAAGCAGTGGCAAACACAGGGACAGGAATACACATGTGCTAGTGGTTAAGGAGCACACACACTGACAGGCAGTTTGCCTTGCGGTGGGAGCTGCAGAGAGGGTTGCTGCTTGTGAGCTGCTGTGAAGTAGGGAAGGAAGGGCAAGATTAATTCTTACACCAAGTCCCACAATGGCAGTGCTCCAAAGAGTTAGTTAATGGGGAGTCCTTCTATGAGGTTGCACACATTGCCTCTCCACACACGGTTCTGTCTCAAAGGTTTTTAGAAAATTGTTTCCCCCCTCAAGATTTGAGTTTTATCCCTACTGACACCAAAGGGAAAGATACAGTCGTCCACTGTTATAGCTGCCTTTCAGACAGTGCTGCTATGTATGACTCTGGGTTTGAAAGTACAAACCTGTAATGCACTGACTATGTTCAGGAACAAATGAAGCAAAAGCAGATTTTACTTGTACACATCTTGTGTTTCCAATAATAGGATCTAGTCATTTAAAAGGGTTATTTAGCAGGAGTTAACTAACCTTATTTTTAAAAGTCTTGTTGGAAATAACCCTTACTCTAGCCAGTTTATTTTGCCCTTTCAATATCAAGGAAATGGAGGTTTTAAAGAGAAACAGTGCTGATTTTGCTTGGAAGGGGGTAAACTATTTGTATCTCTACAAAGGTAAGTGGCACTGGTGATCTGGCTTCTGACCTGCCTCCCTTACCACAATAATGCCTCTACTCATCAAGGAATTTTTTTTTTTTTTTTTGAGACAGGGCGTTGTGCTATAGTTCAAGTGGCCTCAAACTCATGACAATCTTCCTGCCTCAGCCTCCTGAGTGGTGGGATTCGCCACCATACTGACTTTTGGTTTTGTGTGTGTGTGTGTTTTTTGTTTTGAGACAGGATCATGCTGTGTAGTTCACATAACCCTTGAACTCACAGTGTGGCTCAGACTGGCCTTCAATTCACAGCAATCCTCCTGCCTCAGCCTTCTGAGTATTAGGATTACAGGCAAATGCTACCGTGCCTTGCCCTCATTGAGGAATTTTTTTTTAATAAGGATAAGAAAAAACATTGAGGGAGCTAGGGGATATAGCTCGGTGGCACACCACCTGCTTGACAAGCACTAGGTCCTGAGTTTGATTCCTGGTGCCAAAAAAAGAAAAGAAAAAACATTGAGGAAAGCCTTTCCCTATTTATAACCTTTTCCTTGCCGTTCTATTAGCTTGTGGCCTGCATTTGAAATATTTTACCTCAGATAATAGAATAGTAGTAATGTGTTTCATGGGCACCAAAAATAGTACGTCATATACTTCCTAGCCAGTAACAAAAGATCCTGCTCTGCGTGTACAGTCTTCAGGGTGGTTTTAGTCTGCAGAGAATTCAGCCAGCATTGGGGCAGGTCAGCCTGAACTGAGTGGGGCTTTTTAAAGGCCCTTCTTGGAAAGGTACTTTGTATCGTTGTAATATGTGGACCGCCATCATTGCTGGCCATAAAGAGACTTTTTTCCCTTGGAGATGAAGAGGATGGGTTCCTTCAGCTTTAGGATTCTTCAGTCGCAGGCTGAGCTTCAGGTCACTCATAAACGTGTGGTTTCCCCCTAGGTGAACTGGACGCCTGAGATCAATAAGGAGCACCTGCTGCAGGGGCTGCTCCCGGACGTGCAGGTGCCAGCGTCCGTGAAGGACATGCGATACTGCCAGGTCTCCTTCCAGGATGACCACGTGTCTCTGGAAAGTGGGTTCACAGTCAGGTTTGTGCACTTGGCAGACTTCAATACACTCGCAGGGTCTCACGGCACCACAAATGGGGGTCTCCACCACAGGCAGGCAGAAGCTACTTTGAAAATACTGCAGCTTCTGTGAAATAGATTATGTTTAGAATGAAGTTTTAAGCTAGGTACTGATGAATTCTTATCATTATCACTCTGCCGAATGATGGAAACATGTAGAAATCCTTATTCCCTATGAATTCATTTCTTTCTTTCTTTCTTTCTTTCTTTCTTTCTTTCTTTCTTTCTTTCTTTCTTTCTTTCTTTCTTTCTTTCTTTCTTTCTTTCTTTCTTTCCCATACTGGGCATTGAACCTGGGGTTCTGTAGTGCAGAGCTACATCCCAGCATTTTTAAATGTTTTCTTTTGAGACAGTCTTACTCAGTTGACCAGGCTAGCCTCACACTGGCTCAGCTCCCACCTTAGCCTCTTGAGTACTGGGATTGCTGCCTGTGCTTCTGCACCCAGGGGGCCACCCTTACGGGACAGCTCCTCTGCTGTTCTGCATACCATTCCCAGCACTCAGAGTGGCTCTGCCCTTGAGATCAGGGGACTCAGCTGTGTCTCTCACTGTACCCAGTGCTCCTTTTTGAGGCTGTGGGGGAGGCTGAGCCAGTGGGCTGGCCCCAAACTGGCAGTCTTCCTGCCTCCTCCTCCAAGAGCGGAATGGCAGGGGGGGACAGGTGTGTGTCCCCGTAGCTCGTGACGAGCTGTTGTGACCTGTCTTGTCATTCTCAGTGCCCTCTACTCATAATTTCCTGTTAACCTGACATAGAGATGCTTTGACTTGGGTTTTGGGTTCACAACTGTATTCTATAAATTAAAGAGGTTTCACAGTAGGTCATTGTATTTTTTAAATTTTTGGAAAAAAGGTAAAACAGTTTTATAAAATAATAGAACAACAATAGTTAAAACATTACATGTTGTTAACTTTAAAGTAGTTGCTCAGGGTACAAGATACGGGCACAAAAATTTCCCCCGTTGATAGTAGTGCACACCTTCCTTTTTAGTGAACTAAGAGACACTAATAGTATAACTGCCTCCTTTCATTCCCTTTTCCCTACTGTCTTTTCCCTTTTTACCTATCCTAGTTCCTTTTTTCTTTTGAACAATTTCTTCCCATTTCACAATATCTACTGTACATTTTAGACTTTATTTAATGTTTCAGTTTCTCACACAAGGGAGAAAGTATGATATTTACACATATGTGTCTCATTTGTTTCACTGGGTATGGTCTCAACTTGTATCCATTTACTTATAAAAGTCTCAAGTTTATCCTTTTTTATGACTGGGTGATACTCCATTGTATAAAAATACTTTTTTCTTTTTTCTTTTTGGGGTACCAGGAATTGAGCTCAGGACCTTGTGTTTGCCAGGCAGGCACTTACAGTGCTGAGCTGTATCCCTGGTCCTATTAGACCACATCTTTTTTATCCTTTCTTGGTGGGCATTTGGGTTATTTCCAAGGTTTAGTTATTACAAATTATGCTGCTGTAAACATGAGTGCCCATATATTACTGTGTTACGATGTCTTGAATTCTTCCAGGAAGACACCAGAAGAGGGAGATAGCTGAGTTGAATGAGATCTCTAATCCTAGTGTTTTGAGGAATCTCCACACTGATTTCCACAGTAGTTGTACCAGTCTGCACTCCCATCAACAGTGGAGAAGGGTTCCTTTTTTCTCACAACCCTGCCAGCATTTGTTATTGGTTGATTTCTTTATGGTAGCCATTCTTTCTGGAGATGAAATCTTACTACTGTTTCAATTTGCATTTCTTGAAGGACCAATGATGTTGAATGTTTTTCATGTATTTATTTGCTGTTTGTATTTCTTCATCTGAGGAGTGCATATTCATCTCAGAAGCCCATTTTTAAATTTGGGCCTTTGAATTTGGGGAGTCTGAGCTTTTTCATTTCTTTATATGTTCTAGATAGGAGTCCTTTTTCTGAGGATCAGTTGGTTAAAATCTTTTCCTACTCTGTGGGTTGTCTTTTTACTTCGTTGGTGATTTCTTCTGCTGTGCAAAAGTATTTTAATAATATGAAATCCTAGTTGTTGATTCTTTGAAGTATTTCTTGTGTGTCCTGGGTTTTGTTCATGAAGTCTTTGCCTACACCTATGTCTTCAAGATTTCTATCTCCTTTTTCATTCATTAGATTGAGCATTTCTGTTTTAATATTTTGATCCTTGATCAATTTTTACTTTAGTACATGGTGATAGACATGGGTGTAGTTTTAGTCTTTGGTATGTAAAGAGTCAGTTTTCCCAGCACCATTTATAAAGAGGCTATTTTTCTTCCAGTGAACATGTGGGGCCCCTTTGTCAAAAAAATTAAAGTGGCTTAGTGTGTTTGTAGTTTTGTCTGCATCTTCTAATCTGTTCCACTGGTCCTCAGGTCTGGGTCTTTGTGCCAGTACTATGTTGATTTTGTCACAGTAGCTTTGTAATATAATTTCAAGTCAGGGATTGTGATGCCCTTTTCTTGCCTTTGTTGCCCAGGATTGCCTTTGCTATTCTAGGTCTCTTCTGGTTCCAAATGAATTTTAGGATTGTTTTCTCTAGATCTGTGAGTTATACTAATGGTATTTTGATTGGGATTGCATTAAATCTGTGCAACAGTTTTGGTAGTATGGCATTGTATTTTCAAACACATATTTATTACTCTTTAGTATGCTGGAAACTAAATATTTTTGTATAATTAATGATGTTACTAAAGCCTTTTAACTTGTTCGCTAATTTCAGACCACTTCCTGATGAACCCAGATATTTAAAATGTGAGCTCAAAGGAGGAAAAACAGTGCAGATGGGCCAAGAGCTTCCCGGAGAAGTAGGTTAGTGTGGTTCATTTCCTCCTGCCATGCTGTTCTCGTGTGTTCATATTTTCATATAGACAGTCTGAGAGGCAGCCTTTGGCATGTGTTGAAGATGTGTGGCAAAATTGTTTTTAAAAATTTGGCTGTTTGTTATAAGAAATGTAAGCATAAAGTAAATATATAAATGGTTTCTTGTGTAAGTCTATTTTTTTTTAATGTGTTTTGTTTTCCTGGTTAACACTGGGGGATTGACTCCATGGTACACAAATGCTACTACTAATCATCTTTGCCAGCCTTTTGTATTTTGAAGTGGAATCTCACTAAGTTACCTAGGCTGGTCATCTTGTGATCCTCCTGTCTCAACCTCTTGGAAATTGGGAATACAGGCATGTACCACCATACCCAGATTTTTTCTTATATCTTGAAAAAAGAGATAAAGTATTTCTTTTAAATTTTGATGGGAAAATTTTTATTAAGAGGCTAGTGATGTGGATTACTGGCAGAGCACTTGCTGAGCATGCATGAGGCCTGCGTTTGGATTCCAGCACCAAAAAATAAAAAATTGTAAAGTCTGATTAGCATTAGCATCATGTTAGGTATGTAATACTTATATAGATTACTGGTTTATTTTTTAGGGTTTATGAGAGAAATATTTTTATGCCAAAAAGTTCTTAAATGAACAAAATTTATGTTTCTAAATGTATTTTAAGTGTTATGCATACTTGTATCTTTTATTAATGATAACACTTCAAGAAAATTTTTTTTTTGTTTTAAGTTATAATTATTACGGATCAGTATGGAAATCAGGTTCCAGCATTTTCACCGAGTAGTTTGTCTGCTTTGTCAATTGCTGGAGCTGGGCTCGATAACTCAAATGTGAAGACTACTTTGCAGGTATGGCTGTTCTCTGTAACATTTGGCACATACTTTTGTTTGAGAAAAACAGAAGTAACTGAAAAAAGTTTAACTTTTACTTTTTAAAATGAAAAGTTGTAAAAGAACCTTAAAACTGTAATAACAAAAAAATTTGAATGTAAATTAGCTTAAGTAAGTCCTGTGTTTCTGTTGTCCAGTGGCGACAGCACATCTTCCCTTGCCATGCCATTTTGAAGCATAGTGTAACTTACTATACCATTTCTCCATAATTATTTCAGGATACATGTGTATGTGTGTGTGTGCATATGTAGAGATGTGCCATTTTTTGCGTAGCTATTTAAGTCACACTTCCTAGTGCTCACACCTTGCTTTCAACAGGATACTGAGGAGAAAACTAATTGTCAGAGTTGCAGCTATTCAGTTAATTCAGGTTAGCTTGAGAAATAGAATCTCGGGTGGAATTGTACAGGTTCACATAAGCAAGCATGTTTGGGGAAATCAGAGCCAGCTTGAAGGCAGTGTTCCTGCTGGAATGTGGTTCGGGGAACCTGTCAGAGCATCATATGTTAGAGAGGAGAAAGGGCCTCACAGGTAAGAGAAGGTGGATTCCTAAAGAATATTATTAGCTTTTTCTAAACTCCTCTTCTTGAGCCTCTGTGACACTCTTCTGGAGAATATCTTCCTTTGTTTCTGTCTCCACTAATCTTTTATGCTATTGTTTGCTAATTTTTGTGAACACTCCAACTGGTGAACCTTTAGTGAGTGATGCTTTGTTTGTACAGTGATGAAGACTGCTCTTTGGCTTTCAGGTTTTCCCATTGTCTAGTTTCAACCCTTCCTGTAGGTTGAGAAGATAAATGTACTCCCATTGTTATGCAAGAACAGTTTCTGCTTCCTATTGCTCTGTGCACTTTGTCCTATCCTTTGTCACTTAATTGCTGCTGCGTGGCCTGGCTTTCTACATCTTCAGTGTTTCCCATCTGTTAGAGCATTTTCAGCAGCATATAAAGATGCTACAGTGTCATTTACGTTTAAAAACTGCACTCCTTCCATCCCCCAAAAGTTTGACCCTGCACTGTATTCCTTCCTGTGCAAACCTCCCACCCCCACCCTGCATGCCTTTTTACAGTGAAAAAGTCTCCTTTTTATAGTGCAAGGCCTTGGAGGTCTGGTATGTACTTTGGTCACATCCTTTTCTGTTTTTTGGGTTTTTTTACTATTTTCTTTTTGGTACTGGGAACCAAACTCAGGACCTCATGCTTGCCAGGCAGGTGCTATGCTGCTGAGCTACATACATTCTGGCCCTTCACATCCTTTTCTGATGCTCCCTGGCAATCCACTCTGGTCAGACTTTTATACTCAGTTCCCCTTGACCAGATCCAGTGCTCTTTCAGTTCTCAGCATGGGCCCCACCACATGCCCTTGTTAAGGACTGCTCAGCCTTCCACACAGTAGTACAACTGCCTCCTGTGTAACTGGAAATGCCTTGTGGGGGGTGTATCCCTGGGCAGTCTCACAGCCTTCCACCTTACAGCTCGCTGCTCTCCATCGCCCCATATACTTTCTGCAACTCTGATGCACTACTTTAGCTCATTTTCAGCGTCTTCCATTTAATTCTATTTGTACTGATCTACAATTTATAAATGCACTTGTTTTTTGTTTTTTTTTTTGAGACAGGGTCTTGCTGTGTAGTTCAGCCTGGTTTTGAACTCACAGTGTAGACCAAACTGATCTTGAGCTTGTGGTGATCCTCCTGCCTCAACTTCCTGAGTGCTGAGATTATAGCTGTATACCACCACATCTGGCTTTTTCATTTTTAAGATTTAAAATAAAAGAAAACAACCTTCAGTGTGACTTGGTTTTGATTTTGATTTTGTTTTAATGGAATCAGCTTGAGTCATTCGTTATGTACTTATTTTGAACTTTTCAATAAGTTTTATGGATGAATATCTATTTGTTTTGTTTTCCAAACAAAAATTCCCATATGCTCACCAGGGTAGATTAATTTTAGTTATTTTTAATGTCCTTTTTTTTTTTTATACTGGGGATCGAACTCACAACCGCACTTGCAAGGCAGGCGCTTATGCCACTGAGCTAAATCCCCAGCCCTAATGTCCTTTTTTAAAAATGCCAGTTGTTTTAGGGCATAAAACATGAAGTTTTATCTCTGATTTTGAAATTTTGATAAATTAGATTTGCATTGGTAGAAATTGAAGACTAATCACTAGAGGTCACTATTAAAATGTGAATACTGTAGGGCTTATACTAGTTTGGAACCACCGAAGGTCATTTAGTCATATAGCAAAGATTATTGGCCAGTTTCATTGATTTTCATTATTATGATGTGTTAGGTATTATGTCAGGTAATGAGTTGAGCAGTGACAAAGTCCTTATCCTTGTAGAGGTCACGATGTCAAAGAGCCTGCACTAGAAACATAAAGTAGGTAAAATAATGGTGTGTCCTTAGGTAGGGCGGCTGGGAAGATCCTTTTTATGGAGGCGTCACATGTGCGGTTACCTAAAAAAGTAAACCTTAGAGCTCTCTGGTAAGGAAAACTGCAGATAGCAGGAAAGGACACAGTGCACTGGTTATCAGGCATGCATACTTTGGCTATCTGAGTAACAGTGAAGGAGAGTGCACCAAAACTTCTCAAGCACTGACATGACACTCAGAAAATCTCACATTTTGATTAGTAATACAAAACCAGTGAAGTCTATGCAGACATCCCAAAGTCTGAAACGCTTACGGTTTCCAGCAGTGCGGGGAAGATATACTCACTGTATAAAGAAGAGGGTAGAAGAGGGTGAATGCACCGGAGCCTTTTAGATGTTCCCCAAAAACATGACAGAAAAAACTTGGTCTTTTTTTTTTTTTAATTAAGTCTACTGATAAACTTCAGGTATACACAGTGCCTAGGGAACCTGCACATGATAAAACTTGTTTCTTTTTCTTTTTCTTCTTTTTTTTGCCTATTCCCCTTCCCAAATGCCTCTCCTCCCCATTCACAAAAGCCCTGTTTCCATTTTTCCCCTCTTCTCATTTTTTTCTTCTTCCTTTCTTTTTCCCTCCCTGTTCATAGTTTACCCTCCCATATTAACACTTTCTTCCCATTTCATAGTATCTACCATATATCCCAGTCCCTATTTATCCTTGCAGTCTCACATCCTCGAGAAACAGCACAGTATTTGCATGTGTGTGACTCACTTCACTGAAGAGTACGGTCTCAAGGTGCACCCACCCAGCTAGAAATGTCTCAAGCTTGTCCTTTGTGGCAGCATAGTACAACGTTGTATAAAATATACATAGTATATTTATTATATAGTGCCTCTTCTCTATGCATTCACCAGTTGATAGGTGTCTGGGTTGCCTCTAGGATCTGACCTTTACAGATTGGGCCATTGGTGTGGGTGTGTCTCTCCTCATGAGAATAGACATTTTGGTATATCCTTGGTGGCATAGATGATCTGTTGTCTTATGTGCCCAACAGTCAGTGACAAAACATTTTATTTTTTAAAAAGCTAAGTAATACCTTGTCTTTTCTTGATGTACTTTTTCTCACTAGGAAAGCTCACAGAGTATAAGTGTAAGAGGCATCAAGTTTATGCCAGGTCCTCCTGGATATAAGGATCTTTGTTTCACTTGGCGTGAATTTTCTGACTTTATTCGAGTGCAGCTGATTTCTGGACCTCCTGCTAAACTTCTCCTTGTAGACTGGCCAGAATTAAAGGAGGTGAGTAACTTCCCGTCCCAGTGAATGAGCTTTAGCACCATGTGGGGCAGTCTTTCAGACTATCAGTGGATTAGGTTTTGTTGTTGATGTCAGCTGGCAGTCCCAACAGTAACAAAAGAGCAAGGTAACGTCAATCTTAATACTTTATTACTTGATACTTCATTATAAATTCTTCGTAAATAATGAATATAGTAAGTCAAAACTTTATGTTAGAAAAGTTTTCAAACACGCATCAGAGTAAAAGGATAATATAATGAACCCCAGTGTGCCAGTAATCTTGTTTCATCAGTTATTGATTTATGTTTTGTTTTTTATTTTGAAACCAGGTCTTACTAAATCACTTGGTTGCCAGGGTGGGCTCAGACTTGAAACCCTCTTGCCGCAGTCTCCCAGAGTGCTAAGATTACATGCGTGCACTAGTATGTCTGGATTTTATTGGAAGTTTTTAAAGCAAATCCCAGACACCAAATCACTGCATCTGTGCATACATACTATCCCTTCCTATGAAAGTACTAAAATCTTCAATACGAGTTTTGCAAATGTCTGCCAGATCTTACGTTGTTGAACTGTTTACTAAATTTTTTAGTGTATTAACGTCTAATTTTAATTGAGAAATGAAAAATTGAATTTTTTTTTACAACAAGTTGTTTTGAAGTACATATACACTGTGGAGTGGATAAATCAAGCTAATTACAACATGTATTATCTCTTGTCTTTTTGTGGTGAGATGATTTAAAAATCTACTGTCCTAGCAGTTTTTAAGAATATGCATTGGGCCAGGGATTTGGCTCAGTTTTACGGCACCTGCCTGGCAAGTGTGAGATCCTGATTTTGATTACTGGTACCAAAAAAGGAAAGAAAAAAAAAAAGAATATATGCATTATTAACCACAGTCACTGTGTTGTACAGTAGTCTGTTAAAATTTGTATTCTTGGATAGTATTTCATTTGACATGTTGAGCTTCTGGTGTTTAATTGAAGCATATCAGGGCTTTAGTTATTAGTATGATAACTTTGTTTTTTGTTTGTTGTTTTGTTTTTTTGAGACAGGTTCTTACTGTATAGGTCAGGGTGTCCTTAACTCAATATGTAGCAAGCATAGGCTGGCCTCCAACTTGCAGCAGTCTACCTGTCTCAGCCTCCAGAGTGCTGGGATTATAGGCATGTGCCACCACGTCCAGTGATAACTTTTTATTTTGTTTTTGTTTTTCTTTGATGGGGAATCAAACTCACGACCTCATGCAGGTGCTGTACTGCTGAGCTACATCCCCATCCCTGATAGCTTTTTTTATATGGAAGAATAAATTCATACTATGATAGTAAATGAACATATCCTAGTAAAGGAACAGCTTACCTAAGAATGGTTTACATTCTTCTGGCCTGGTTCGATATGCTCTTTTTGATTTGTGAATTTAAAAAAACAGGTAAACAAACTTTAACTGTGCTTTAAAAAAGATCCTTTTCCCATAGCACTGTCTTGAGGTTTCACTGAAAAGCCAATGTGTTAATTTTTATCCAGGGGTATTTATGCTACATAAATTAAACTATTTTTTCCTCTTCATACCAATAATTTGTTGGATAACTATATTCTGAAATAATTGCATACTTTTGAGGTAGAAGAAATCTTAAGCATGTTTATGTATTTGATTTTGTTGGGAATATAAAAAGTGACAACTTATTTAAAAAGTATTAAAAGATGTATTTGCAGGTAACATTGTAATTCAGAAACTTTAAAATAAAACCAAAAGTTGGGCAGGGTGGCACATGCCTGTCATACTAGCTACTTGGGAGGTAGAGGCAGGTCTGAGGACACCCTTGGTGATGTAATGAGATAGTTTTCAAAATAAAAGGGCTGAAGATGTAGCACAGTAGTAGAATAAGTTGCTTTTTATGTGCAGAAACCTGAGTATAATACTTGGTAATGAAAAAAAAAAGACCCTAAAACTAATGTATCTGTTCAGCTGTATCTGTATATATAGATACGACTGAGAAAATAATCACTCATATCTAATTTTTCTAGAATTTCCTAAATTCTTGACCTACCTTCCCTGCACAGGGTCAGTGTAGTCAAGGGAAATTAATAGAATAACATGATAATTAGAAAAAGACATGTAAGTATGTATACGTGTATGTGTATTATTATTCTATAAATAAACTTAAAAATGTTAAATAACATACCAGAATGTAAAAGTGATGAACAGATTTGCCTTTACAGACATTAAACTTTTGGAAATTAGCATTTTCTACAATTTCCCCAAAGTTTATTACTATCACCTTAGGCTAAAGTCATTTAGCGAGAGATATCCTTTAAAAATAGGAATGCTTTTAATGGTGCTGAGGGTAGGGCCTTCATAACTGAGCTATATCCTCAGACCTTTATTTTTTATTTTGAGGGAGAGTCATGCTAAGTCATTAAACTGCCCAGGCTAGGATCAAATCTGCAGTCCTCTAGCCAGGAATGCTTTTAAAAAGTTAGGATATTATTTAACAGTCATCAGGGTATACAGTTATATGAAAAGGATTAAAGTACTGTGTGCTTATATTTGGAAACTGTCAGCTCATTTTATAATTCATCCTTTTTATAATCTTTCGTAGATTATAAGTCAATGGTAATCTTGTGAACTTCAGGATAGTGTAAAGCATTACTAGTGCTCTTTAACCAACAGCCGGGAAGCTGTAGTATTGCTTTGTTCACTATGATAGAGAACTAAAAATTGACAGAGGAACAAACCCATGGATTGCCAAAGCTAAATGTGAGAACCAGAGAAAAGCTTCTATTTCAATTGCTATCATTCTAATTTTATTTTTAAGAACCTGTGTTACAAGTCAGTAACTGGAATGGTGTTTTTCCTTTTATCAAATTACTCATCATTTTGTTTTTGTTTTGGTACCAGGGATTGAACTCATGACCTTGCGCTTGCCTGGCAGGTGCTATGCCGCTGGGCTACATCCCTGGGCCCTATTCATCATTTTGTAAGAGTCATTTATGCTCATGGAATTGGCTTTCAAATTTATTTTCATCGATGAAAGAATAGAACAGAGATAAATTAAGTAATTTGTTTTATAAGTAATTACTGTTTTGCCTATATACCTTCTATTGTTTCTTAAAATGTTTGTATCCCTTTCAGGCCATTACAGTGATCAATGGACGAGAATTACAGAGCCCTCTCACTGTTCAACTCTGTGATCAGTGGGATAACCCAGCAGCAGTCCCTCATGTTAAGATAAGTCTTGTGAAAGCTAATAACTTAAAGGTAAGTGGTAAACTGCCTGAAACATTTCTCACCTAAAAAGTTACAAAAATAAAGCATATAAAGTAGACATTTGACATTTAAAGAGTGAGACTGCAATCAGTTCTGTTGATTTATCCAACAAAAACTTAGTAATATGATTATCAATCCTATACTCTTAAACATACATGCAGTTATATCCTTTAGAATACTTTCTTTTCCTCTCTCTTTTTTTTTTAACAATAACTATAACCAATTCTCGTAAACTGTTTAGAAGTTCTACACATGTATAAGTCTCTACATGTATACTCTTCCCTTCTATATTAGAGGGAAAAACAAATCAAAACAAGTCAACAATACAAATTCCTAGAGAAACACGAAATGAAGAGGACATATAAAACCACAGTACTAGGTGATCAGTAGTTACTATGATGTCTCTTGTTATTTTCAATAAAATTGTCTATATCATCAGGCATAGTATAATTAAACTTAGCAGTACATAGCACTATTAATAAAAACCAAACATTGGAGACATAGGACTTCAAAGGCGGTTAATAATCAAACCAGAATGGGTATCCTATTGAATCTTGTCATCTTCAGAGTAGTTGCCTCTACTCTCAGACTTGATACTCTCAAGCATACCAGATTTGAATAAAATCAGTCAAGACAAAAACAGCAATATAGCCACTCTTCTCTGCCTCATCTCTGCTATGCTATTTTTCTGTCGTTGTTATTTACTTTTCTCCTTCATTCCATTGTCTGCCCCTTTCGTTGAGGCCTTTCTGCCATTGTTCCTGGAATCCTGGTGATTTTCTTCTTTCTCTCTAAAATGTCCTTCAGTATTCTTTGCAGGGTTGGATTGGTGGTCACAAACTCCCCCAGTTCCTCTTTATCGTGGACATATCTTGTCTCTCCATTAATTTTGAGAGACAGTTTTGCAGGGTACATCATTCTGGGTTGGAGGTTATTTTCTTTCAGGGCTTGGAATATTTTGTTCCAAGCTCTTCTTGAATTGACAGTTTGCATTGAGAAGTCTGCTGTGATTTTGATGAGATTTCTTTTATAGGTAATCTGTTTCTTTTCTCTGACCACTTTTAATATTCTGTTCTTGTGATGGATTTCTGGGATCCTGATTATTATATGTCTGGGTGTAGATCTGTTTTGGTTGTAGCTGGCTGGAGTTCTGTATGCCTCATATATCGGAACATCACTTCTGTTTCCTATGCTTGGGAAGCTTTCCTTAATTATTTCTTTGAATAGCTTTCTTATTTCATTTGTATTTGTCCCTGCTTCTTTGTTCACATTTTTTCTTAAGTTGTAAGTCCTCTTGTCTTCTAGCCTTTGTATCGTTACTTCCTGGTTCCTTGTTCTTTTTAAGAGATCCTTCCTTTTGCAATCATGCATTGCAAATCTGTCTTCAAGTTTTGAAAGTCTGTCTTTAATTTCTGTTAAGTTTTGCCAGCTTTCAGTGGAGTTTTTAATTTCCTGATATTCTCTTTAGATCTGTTTCATGTATTCTAGATTTTGTTTATATTCTTCATCAAAGGCTTCTCTCCTTTTCTGGGTTCCTCCATTCTTCCATTTGTGTCTTCTTGAGGAGTACCCAGCATTTCTTTTATTAATCTTCTTATATATTGCTTCAGCTGAGTTAGAATTTCAGATTTAAATTCATGGATGAGGTCACAGAAGTATTTCTTTATTTCCAATGAGGCCGTGTCTGATATTGCATGTTTGCTGCCCTCAATCTCCTCTGTATTTACCTCTTCTGGACTTATTTTCCCTGGGTCTACGGTTGGAGGCTTTTTGTTATTTCTCTGTCTTGTCATGTTTCTGTTTACTTTCAGACAGGTGAATGGTGGAGGTCTCAGGACCTTTTCATATTGCTTACAGTTTTTCTGCAGCTTACTGGCTCGGGAAGTGCTGCCTCCTCCAGTTTGCTGTTGATCTGTGAGGTGCATGCAGGGACGATGTGGACCAGCCCCTCCCCTCTAAGACAGTCAATGAGTGAGTGTCTTCAGTATGTTGTGTGTGCCCTGCGGATGTCACAGGTTTGGGACAGCCTCATCCCTGGCTATTGAGTCCCGACCAGGGGCATGGCCCAGCCCAAGCAAATCCCACCAATCTGCTTTGGGCCAGGAGCCTCCGACTGACGCTGCCTCAGTTGTTGATTCAAGCCTGTCCTGCCCAAATCCCAATATGTCATCTAGCCCTTCATCCTGCTCTGGGGAATCCAGTTCCCAGCACTCATCAAAGTCCTTGCAGCTCTGTTTGCCATTTCTACTCCCTGTTGCAGCACTTCCTCCTGCCAAGGGTCTTGAGCTCACCAACCCCCGCTCTCGGCAGGGATGTGACCTCAGCTCAATCATGAGTTGCCCAACTCTAAGAGGCACCCAGTACAGTGACTGGAGTGCCCAGCTCCAGTCCTCTGTCCACACTTCTTCTTTTTAATTTTTTTTTTTTCTTTTCCTCAGTTTCTTCCAGGTCATGAGAATTCCTCTCCTTTGGTCTGGTCTTCTCCATGGTGTTAGATTCTAGCATCTGAGTTGTTTTTCTCAGAGAGGCCCTCTATCATGCTACCTATCAATCAGCCATCTTGGATCTATATTTCTTTTTGAAATCTTATTTAACCTTTATAACTGTGTAAAATAAATCAAATTAAAGATCTTTTTTAAAAAAATTTTTTGAGGAAGTAAAGTTTGTATCTTATAACCAGTGTAACAAGAGGGGTCAACATTTTACAGTTATGGTAGTTTATTTATTATGTGGAACTAGTAATACTTACATTTCAGGTTAGGGTGGATAATTAATTCCTTTAAAAACAAAAGTAGATGAAGACAGATAGCACAGTGTCTTGCATTGTGGGTTAAGGAGTAGGCATTTTGGGGGAAACGTATGTGCAGAGGCCAAGCGTAGAGGAGGCCTGTGGGTGTGTATGTGACAGGTGGGCAGGGCCCCTACCCTGCCAGTCCAGGTGCCCCTCGCTTTCCCTGTCCAGCTGTTGCATTCTCTCTTGATGTGTGCTACTGTTAGCTACTCCTGTGTGTTCTCTTAAGCAGAAATGTTTAAAAGTTTTGGGGAGTCTTGAGGTTTTTGCTACTACAGGCTACAGATTAAATTGTATTCTAAATATTTGCTTCCAGAAGGATAGTTTTAGTTTCTAAAGAATCATCTGAAAATCTGAAACTCTTCTAACCTGTTACTAGGAAATGTGGCCACTGGCTGGTAATCACTTCAAAGTAGAAGCTCGGTGGCCAATGTGAAGGTCGTTATTGTAGCAGAGTTTTAAGCAGCACATCTGGGTGAGCGCTGAAAGATAAAGAACCACAGTAGCACTGTGGTTCCTGGACTTGAGATCACTGCAGTGGACCACAACCGCACCCTCCCCTCACTATGCCACTGCCCTGACACTGTGAATCTGCCAGTGTGTAACTCATCACTTTTAACACAAAATTCTAGTCCATTTGACAAAAATGAATGGTTACTGTCTTTTGGAGTATGTGATTACATAGAACATTATTTCCACTAGTTTCAAATTTCAAAGTGTTGGATTTTATAAGTATGTACAAATATAATTTTTTAAATAGGAATGGACAATTGATCTCTAAACTTTTCTAATTAACCAATGTTTTTGTTCTGTTTTTTTAGCTCATGCCTTCAAACCAACAGCATAAAACAGATGAGAAGGGCAGGGCTGATTTGGGAGTGTTCATTGTTTCTGCCCCTCGGTAAGAAGGGAAAGTCTGATAGATCTTGGTGTTCTAGAGATTGGTTTTTCTTGTTACCTGCTGGAGTTCAGAGTAGTAACTACCTTTCTAGGTAGAGTTAAGCTGAAGTGGGAGCAGAGTAGGAGGTTAATAGTTTCCCTGAAGGAGTCAAATTTTGTGTAAATTCTATTCAGATTTTTAGATTATAACTAATTTAACTTAAACCCTTTCTTTGTTCTTGTTAGGGGAGAACATGCTATGCAGGTTAAAGCTGTCTTTAACAAGAGCACCATAGAAGGACCTGTAATCAAGTTAATGATTCTTCCAGATCCCGAAAAACCCATCCGTCTCAATGTTAAATATGACAAAGATGCTTCCTTTTTAGCAGGGGGTGTTTTCACTGGTGCGTATCAGATGATATTTAAATAAATCTTTAACAATAACTCGCCTTATTAAAACAGTAGTATAAATTATTTACATTTGATGTTCAGCACAGTTTTTACAAAGCCATGTCATTGCCTTTTAGATGGCAGAGAAAATCCATATGACTTAGCAATGTCTATTTTCATCCCTTTGTCTTGGAGTCTTTTAATGTCAAGAATGAACTAAAAGTGGATGTGCAAACTGGCACCCTGAGGTCATTAAATTAGTTTAGTTGATGTTTGTACCTTGAACGAACTGTGAAATTCTGTTAAAGAAGTGTGAAGTGAATGGTGAGAATTGTGGAGTTACACTCTGCTAAACATGTTATGCTGTTACTGTAAACCCATCAGAACCAGAACCATTTTTCTACTTTGGATGGAAATACACCCTGTCAGGATTTAGGATTGAAGGTCAGAACAGCAAACATTTACTTAGTGTATTCTTTGTTGAGCTTTTAATTATAGTCATAAATATTATAGTTTCCAGTGAATATAGTATCATGTGGGAGACTGTTGGGTAGACAGCTGATTTCATATAGTATTTTCTGTTGCTAAATTAACAGAAAATTAGTATTTGCCTTACACAGGTAATTTTATGGAACACTTTTGTTTTATGAAAGGGATGAATGCCTGTACATAGTTACAAAGTAGTGAAATAAACCTGCCAAAAATTTTATATATACATTTTTACCAAACTTTTTTAATAATTACACATATACATAGCCTTTTATACTTTATAAATTCTGTTTTAAATCTGTTTGGGAGAGATAAGACATGTATTTAGCTCTGGAAAATGGTGCCAAGTAAGTGTTACTTGTAGCAATTATGAGAATATTGTGTATGGCAATACTTTACTTCCTGAATGCTATTGAAAATCATGAAAGAACATAAATGTCCTTATCTAGGAATACATAAAGCCTGGGATACTGTGGCCAGCGGACCTGGGTCTGAGTAGCTGAGCAGACATAGTCTGGCTGTTTTGGTCTTGAATGCTAGAATTTGCAGCATAGCAAACTGAAAATAAGATGAGGAGAACTTGCCAGGTAGGCGTAGCACTAGAGAACTGTCCATTGTGATTAGGAAGTTTGAAATACGTGTTGTATGTTTGCCGTGACAGATTTTATGGTTAGTGTTATTTCTGAAGATGAAAGCATCATTAAAAATATTAATCCAGCACGTATTTCCATGAAAATGTGGAAGCTATCCAACAATATGAACCGACCACCAGCAAATGTGAGTAATGGGAGCATTTTTAGAAGTAAAAATAACTTACATTTATCTTATAATTAAATCTCATCCAGGTAAAAATGCACTATCTTATATGAGAACTGGAGCTTAATTGGTGCCGTTCCTCAGAACTTCTTTTACAAAGTGCAAAGTTAAGCGTCGGTACCATTGCTGTGGTTTGGTTTGATTCAGTTCAGTTCGATTGCATCTCGTGTTGTCTCGTCTTGGTTTGTTGAGACGAGATCTCACTATGTTTCCCATGCTTGGTCTAGAACTTGGAATATCCCTCCTCCTACACACACAGCTTTTTGATGACATTACAAAAAGAGTAGCCTACACTGTTTTGTTTTTGTTTTTTCTCTAAAAGTAACACAAAGCAAAACCCATTAAGTATGATCAACAAGTAATATAGAAAATGAGAGTAAAGACATGTTGATAAACAGCAGGGTAGACATGAGAGAATGCAGAGAACAGTTTGAAAGCCTAGAACCACAGCTGTCCAGTGGAAACATCACAAACCTGGTGTTTACACTTTCTAATAGCCACATTAAAAAAGGTAAAAAAAATAAGATTAGTTTTATTATTTTTAATCTAATGTATCAAATTTAACATGTACTTAGTATTTTTAAAATACTAATGAGATTTTACATTCTTTTTCCAACTCCTCAAAATTTACCATATATTCTACAGCAGATCTCGGATCAGAGCAGCTGTATTTCAGGTGCTTAGAAGCCACATGCAGCTGTTGATTGGTTTCCATATCAGAGAGTAGAAATTCATGACAAATCTCAAATTGAAAATCAGTGATTCATCAGAATATCTAATTTAATAACCCACTTCAGCATTTATGGTTCATCTCTTGGAAATTAGCTTCTGTAATTTAATAGGCTGAAAATTAACTAACTGCACACACCACATCTACACGTGGGGAGATTAGACCAGAGCCCTGTGACTGTTATCTAGAGATGGTGTAGTGATGGGTGCCTGCCACTGGGACTCCTCTCACTGTGTCTGTGTGTGCCTTATAAAGAAATATACTGCATATAGGCTCTTGTGTATTTATAAGTGTACAGGTGATCTGGATTCTCATTCAGGTATGTAGTAAATTTTTATCCTGAATGTACTTTAAAATTTGTTGTTTCCGCCTTTTCTCCTTGTCTCCCCTTTCTAGGCAGAAATATTTAGTTGTAATAAAATAAAAGATAATGACAAGGAAGAAGGCTGCTTCTATTTCAGGTATTTCTCAAATTTATGTGTTCATGCATATTTTGTTGTAATTTATTTAAACCTTAGAAGTATTTGCATCCCTACCAAAGGAAAAGTAATTTATGGTTAAGTAGAAAATATTAGTATCTCTCATTTTTTTATTGTGACGTTTTTGGGGAAAGACATACTTTAGATTGTTTTGGTTTTGGGGATTTTTTGTTTGTTTTATTTTGGGTTTTGGATTTTTGAGACAGAACCTCAGGCTGGCCTTGAACCTACCAAACTCCTGCCTCTGCTGCCTCCAAGTACTGGGATTATGGAGCTACACCACACACCCAGCTTGTCTTTTTTTTGTAGTGGGAATTGAACTCAGGACCTCACACTTGCCAGGCAGGTGCTGTGCCACTGAGCTGAATCATGGTCCCCCAGCTTGTCTTTAATAAGCCTTTATGAAACGGTTTTGGGAAAGATTGTTGTGATGCTTGTATTAGCCTCAGAAACAAAGCCTTGAGAAGTTCCTTATGTTCTTGGAGGATTTTATATTCTTTATTATGGAGAAATGACTATAATTCTGAGATCTTTTGAAGTATAGAGACGAGTTTGAACTAGGTTTTACTGTTTCGTGACTTTATGATGTTGCTTCTTTGTTCTAGACTTCATTTTGAAATCTGACAAAAAGCTTTGAAAGGGTTATCTATGAGGTTCCTTTTTTGTTTCTCTTCTAAGATTTCCTTTAAAATTCTTAAAATTAGGGCTGGAGATGTAGTTCAGTGATAGATATGTGCCTAGCATGCATGAGGCCTTGGGTTAAATCCCCAGCACCACTGCAAAAAGAAAAACAAAACAAAAACCACTGAACAGGAGGCTGTAAAAGATTTGGAACACGTTTGAGTTTTGTTGCTTTCTATGATAGACCAGTAATAAAATGCTCAGACCAGTCCCTGTTCTTCGGCCAGTGTTGCGTTTGGTCCTTTCAGTATGCTCCAGTAATTGCAAAGGGTTGATTGAGACTCTTCCAAGGAAGCAGAGGGCCTCCTTTTCAGTCTGTTGCCTTTCGGTGTGTGAAATCTACCAACCTGTGTGAGAATTGCGCTATTTTGTTATATTCTAAAGTATTTGTTTCAGTCAAATCTTACTTTCCAGAGCATAAATTTGAAAGAAACTTTTAATAAATTTTTTAAAAATCATAATGCATGGTTTAGAACTAAAGATGGTGGTTAAATAAGAATATGACTGTATTAAGTGCTAATAAATTCTACACCTTAAAATGGTTAATTTTGTTATGTGACTTTCACTCAGTTAAAAAAAAGTAACACATCTATGCATAATTATTCTTAAGTAATAAAATATGCTAACATTTTGAATGTCTGAATGAAAATAATCTTGAGATTGCTGATGTGTTAGTGTTTTAGATTTAACATATAATCTCATTTAATTTTTTTAACCTTTTAAAAAGTAAAATACAAAACCCAAAAAGTGCAAACCGCCCCCCGCCCCCCCAAAAAAAACCCAGCATGCATGGCGTGATTTCCCCAGACTGAAGGTTAGAGCAGCTGCACAGGGCAGGCCTTGGGCCTCTGCGCCTCAGCTGTGGACCTGCACCACAGCCACTCCCAGCCTGCTTCCGCTTAGGTTCTGTTGGCCAGGCGTGTGTCCCTGCAGTGTCTGGTTGTGCCTATTCTTAATATATAATGCTCCTTTGTATACTGCAACATAGTTTCACTGTTACTAATTTGCGGTACTGGTTGTTGAACCAGAGCCTTCACACTGAGCAACTTTCCTGGCCCTTTTTATTTTTTATTATGAGATAGTATCTCACTAAGTTAGTTGCCCAGGCTCACCTCAAACTTCAGGCTTCCTGCTTTAGCCTCGCAGGGTGCTGAGATTATAAATGTGCAACACCACCCCTAGCTAACGAGGGTACTTGTGACTGGCATTTTCTGGCAGTACTCTGAAGCAGCCTTCACTGATCCCATCACTCACTTGAGAAGTCTTGTTTTCTCAAAGTCATTTTCCTTCCTTATGTGTTTGGTTGTTGTAGGTTTTGTTCCCAGCAGTGTTGGTATGGTTTGCCTGTGTGTGTTCCATCCTGTGTACCCTACCTGGTCTTCATAGACTTTGGCCATGGTTTTTCAGTTTGGAACAGTGCACAGCCATTGTCTTCTGTCACAATCTTTCCCTCATCTCTTAGCATTCTTAATTGTAAGTGCATTAGACCTTTGCATGCACCATTCTATCTCTTCCCCACTTTTCTTTTTCAATACTTGTTGCAAATTAGCGTCTGTTAACTAATTCTACCTGAAGTAGGTTTTAATATGCTGATAAATGCATTTTTGAGTTACCTATCTTAGGCATTTTAGTTCTAGTTCGAGAGGAGGTCTTATCACATGCCCAGGAAGTCGAGAGGCCAAGCAGTCCTCCCGTCTCAGCTTCTGGGGATCTGGACCTGTAGCTTCACACCAGCAGCACCCCTGGCTTGCCTTGACTATATTTTTAAAGATCCACTTCTCTGTTGAAATTTTCAGTCTTGTCTCTTATCAGTGTTAAATAGTAAAAGTCTGTTCAGAATTCCCCTAGGTCTCGTTCCTTTGATCATCTTGTTGCTGTTGATTTTTAATCTCATTCTCTTGCTTCATGTAATTCGTTATTTTGTGTTTATACCAGGCATTCTATTTCTTCATGTCTGTAGAAATAATTGCATGTCTAGGGTATAATAATCTTTGCCCAGTGAGGGTTTGCATTTGCTTCCGTTAGTCATTAGAGGCGATTCAAAGCAGTGTTGCCTTTCCCTTGGGAGCCTGTCTTCCTTAGGCCTGGCTCCTGGGAGTAGAGCAGCCCTCATGAGAAGCTCATTTCCCAGGGCCCCTCCTAGCCTGCTCTGTCGGATTGAGTTATTTTACTTTAGCACCTGAACATCTTTAAGCAAAAAGTTTTTTCCATGGCTGTTTTCACTAGAAGGGGTTGGTGTGTCATTTGAAACAGAAATATTGTTTAATTTTTACTGTAATATCATTCATATTTTAATTGTAGTAAAGTTTAAGCAAAGCATGCTAGAAAACATACCTCTTAATAGGTATGGAGTTTTATACTGATAATTAAATCACAATAAATAACTTGATAATTAGAATAATGAATGTCTGAATAAAAAATAATAAAACATAAAAATCAACAAAGGCCTATAATTTTGAAATATAAAACCATCAGTTTGAAATTTTATAATGTAGTAGCAAGACATACTGGTGTAAACCTGTAATCCTAGTACTCTGGAGGCTGAAACAGGAGGATCTCCAGTTCAAGGGCAGCCTGAGTTATATAGCAAGATGCTTAAAAAATAAATACATACAAAATGTAGCAATGAAGCAAAATTCATTTGACTCATAATTCATCATATTTTTTGTTTACTGTCTTTTCAACTTCCTATTGTGATTTCCATTTTTATTGTATCCAGATGTTTTATGAAAGAATGTACAGGTAAGGGAGACCTGGAATTAAGCCCAGCATATAGGAAACGCTTGTTGAATGAATGAAGGTGAATATAGTATCAGTAAATCTTTTTATTCATTTGTTGGTTATGGATTAAAATGTTGATGCTTTAATTTTCCTTTTTACTTAAAAACTGTCAGTAATCTTACCTCTTTTTCATTTAGGGATAAAATAATTCCTAACAAAGTGGGGATGTATTGTATCCAGTTTGGTTTTATGATGGATAAAGCAAATACTCTCAACAGTGAACAGGTTTGCTTGCTTTCATTATATGAAATAGTTTTATATTTTCTCACTTAGTTTATGAGTGAATTATTTGTTTAAAAGTGAATTAATTACTGGATACAAAGTATAAATGCAGTCATCTTCCATTATTCATGAGGAACACATACCAAGCCCCTAAGTGGATGCTTGAAGCTGAAAATAATACTGAATATTATCTATACTGTGTTTTTCCTGTGTTTCTATAATAAAGTTTAACTTATAAGCTAGATATGAGATTATCAATAATATAACAGAATAACTATACTATTATAATAATAAATTATTTAAAACTTATGACTGGTTTACTTCTGAAATTCTCCATTTAATATTTTCAGTCCCTGATTGATTGTAGGTAGCTGAAACCACTGAAAGCAAAATTGTAGAGGAGAGACTGCTATAATATGATTTTTCTTTTCAGGAAAATTAGATAAATATGTTTGTAAAATCTAGTGATCTTATGGTTTTAATTTTTTTTGAACTCTGTATTCTACTTTTCTTCTTGTTTTTTCTATTTTGTCTTTTTTAAAATTTTCTTTTCTTTCTTAAAAAAAAGTTTATGTTCAGTAATTAGACCAGATGCTCAAAGTCATGTTTCCATCTTTATATAAATGGTTTCATTAATAACCATTGCAGTTGTATCATTATAAAAGTTGATCATGCTAATCATATATAAGAATTTCAGTAACATTTCAGTTATTTGCACTTTGGATAATAACATTCAAGGTAGTTGTAACATGCATTATCTTCATTTAATTGTTTCATTGTACAAAGTTTCTAAGATATTCCTTACATTTTTAAGTACCTCTAAGTTTGTTCTTAGATTCTTACCATATTGTGCATGCCTAGGAGGCTGATTTCAAGTTCAAGCTCAGCCAGGACAACTTAAGTTGTATCTCAAAATTTAAAAATTTTAAAAAGGGCTCAGGATGTATGCCAGTGTCTGCAGGTCCTTAGTTCAATCCCCAATACCACCTAACAAGTCTTATATTCTGAATTTTAAAAGCAAAGTACTTTTGAAGAGGTTTAAGATGGCAGAGTAAAAGCCAGTAGCAAACTACAGTCTCTCTGGGACCCAGGATCAAGACACTTGGAAAGCAGCAACTTAGAGAAGAGTTGCTCTAGGAATTAAGAAAGAGCTAACTGGAAAACGAGATGTCAGAGAAGAGAATGAAACCATTCAGAGCACGAACCCCAGCCCCTGAGGAGGGCAATGTGTCTCCACTGCCCCAGGGGCACTCCTCAGTGTGAGTAGTCGCCTGTCTCGGGCTGTGTGGACAGAGGTTATACAGCTTGTCAGAGCACAGTGACTGGGGTTGCACAGAAGGGCACAGACACTAAAGCCACTGGAGTGAACACAGCCCTACAGCAGACACCAAACCATTAACCAACCACACTCGGCAGGAAAGACGGCAGGACTCAGCATTCACGCAGCAAAGAGTGGGCACAGAAACAAAACAGGTCCTAGCTGTGACTCACTGTGTGTCTTCAATTACTTTGCTCGCTGCTGGGACAAAATACCTGACACCCACAACTTAAGAGAGGTTTATTTTGGCTCGCAGTTTGTAAAGGTTTCAGTCCTTGTGGGCCAGCTTCAAGGCAGGGCAGCACAGCAGAACATTTTCCAAATTGAGAGAAACTCAGTATTCAAATACAAGAGGCTTATAGTACTCAAAGTAGCCACAACCAGAAAAGACCCTATCCAGAACATATCAGTTGCAGAATTTCAACTACAAGAGAATTGGAAAAGCAGTTAAGGAAAAACAGCGAGTAACCATAAAGGCAGGCCTGTAAGAGTAACACCATTTCTCAGCACAAACATTAACACCAGGAGACTTTGGGGCAGGTTTTTCAAGCCCTGGAAGAAAAGAGTTGTCAACCCAGACTTCTGTATTCTTCAGAATTACCCTTCCGAATTGACAGAGAAGTAGACTTTTCATGACAAAGAAATCCCTGAGAAATACTTGTGCTCTAAATCAGCATTGCAGACTGCCCTCCAGAGAGTCCTGTGCGAGACTCCTGCACTGGAGCCCAAAGGAGAGGGCGCCTCTGACGGGAGTGTGCTTGAAACAGAAGGGCAGGGGTAAAGGAATTACCACTGGAAAAACAAGGTAATGATAGGAGTCAGTAAAAACAAAGTAACAGGAAATGAGTGGAAATTAATGTTAGAAAGTAATATTTAATTTATATGCCATCATTTCTTAAGTATTAATAGTAAAGCATTAATATTAGTAAGTTGTTAACTAGCCATTGCTTTTGTTTTATAAGGTTATAGTTGATGTTCTACCTAATCAACCTGTGAAGTTAGTGCCTGAAATTCAACCTGCTACCCCAGCTGTTTCTAATGTTCGCTCAATTGCCAGTAGGACCTTGGTCAAAGATTTACGTCTCAATATCACGGTAATGTTTATCATCTTTCTTTTCCTTTTCCTTTTCCTTTTCCTTTTCCTTTCCCTTTCCCTTTCCCTTTCCCTTTCCCTTTCCCTTTCCCTTTCCTTTTTTCTTTTTGTTTTTGTCTTTTTGAGACAAGGTCTTACTATGCAGTTCGGCTGGCCTTGAGCTCAAGTTGTAGCCCAGGCTGGTCTTGAACTTGCAATGATTTTCTTGCATCAGCCTCCTGAGTGCTGGGATTACAGGCATGTGCCACCACGCCTGGCATGTTTATCACTTTTTAAATTGCAAAGAGGACAAGAAAAATTGACCTTGCTATTTAGGTGCAATATGCATATTGTAGAAAATTCTTCAGTCTAAACTTAGAGAAAATCTGCAGGTGAATGAAATGTTTGTAAAAAACCATTGTGTTTGGATATAGAGAATGCGTAAAATTGCACATTGAATCCAGATATATTAAAAACTGATTTCAGATGCAGCCTACCTTTCCTAACATGTACCATTATTCTCCTGTTCCCTGTGTGTGTTATCACTGTCTGTGAGCTGTATGGACTTCCCAGTGTTCATTTACCAGAAGGGATAAGCAGATAGGTTGATGTTAAGAGGTCAGTCAACCAGCATTCCTCAAGGCTACAGATTATCTGGAGGGTAAGCAGCAAAAGAGCTGCCAAGAATATTAACTGAAGCATGCAAAACATAGTAGTGAGGGGCTCGGGGAGAGCTCAGGATAGACTGCTGAGGCGTGGTCCCCCAGCACCTGTGGCACTCCAGTACCGAGACTTTATGGAGAAGTGGGCTGGTGGAATACTGAACTCCTTTTAGTTTATTTTCCAGTTTTCAACAGTGAGTGGTATTTCTCTTCTTTCAAACATCTAGGGGTAAACAATGCCATAGAAGTACTGTATGGATCTTCAAATCTATATGCACACCAGACACTGTCAAAAGAGGATCAAGTATTTTGCAGTTCTCAAGACTGGTTGTTATTTAGCACTTTTTCACAGAAATAGATACTAAAAGTACAAAACATCAAATTTTAAAATGAGAGTCATTGTAATTTAGAAAATTAGGAACCATTATATTAAATTGAGATCTCTGGTTGTTTTATGGTTTCTGGAACTATTTTCTGGCCGAAATATTTAGAGCTGAATTCTGTGTTTAGATTTAGGAAGATCAAGATAATTTAATTCTGGGCTTCTATTCATGTATGTTTTATTTCTGATTTCTACATGCCTTTCTCTGTGTTTAGTTTTCTAAATAGTTCTTATAATTAGTTATTTTCTGTTCATTTTAAGGATGCATATGGCAATCATACAGGAATAAATTTGGTTGGCACTGTGGTAGCTGCTATTAAAGATTTTAAGGAGGAAGATACTGACACTCCACTCTTTATTGGGAAAGTTAGAATGCTTGAATTTCCCTTCATGAATGGTTCAGCTGAAATCACTGTAAGTTTTTTTAAAAAATAATTTTGTTAAAATTTCTATATTTAATATTATAAACCAATGTATTAAGATACCTGTTCTGATTTTGCCCTAAACAATTACAAATTGTGCCCCAAATCGTTATTACTGATAACAAGTAGCTTTCTGTTTCTAGTGTTTTTTTTTAAGTTTAGTGACAGTATAATGTTTGTGTTTCTTTGCTTGTTAGGAGTGTAGTTGTTGTTTGGTTTGATTGGCATTTTTGTGATGCAGTGCTGGAGACTGAACCCAGAGCCTTCTGCACGGTAGGCAGGCACCCTACCTCTGGGCTGCATCCTCAGTCTTCTCTTTTGTTGTAAAGCTGCCATTTTATGGATAGAATGAAACATGGGCCAAGTAAAACTTTAAAACAGCCTTTCTTATTTTTTTCTAAATTAAAAAATGTACTTATATCAAAAAATATGCAATGTAAGAACCTCCCTAAATAGTCATGATATTTTCATTCTTCAGAGATAACAGTGATAAACAATATATATATTGGAGGGTATACAAAATTAAACTTCATTAAAATAGTAGTAATGGGTTGGGGGTATAGCTCAGTGGCACAGTGCCTGCCTGGCAAGTACAAGGTCCTGAGTTTGATTCCAGTACAAAATACAATAATAGGGCTGTGCTCTTGTAGAAGTCTTTTTTTTAATTTAATCTATCTCCAGGGAAGATACGTGCCTGCATCATTAATACAATGACTGCAGTTTATTTTTATTGATCTTTGGTGAAGATTTAGTTTCTTTCTGAAGTTTGTTTTTAATCAACAGTGTTTCCATCAGCTTTTTTCTAAGGGTATATATTTGTTTTATATGTGGGTTATTTCCTTAAGAAATAGCTAAAGACAGAGTTAATCGGAGACAGAATCTTCTGTATGTACAAGTACTTTTTCTTGAATTTGATATTTAGGTTTTTACCTGTTTATGTTGAGGAGGCAAATTATATTCACAGTGCTACTGCTAATATTCTTATGCCTTAGTCTTTATAACCTGCTGCATATATTTCTGAACTTAATGCATTAGTGACGTAGCTCTTTGCTAAGCACCTGCTTTTAAAAAAAAAATCTATGCTTCATACTATGAGCATGGATTTCCTCTTACCTCTAGAGGTCCTCAATAGTTCACTGAGTAGACAAAATTTTCAAGTTCTACTTGGCTCTTCTATAGTGGCTGTGGGTGTGGGTGTGTGTTGTGTTTTTATTTTGTTTTTGTGTTGTGGTCACATAATGATTTTGTATATTTGTATATTCAGACAATTCCAAATCTGGTTTTTAACAAATGGATGTTTTTGTTTTGTGCTGGGGATTGAACCTAAGGCTACCATTACCTATAAACCTGGCCAGCAGATAATTGTTTTAGGGAAGTTTAGAAAATGCTGGCCCAGAATACAGTTAGTATTTGTAAGTGTACTATGTTTAGTTAAAAAGAAACTATATTGTTTTGTTTCACATTGTAATCTAACTTTGAAGTTGCTCGAGTTTGTTAATTACATTATTCAGGTTCTCTGTATTATTTGTCTGCTTTATCTGGAAATTTCTGACAAGTGTCTCAGCTTCATTCTGATGGACATTTGTCCATTTCATGCATGCTAAATTCCTGTTACACTTGGGTCCAGTTTTGGACTCTTTGTTTTTTTTGTTTCTATTATACTGTATATCCCTTTATAAAATAGTTGTATATCAAGGATTAAAATTATAAAAGTTTGAAATATGAGAGCTACTAATAATAAGACAAAAAGGAAAAGTGTGTTTAACTACATTTAAACTATGTATCATAAACATATCTAAAACAGAGTTAAAAGTGTTAATGACAAATACATTGGGTGATGGGTAACTAGAGATTTATTACCTAACTCTAATAAAGGGAAATTTGATACTTGATAAGCTATTATAACTAGTCATCACTCTTCTCACTGTCATTGTAGAAAACACATTTACAAAGAATCATTCAGTAATCTACTGTTTGCTGTATTACAGATTAAATTAGTAACTGTACATTTTATGAATTGACAGAAAATCAGACTTGGTGCTGAAAGCAAGTTGTTATCCGTGCCTTGTTTTTAATAGAAACTTGAGGGGGGGGGGCTACTGGAAAATGTGTTTACATTGTGTTTAATACCTTTTAAAAACAGCTTCCAGAACCTGAGGAATTGCTTTAATAGTAGACTTAAATTCCCTGTGTCACTGATCTACACTGTTCTATCAAGTTATATTTTTTAATGTTATTTTTCTGTCTGTATATTGTTGTTTATATACCAAGGTAGTTATTTTGTTCGTGTTTTCTGTAGAACAGTGCAACACATTTGGGATAAGATATTTTGTATTTCAGCATTTACTAGTTATATGCTGTGGTCTTAGGCTAAAGTACATTAATAAATGCATTAATAAAAATAAAATTTTAAAGCACAAATACTCAAAACTTTTCAGGACTCTTGTTCTTTCACCTGGGACTGGTGGATCTGTTTCCATGGTAACTACTGTAACTTAAACTCAGCCTTGGGGTTTGGGCATTTCTGTGTGATTGTTTTTATAACTTTCACACCATTAGCTATCTCACACTGCTTCAACTCAACGGTTAAAATCAAGATTTTGCAGTACAAGATCTAAGTGACCACTGATACATCTGGTATGAAGGAAAATATAACTTTCTATTATGTCTTTTTTTTGCATAAGTTGTATTGATAATATTTAGCTTTCAGGATCAAAAGGTTAAATGTTTTATATCTTGGATGGTGGTAGTGATGGTTTAATATCTTAAAGCATCCGTCAGTACCTTTTGCCTTTAAATTTTACCACTTGTTTGAAAACAGAATGATGAGAAATATAACTCTAAAAGCTTTCCTTTTCAATGTTTTTTCTTCCCCCTCCTGCTTTTGTGTTTGTACAGAGTCTAGTGCTGGCAGAAAATAGTCCTGGGAAGGATAGTACTGAGTATCTTATTGTTTTTGAGCCCCGGCTCCCACCTTTGTCCGCAGCAGCCTTAGAGCCGTACATCCTGCCATTCATGTTTTACAATGGTGAGTGTCTAGAGTATGACTGTTAGCCCCTGCTGTCAGGGTGCTCCAGGTGACTTTACCCAGCCTCCCTTTAACAGCATTTTATGACATATTTTGGAAAAGTCACAATTTCTTGATTTGATTAAATTGTCTGAATTTTTTAAAATCATAGATGTTAAGAAGCAGCAACAAATGGCAGCACTTACAAAAGAAAAGGATGTGTTATCTAAGTCTATTGTTATGTACAGAAGTTTATTTGAAGCCAGCAAACAGCTTCTTGATGAAATGAAATGTAAGTCATTTTGTATTCAAAGGTAACAAAAAATTATACTTTAGGGAATGGTGGAAACTGCGAGATACAATCCCATCTGTTTTTAAGGCCTGTTTAAGTGAAATCCAGAACCCTCTGGAAAGGTAATGATGTTTTGTGGTATTTATCATTTAGCAGTTTTTAAAAATGAAGTATTCTCATTTTAAATAAATTCGTATCCTGCTTACAAATTGCAAAAGTTTTATGGTTCTCTTAGACATTTGGAACTGAGGAAATTTTAAGGGTTTGGCTTCCTGGTCGTATTTGCATCTAACTCCTGGTTCTGGTGAAAGATGGTGGAGACAATGTCCCTGAGAGGGCGATGAGCAATTCCCAGCTTGATTATATAGTGTGTGCACTTTATATCCCACGGTGATGGGAGGGCCACACTGAATACTGAAATGTGTAACTTATTCCCGAATTAACCTGCAGGGTGTTTGTGTGACTTCTAATGACTTTTGTATGGAGTTAAAATAAGGCATTTGCTGAATTGTCAGATGTCCTTGAGCTTGGGTTTTGGTTTGGTATTTTGAGACAGGGTCTCACTTTGTCGTGTAGGTTGGCCTCTGAACTTGCAGCAGTCCTGAGTGTCAGCCTCCAGGAGCTGGGATTACAGACATGTGCCACCACACTGTTTATAGTTCAGGTTCTGGTCAGTTAGCCAACAATGACTTATTAACTGCCCTAACGTACACACTTTTGTCTATCTCTATAAAATCAAAGATAGACTTGTAAGAGTTAAATCAAGCGACAATTTATAATTGTAGTAATACTACTCTATAAAATCTTACCTGGCTCTGTGGAAAACCTTGTGTGTTATGTATAAATTATGTATAATCATGTGGATTAAGATTAAGTAACTTACATGAAATCAGTGGGAGTTTGAAGCATATCACATTTCTCCTTTACCTGCATTAGTTTTTCATTTTTATATGTTAGACCTGAACTTTAAGATTTAGAGTTTAATTTTGAACTTCGGTAATAATCACTGTCAATTTTCATCAAGCATTTAAAGAGTGAGAAGAATGAAAATTAAATAACTTTCAGAAAATGTTTTGAGACCACCAGAAATTGATGCAGTTTTTTTGTTGCTATGTTTTTGCTTTTAGGCCAAGTTGAAGAAGCAAAGTTAAAAGAAGCTCAGTTGCGAAATGAACTGAAAATGCACAACATTGATATTCCTGCAACACAACAGGTATGGCTTCCAAGTGCATGTTAAAGGTCTTTGTATTAAATTAGCCATTTGTATTTTATTAGGAATTCTGTGCTCACACATGACTATTCTAGTGTACAAAGACACATGTATGTACATTATAATCTAATCACATACTAGACATTAAAAGGACTTAATGAAATGATATAGTACTCTCCTCCATTTCTTGTATTTTTAATATGACACTAATAAATAATAATATACCAAGTAATACATGAAGAGACTACATGAGCAATAACCAATACACATAATAATAAATAAAGTAACAAAAAGTAGTATAGAGTTTTTAAAACTTAAGTTCCTTTATATGTGTAATTTATTTCTAATGAGAAGTAGTATTGTTAGTCTATTTCTTAATTAAGGTAAAATTCAGTGTGATAGAACTCATGCTTAAAATGTGCCTCAGGTTTGATCTCAGACATCACAAAACCAAGAAAAGAAAAAGAAAAAAGCATTGTATCCTCAGGCTGCTCGGGGATACAGTACTTGCTTAGCGTAGGTGAGATCCTAGCTTCCTTTCTCTGGGGTGCGTGTGTTCACTTGATTGATTGCAGGGCCTGGTGTAGTTAGGCAAGCATTTACCACTGAGTTCTATCCCTAGTCCTTTTTTTAAAAAAGTGGGGTTTTTTGGCAGGCCAGGCACATTGTAATTATTTTACTATTGTTTAATGGCAACATCTAATAAAGAGCACATCATGACTGTGGGGTTTTTTTTTTAGGCAGGTTTTTGCTAAAATGCCCAGGTTGGTCTTCCTCTTTCAGTCATCTTATCTCAGCCTCTCCTGTAGCTGAGGGATCAGATATGTGCTGCCATACCAGCATGAAATGGGAGTTTTTTTATTACTGGTAACCCCAGGGTTGATTGGTCATTTTTAAGTAATGCCTATTGATTAACTTTGTATTCTCAGGCTCCAAATGTTCAGTTTCTCTGCTGTTCTTATTAAATGCCTGTTACAAGAGTAACTGGCCTTGTGATCATTTGTCTTTATAAATTACAGATAGAACACATTGAAGCACTTTTGAAAAGAAAGATATCAGAACAGGAAGAACTAAAGAAAAAACCCAGAAGATCATGCACTCTTCCAAACTATACCAAAGGTAGTGGGGATGTTTTGGGGAAGGTAAGTCTACTAAGAAGCAGTGCATTCTCTATCTGGGATACAACAGTTTGTTTAAAAGTGGCAAAGTGTCAGTTTCTTTGTAATTTTAAATTTGTTTCAATAGATTACCTATTCTCAGTACTACAATAGGGATTTGTCAGAGTTTAAAACTGATAGTTGCCAGGTGATTTGGCACATTCCTGTAATCCCAGCACTTGGGAGGCTGAGGCAGGAGGACCGCCATGAGTTCAAAACCAGTGGACTACATAACAAGACCCTGTCTCAAAAAAATGGAAAAATAAAAAAACCTGAAATCCGTAGCTGTTACTTACTGCTAATGAGAGCTGTGGCAGAAGTCACTAAAGCCTTCATTCAAGGCTTGTCATCCATTAGAGCTACTTCCTTATCATAGGGCTTTATGAGGAGCCAACACCTACAGGAAACTGAAATTTAAGGAGGACAAAGAGGAGAAATAGGTATTTTCTGAGTTTCGAGTCTGAAATTATTAAAGAGTAGTTTCCTAGATTTTAAGAAAAAGAACAGCATAAACCTTTCCTGTGTTTCCTGCCAAAGGCACAAGTGCCATTCTTTCTCTTCCGCCTTCATGGGATTCGGTGTGTTTCCTTTTCAGTGTATCATTATTCAGTCACGCACACTGTTTTATTTCTTGAATTAGAATTAGAATATCTGTTTGTAGCTTTTATGTCCTCTAGGAGTCATTTCATCTCCATACATCTTTATTTCCATTTCTCCTGTTTCAGTGCTGTTGAGATTTGTGGTGTATACTACATGTGTTTTACTTGTAAGTTTTCTCATTTAATAGTCATCTTTTTGCCTTTATGCCCCATTTTGCACTAAAGGGACTGAGGTGAAAGTATAGAGAGAGAAATGGTGTTGGAGTTTGCTCAGCAGGCAGCAGGCAGAGCGAGGGCTCCAGGCAGCAGTCTGACGTTAGAGACTGCTGCCTGCTTCCGCACAGGAGTCTGCTTTCCTAATCAGTGGTAGGGACTGTTTGTGGGGTTCCAGTTTCCATGTGAGGACGTTGAAGCTTAGGGAATTTAAATACCTTATGATGCCGTATAGTTAGAAGCAGGGCTTGGGTGTGAACCAGGGTCTCTCAAACACAAAAGCCTGAGTTGGTTTCTTTATATACTGCCCCCAGGTGTCAGAAGTGAAATACAGACTGATAGTAAGGGATGACTACAGCCCCACATCTGCCAATGGAAGGATTTGAGTGTAGTCATAATTGTAAAAAAGATAATAACATATAGTGTTTTAAAATGTTATTCTTTAGACAGAAACAACACTATGATTCTAAGCATATAGACTCGTGATGGTAAACCTTTTAGAGACCAAATGCCCAAACTACGAGCCAAAACCCACTTATTTATTGCAGAGTATCAACACAGCAATGAAACCTGAACCCTGAGGTTTTAGTGTAGAAAACACAACTCATACCTTAACATCTTTTGTCTTAAAAACAACAACGCTAAAAGTTTGCCACCACTGAGATAGAACTGTAAAGATAACTGTAGAATGTTGTTTCCACATTTCGATGGTTTATTCAGTACAGAATTCTTCAGTGTATAAGATTGTGCCAATGTCTACAATAAATTTCAGGAGAAATATACTTTAAATTTTCCTATTTAAGTAGTTTTTATATGTCTTAAAAATCAGGAGGAAATACTTGAAATTTCATTTTATATAATTTCTCTCTTTTCCTTCAGCAATACAAATCTTGCTCTAATCATTGAGAGAAAAAAATTCTAATCTTCCCAATCCTTAATCTTCTCTGACTTCTTTAAGAAAATTTCTTCCTAGCATTTATCCAAAATTTACAGTAAGTTATAAAGAAATGTTATGGGGAACAGTGGGAGATTTACCCCTGAACTCTGCAACATATTTACTTTAACATTGTGAATACCTCCAATTCAGTGGACATTGTAGTCCTTTACTCCTCAATTTCAAATATTCCTGAATGAGAAAAAATTAGCATCAGTGTTAAGAACTTTTTGATTCAGTTAAATATAGTTAATATGTTCTTCTGAATCAGCTTTACTCCATTATTACAGTATTTCACAAGATCTGTTTGTTACAAATAAAAATTATTTCTTCTGTTTATATTTGATTTGTCTCCATCAGTCCTTTATTGGCTAGAACATTTTTTCATCTTCATGTACTAATTTTTTACAAGTCTGTTTTCTCTTTTCCCACTAACTTGTAGTGAATTGGAAAATAAGAGCAGACATTATAATGTGTCTAACAGTGACACAAAATAGTCTTATTCCTAGGCAGGTTTGTGGTACAGAATCAGGTTTTGGATCAGATAGAACCAATTCATAAGGAAGAGTGAGGTTTTGATATTAGTTTAGTGAACATTGAATAGGAATGCTTGTGGCTAAAGTATTTGTAAACAGGAAAATGATTACTTATCTTAAACTCCAGAGAAGTCAAAAGCTAAAGAAATGATTCTCATTTGTGATGTTTAGAGTGTGTGTGTGAGTGTGTGTGAAATAAATACTGTTACCAGTAGGAGGATGTGTTAACATAACTGTATTTTTGTTCAGTTGATCTTAAAATGCATTAAAGCTAGATGTCTTGTGCATGCCTGTACCCCCAGCTATTCAGGAAGCTAAGACAGGTTCAAGGCCAGTGCAGGCAAGTTGGTGCACTGGGTCTCAAAGTAAAGTAAAAGGGCAGGAGATGAGATGTAGCCTAGTAGTAGAGTGCTTCCCTAGAGTGCATGGGGGCCTGGGCTCAGTCTCCATTGCCACACCCTAATAAAGCAAAACTGCATTGATTATTTTATCATATGCTCATTATTTAAACATAGTTTTGTGACTAACTGTGTGACATCCCAATTGTAGACATCTTAAAATATGAAAAATCTTATTTTTAGGTGGTAAATTTTCTAACGTTTTTATTTGCTCACTTGAAAGTTTACTTTAATCTATGGAAAATGTTTTCTAAGGTTTAATAGTGAAAAGGATTTAATATAGTCAAGTCAATAAATTCAGAAATTTTTTTATTTCTGTGCTACAGGAAGGTACTTCTCTATAGATTTAGGCTTTTAAAATAATTTAGTATCAAGTTTTTATGATTATTTTTAAATTTCCTCCTTCATTTTTTATTTTTGTCCTGGCCTGGGTTACAGATCGCACACCTGGCGCAGATCGAAGATGACCAAGCAGCAATGGTCATTTCCTGGCACCTGGCGAGCGACATGGACTGCGTGGTCACTCTGACCACTGATGCTGCACGCCGCATTTATGACGAGACGCAGGGCCGGCAGCAGGTGCTGCCCCTTGACTCTATCTATAAGAAGACCCTTCCGGACTGGAAAAGGTTAGGGGACAGGAAAAGGTTTTTTTTTGTCTAAAATACATCGTCTAGTGTGTTGATAATACCGATAATGTTTTGGAGTTGGGAATCAAACCTCACTTGTGTTAGACACGAGCACTACCGCTGAACTACATCCCCATTACACCTTATTTTTTGTCAAAACGCTTAATTTAAAAATGATCTCTCAGAGCCAGGAGTAGTAGCAGCACATGTCTATACAACTCCCAGCTGTGGGGGAGGCTGAGGCAGGAGGATCTCAACTCCAAGGCCAACATGGACAACTTATTTATACTTTGTCTCAAAATAAAGTTTTTTTATACTTTGTCTCAAAATAAACTTTTATTTTAAAGACAAAAAATGATTCAGAATTTCAAAACAAGGGAATAGGAGATTACCAGTGGTTAATATATTGCATATTGTTATCTTCACAGTAGTTGCTTAAAGTTTTTTTAGAAGGACTGAAAAATTGCAGCCTAGTGGTGGGTCACTTGGCTAGCATGTATAAAACCCTGGGCTCAATTCCCAAACTCCTATTCCCAAATAAACAAAAATAGATCCTGTGAAAATATCTACAACAAACTGAGAAGTAACTCAAATTACCTGCATTTTTGTCTTCATCACAGGTGTATTGAAGTGTGTTTGACAATATATGCTATATTTTACTGCCAATTAAATGTTATTAATATTACATGTATGTGCCATGGGTAAAAATGCATATGTAAGTCCAAAGCAGATCTTTGGTCTTTGCAACAAGAAAGTTGGAAGGATATTTTTATTGTTAACGCAATACAGAAACCCTTTACTTGGGGTCAGGCTGTGATGAGGTGTCTTTTGTCCACTCCGTGGCCTGTGAAAATCAGCCAGCGTTTCAGTAGACAGGGTCTGTGGCAGGGTTTTTCTCTTCCCTCCCTCCCTTCTTTCCTTCCTTCCCTTTGGGGTGGTTTCTGCTTCTCGCTGGGAGTAACTCTGCTGAGGCGCCATCTGCAGCCGCCTCCTGTCCCTGCCAGTCACCACTCTGAGGTCTGCTGGTCCCACCAGCTCCAGGTGCCTCCCCCACACACACACACACAGCAGGGCTGGGGTCCCGGGGCTGAGCCCCCTCCTCACCTGCCTGTGCTCGGCCTTGGGCCATGCCCGTCCCCGCTCCTTCTGTGCCTTCTCTCCACACGGCACTTGTGTCATCCGATCCACATTTGGTCAGCTGTGTAGAATAGCTGTTGGCTTAGGGTATCATGTGGGGCACATGGAGGAGTTAGTTGGTCATGTGATCAAAATGGTATGGAGCACATCATGTGTTTTTCATACTTTCTGAAAATGAAAAGTCATATACTCTTTAATACCTTTACTTTATCTTTTCTTTTTTTACTTAGACCTTTACCTCATTTCCGAAATGGAAAATTGTATTTTAAACCCATTGGAGATCCAGTCTTTGCCCGAGATTTGCTAACGTTTCCAGATAATGTAGAACATTGTGAAACAGGTAAAGTTATTGTGGTGACTTATTTTGTACAGATGTTACCTTTGTGATATAGATACACAGATTACCGGTTATAAAAAACATACTTAGCTTGTAAGTGTTAGTTTTATTGATATTTAATTCTGTAACTTTTTCAGTGTTTGGTATGCTATTAGGAGACACCATTATTCTGGATAACCTCAATGCGGCCAATCATTACAGAAAAGAGGTAAGTGTTTAATTTCTTTGTAAATTTTTAGGTCCAATTCTGATTGTTTTTACATTTTAGTATAGATATATATGCAGCTGACTAAGATGCCTTTAAATCTTATAAACTGATTAACAACTTAAAACGGGGGTAAATATATGAATGAATTAGCCAGGGTGCAAATTAAATAAGTTGCCAACACTGGGCTCGAAGTTTCGATCCTCCCGCCCCAGCCTCCCAGGGCTCTGCATTGTAAACCCAGCCCAGCTGCAGCACGCCCAGTGAACAGGGTCTTCACAGCAGCAGTGTTGGAAACTGACTGCTGTAAGCCGTGTTGGTGGAAGTGAAGGTTGGGACAGCCATTTGCATTAGTTCACTTGGCATGCCAGGACAAAGTGTCACAGTCTAAGTGGCTTAAATAAGAGAAATTGATGGTTTCATGGGTCTAGCTGGAAGTCCAGATGTAGGGTGTCAGCAGGGTTCGTTTTTCTCAGAACTCTGTGAAGGATGTGTCACCAGCCTCTCCCTGCCCTGTAGATAGCTTTCCTCCCTGTGGCTCTTCACATGCATGTGCCTCAGTTTCCCCCTTGTGATAGAATTCCAGTCACACTTGATTCCTTCTGTGAGGATGCTAGCACTAAGCGAGGTCTCTCACGGAGTTCCGGAGGTTAGGACTGTGCCATAAGGATGTGAGGAGCTGAGGCAAGCCCCTGTGCAGGGGAATTTGGAAACAGGAGTGTTTCAGTTAACAGTCCCTTCAGAAGGTGGTGGACTTTAAGCAGTCACAGCTCCACACCCGGCTGGCCAGTCATGCTGAGGAAGGGGACGCACACACGGAGCTGGCATCTGGCGCTGGTCTCTGCCTAGCCAGTCAGCCAGCACTGCCCCTGGGCTCAGTGGAGCCTGTGTGCTGGGGTCTTCTCCTGCCCCTCCAGGGTGAGCGGGGTAGCCATTAAGAGTGTTAGAGGTCCTGGCAGGCAAGTGGCGTCACCTGCATCGTCTAGAGACTGAAGCAGAACTAGGCAATGTAGCAAGACCTTGTTGCCAAAAAAAGAATAGTTTCGAGTTGTGCAAGTGAATCATAATTGTTGGGTCATGCAGATTGAGGGGCTCTGTTCATTGGGGTCAGCCCGTGTGCTCTGGGGAGGCTGCAGGGGCAGGCACTGGGGATCTGTTTCCATGGTACTGCTCTCTTACATCAGGAACAAAGCAGTTTAGGCCTGTTACAGACTGTACCCTCCGAAACTAGGAGGCATGGCACACCTGTGCCCTGAGCTGTGTGTTGGGGTAGGTTGTATCAGTGATGGGAAAAGCTAAGTAATATGGCAGTGCTTTAGTCCAGTGATGGCAAACCTTCTTGGAGACCAAGTGCCCCAACTGCAACCCCGCCCACTTGTTGTAAAATGCCAGCACTGTGCTGGGGTGATGCTGGGCAGACTTGGCTCAAGTACTGACAGAGAGGCTCTGGGTTCCTGCTGCAGCATGCGGCCCATAGCTTCCCCACCACTGCTTTAGATCAGGAGCTAAGCTTAACTTGATTTTGACCTAAAAACCACATGGCACTGGGTTTTTACCTTAGCCCTAAGGCTAACCATTTCATATTCAGGAACATTTTGTTGGCTATACAGGTAGAGGATGGAAACAGTTTTTATTTTCTAACCACGCAAGTTTCAGGTTAGAAATACTCTTCAAGTTCTGAAGTTATTCTTCAAAACAGATTGGTTCTTACCTCGTCACCCTGTACTGGCTGAGGCGACGCTGGTGACTGACTAGATGCCAGGCTGGGACTCAAGCCAGGGGCTCTCATGCTCTACCTGCACGCTCACCTTGTGATGGTCAGGGCTTTTGCCCAGACAGCATTTGGGTTTCCAGAACCAGTGTCCACAGCACTGAAAACAAGAGATATATATCCCCTAAGTCACAGCCTGAGAAAGTGTAGAGCCCATTCATTTAGCTAAGGCTGGCCTTTCCAAGCTCAGGCTCAAGGAGGGCTAGGACATGGCAGAGAGGTGGGCATAGATTCCCTTTTCAGGGAAAAGCAGCCAGCAACCAGGAGTGGTCTTTAAACTGTCACAAGGTTTAAGACAATCTTAGAGACATATTCTGACAAATGTCCCAAGAATCCTACAAGGGTGTCGTTAGAGCTGACTGCGGCAGTGCACACCTGTAATCCCGCAGTTGGGAGGCTGAGGCAGGAGAATTATGAGTTTGAGGCCAACATAAACAATTTATTGAGATTCTGTCTCAAAACAAAAAGGGCTGAGGATGTAGCTCAGTGGTAGAGGCACACGCAAGCACAAGGCCCTGGATTCAATTTCCAGTACTTCCTACAATGCAAAAAAAGAACAGTCACTAGGATCTAAGGACTTAGGCATAGAAAACCTGTGGGCGATGCACACCTGTAACCCCAACCCTCTGGGCCGCTGAGACCCAGCAGTTTTGAGCCTGGACAGCTTAGCAAGACCTCGCTGAAAAGTAGGAAGCTCAGTGCGAAGGCTCTTGGTTCAGTCCACAGTACTGGAGAAAAGGAGAATGCGCTGGTGTCCTTCGCTGACACCTTCCGTCATAGCAAGGTGCGATGTGCAGCCCTTAGAAACACCCAGGCAGCTGGGTACCCAGTAGCAAGGAAGACAGACAGGACATTTTGATAAAAAGTTGCAAAAATATGTTTAAGATGAGTAACGTTGCAGACTTGGAAAGAAGACATGTTTTGTACTGCTGGGTGCATTCCTAAGCATTTTTACATCTTCCCACTTTATGTGTCATTTATTTAAAAAGGAGACCTGAGAATGTAGAGTACTTGCCTAGCATTCTTGTCCCTTTCCCTTCCGTCCTGTCCATCAAGCCTCCAGTTTCACTTTTTCCATTTGTGGTGTCACTGTTCTAATTGAATCTCACACTTGAAAACTAGTCTGAGGCAGCTCCTGGCCTCTGGATACCCGCTAGCTTTGTCTTAGCTTATCAACCTGTTCATACGTCCCTAGCTTATCAGCTGAGAGCACTGCCGTGGTCATGCCATTGCTAGTCACAGAAGCCTTAAAGAATTCCTGTTTCTGGAGAGCACATAGGATAAGCTGCTCACTCACCAACGCCTCCTCTTATGGCAGGTGGTTAAGATCACACATTGTCCCACACTGCTCACCCGAGATGGAGATCGCATTAGGAGTAACGGGAAGTTTGGGGGCCTGCAGAATAAAGCTCCTCCGATGGACAAACTCCGGGGAATGGTGTTCGGAGCCCCCATTCCCAAGCAGTGCCGGATCTTGGGGGAACAGATAGGTAAGTTAAAGAAGTATCTAAATAACTGCTTCCAGTTTGACTTTAACCTTTCATTCAGGGCTTATGCATTGAGATTTAATGTTGGAAAATTAACCCATGACAAATAGATGCTTTTGTCCAGCACTTTTTTTATTTTTCTTTTATGAGAATTCAGAGTTATGTAGATAGTAAATTTTCCTCTTGTCTTATTTACAATAAAGTGCTGTTTTGTTTTGTGAAATAAGTACTTTATTGGATAGTATTCTGCTGTTGAGGAATGCGGGCCATTCCAATTTAGGATTACTGCTTTAGCCTCAGCAGTTTTTAAAGCTTATAGTTGAAAAGCATTTTAGGAAGAAGGTTGGTGCTTCCATTCATGGTGGCCGTGTGTGCAGACAGCTCTGCACAGCACGGGGAGCATCAGAAGACACGGTGGAGGGCACGGAGAGCCGTGTCCTGTGGGGCATCACCGTCAGAGGCTCACCGTCTCATCAGGGCAGCACTGCACTCACTCCCCAGCACCACGCACAGTTCCCCCGGAGCTTCAGACTACACGCAGTAGTGATGTCTAGGCGTTTACCTGGGCGTCAGAACAGCACAGTAGAATAGTAAGACACATCGGTAGGTCTTTGAGAAGAAAATGCTGCAATTATTAAAGTTTTCTGTGCCCTGCTGATTTGACATATGTGTTAGGCTAATAGATAATGTAAAGATTTAAACATTTTTACTTATTTATTCATTTTGATAAGTACTCCTCCGTCTTCTAAAATACACTGTCACTTGTAGCATGATTATTCAACAGTAAGTTCAACATCATTGGTCATTCGAGTGATACAAAGTAAAGCAACACTGAGATTCCATCTCATTTCAGAAAGAATGGCAATCATCAAGAAAACAACCAGTAACAAATGTTGGTGGGGCTGTGGGGGAAAAGGAACTTTTTTCTTCCCTGTTTTTGGGACTGCAGACTGGTATAGCCACTGTGGAAATCAGTGTGGAGATTCCTGTAAAAACTAGGATTAGAGGACCCATTCAACCCAGCTATTTCCCTTCTGGGTATTTTCCCAGAAGAATTAAAATCATCATACCACAGCAGTGTATGTGCACCCATGTTTATAGCAGCACAATTTGTAATAGCTAAATTTTGGAAATAGCCCAAATGCCCATCAACTGAGGAATGGGTAAAAAAGGTGGTATTTTTACATAATGGAGTACTACTCAGCTATTAAGGGTAAAGTTATATAGATGAAGGGTAGACTTTATTAGATGAATAGATATAACTTGAGACCATATTCATAAGTGAAATAAATCAGACCCACATGTGTAAACATTGATTGTTTCCATAGTGTGAGAAACTGAAAAAGTAAGATCCAGAATCTACAGTAGATACTGTGAAAGGGAAAGAAACTGCTCAAAAGGAAAGAACAACTGAGATCAGTAAAAGAACAAGAAGGGAAAAGGGGGGGAAAAAAATATATATATATATATACACACACACACACACACATATACCTCTGACTTTTTAGTTCATTGAAAAATCGTTTGTGCTTATATTGTTTGATCAATTATGAATACATATATTTTATAATCTGAGCAACTGCTTTGAAGATAACAGTATTCAATATATTAACCATTATTAATTTCCTATTGTTTTGAAATTCTGTATCATTGTGTTTATTTTTTTTTTCCTTTTTAAAATTTAAACAACACAAAACTCAAACCAAAGGGAACTCTTAGTGTTGATGATGTGTAAAGTGTTTTCACTTATAAGCAGTTGCCGTGGTCTCTGACTACTTTAATCCAAGCAGGAAAGTATTACAAGGAAACTAGCAGAAATCTCAGAGACAACCAAACAAAAACCCTCCCTCCTGAGTCCATAGTAGGGAGCAGATAAGACTTCATGGGGACCTCCCTTCTGCACATCATGGATTTCTCAGAGCACAAGCAGTTCTGAACTTCGTCACCATCACAGAAAGTGTCTGCTGACTAGCACAGTCAGAGCAGTCTCCTCCGAATTGTCTATTTTTGCTTGACATGGTGGTGTATGTCCCAGCACTTGGGAAACTGAGATAGGAGGATTGCTGTGAGTTCCAGGCCAGCCGGGGCTATGTAATGAAACCCTGCCTCAAAAAACAAACAAACCCTCCACCCTGTAGGTTTTTGAGACATAAACTTTCACTATAAATTGTTACATAAATATACAGGCAAACATGGAGACTACTGCCCCCTCATCCTGTGACCTAGTGCCTCTTTCCAGACACTGCCCAGAAGTAGTGAATGCATTACCACTCTTCACTCCTCACCCGCCTCCACATTGTTAGCAGGGTTACAAGAAAACGAGGGGCTCTGATGTGCCAGGAGCAGTTTTTATGTGGCCTGCAGCCTGAAAGGTTTCGCCACAGCTGTATTATTTTTTGCAGGGTTTTTTTTTTTTTTGGCAGGGTGGAGAGGGGTTGGCTTTTTGTTGTGTTTTGTTTCTGCACACTGAGAATTGAACGCAGAACTTCCACACTGAGCTACATCCCAAGCCCTTTTTATTTTGAGACAAGATCTCATTAAGTTGCTAACTTCACCAGGCTGGGCTTAAACTTGTGATCCTCCTGTCTCAGCTTCCCATTGTGCTGGGATTTCAGGTGTGTGCCACTGTGTCCAGCCACTGTTTTTAATATTTATGTTCTTTGAATGAATAACTGACCCTCTAGGAATCATTCCTAAACAGTTCAAAATACAGAGAAGGTATTAGTCAAATGATTATTACAGTCTTTCAAATAAAACATTAGAAATGTTAAATGCTCTAATCGAATTTGGAATTCAGAGAATGTACATGGCACAGTTAAATGGAAAGTGAATAGGAAGTATAAATACAACATTTGTTGAAAATTGAACCTTTAGCTGGGTGTAGTGGTCCACATCTGTGATACCAGCACTTTTAGAGGCTGAGGCGGGATTGCCACAAGTTCAAGGCCAGCCTGCTCTATGCAGCAAGACCTTGTTTCAACAAAATTGAACCTCCAAACCTGTCAATGAAGAGGATAAAATAAAATAAAATAACTGAATTGGGAGAACTTTCTTTACCATCCCAAATTTTCTGTAGAGTTCTTTTTAACAGAAGTACTTTAAAATGCAGAAAAAGTAACTAAGAACCATGAGGAGGTGAGACTGTAGATAACAAAGAGAAGAGAGTTCAGTTGTGAGAGCCCCTGAAGAGGAGAAGCATTTTACATGAGAGATCATAAGCGCATACATTATAACCATACCAGAAGTAACATTTGTCCTGCATGCATGTTTCACCATATTTTAGTGTTTTACATCTGGCCAAGATAGACATAGTTTATGCTTGATTATATCTTATTAATTTATCAGTTCAGATATTAAGCTCTGACAGTCCATTTATTGTTTTCATAATAAAGCCATTCTCTTCTTGTGGTACTGCGTATTGGCTCCAAGGCTGCTGGCATGCTAGGCAGGCATCCGCCCAGTGGACTATATCCCAGCCCTTGTCTGTCCTGAGATGGGGTCTTCCTCAGTTGTCTTTTTCCTAGATTGGCCTTGAACTTGTGATCCTCATTCCTCAGCCTCCCAGTGATCTGGGATTACTGGCATGCACCACCTTGGCTGACCCAAACAATTCCTTTTATTTTTTACAATGGGTCCTTAACTTATTATGGACTCAAGTTGGTCACAAGGGCTGGTTGTAATTTGGGTTGGTTGTAAGGCAAGACTTTTTCCCATAAGAAAAAATGCTGATACCCATAAAGCATTCCAGTCCTCCCAAAGCATCTCTTAACTAACCTTTTCATAATTAGAAAAGATTGTAAAATATACGTAATTTAACAGAAACACCAACAGTTTGCCTGGTGTGTTCACCAAAAAGTTAGAAAATGTACCTGGTTTACCAGAAACAACGATTTCATACTGTGCTCACCATTCAAGTTGACATGCTCGGCTTGCAGGAAGGGAGGGCGGAATGGAAGGTGGTTACCCTACCTGGAAGGAGAGCCCCCTTCCACGAGGACTCTGGCTCTCTGGCTTCCTTTCTTTCCCTTGGGAGAGCATGTAACCCACCAGGACCTGCTTCTGTCTCATTAGGTCACAGCCATGTGTGTATGTATGTATGTTTTGGTCTTTTTTTGAGGCAGGGCCTCCCCATACAGTTCAGGCTGGCTTTGAACTCCCTTTGTAGCCCAAATTGGCCTCAAACTCATAGTGATCCTCCTGCCTCAGCCTCCTAAGTGCTCAGATTTTAGGCCTGTGTTGCCAGGCCCAGATGGTCTCAGCCTTTTCAATCACACAAGCAGCTGGCATTTGGGTTATAACTCAAGACTTTGGTTGTAAGTCAACCCTAAAGTTCCGGTAGTAACCCAAGGTATTCCTGTGAAAAGCAGTTGTAACTCATGAGTCCACTGATTTATCTTTTTTGCATGTTGCCCAAGCTGGTCTCAAACTCCTGGGCTCACATGATCCCCTCCCCTTAGTCTCCCCACTCACTGGGGCTCTGGGGACTGTATGTGGCCTCACCCTGCTCTCGGGGTGTGTGTGTGCTGACCAGGCCTGCGTAAGTGCTGTGGATTTGAGGAGAGTGGGTGGTGGTGTTTCTTCCAGAAGTAGAGCCTTAGGACCTGCTACCCAGCTCCGGTTTATCAAAGCGAACTGTTTCGCTTTTGTCCACCCTCACACAGCTTCAGTCCTCTTACTCCTCTTAGATGTATTTTGAAGCAACTCAGAGCAGAGGTTGGTGATGCTGAGTAACGGCCCATGAAGATACACCAAGACCAGGACTGCGGGAAAGACTAGATGTAATTCCATCAAGGCACAGGCAGTCTGAGATCGCAGTGATGTCGGTGAATATGATGGAAGCTGAGGCTATACAGTGTTCGGGCCTGGGGTCCAGGTGCCAGGGAGACTGGATGAGAGGTTTGAGGGCGAAGCTGCAGGGTGGCCTGGCGAGCATAAGTTCCTCAGTTCAATTCCCAGAACTGAAAAAAAAACCCAAAGGTGCAGGAGTCAGCACAGATGTCCACACAGAGCTGGGTCTTCCGGCGTTGGGGCTGCAGGGCCTGTCCTAAATTGCTTCGTGGCCACTGGTTCTGTGTGCTGAGGGCAGCACAGATCCCTGCTGTTGGTAGAGGAGACCGTGTTTATTGGGCAAGTATTTCTCAGAGAAGTATTTGTGTGTGTGTGTGTGTGTGTGTGTGTGTGTGTGTGTGTGTGTGTGTGTATGTGTAATTTTTCATGAGCCATAGTGAGTTTTTGCTGATGAAGTTCTCAGACTCCCGTGGAGAGTGAAGTGCGGTGGGAGTTAAACGCTTTGTGGGCCCCTGGCGCAGCTCGGCCTCCACCCGCCCAGTCCTGCAGTGTGAGGGACTGATTCTGCCTTTAGGGCAGCCCTGTGTCCATCTGGGCCCTAAAACATCTACCCAGTGATGGCCCTTCAGATGTATTCTCAATTTTTTTAAACTTTAAATCCTTTTCTAATTATTTTTTGTACTTTTCTGACTGAAATAATGTATCTTTTAGAAAAACTGTTGTTCGTAATACTGTAAAGCTTCAGGGGTTTTTTTCCCCTTTGAGATAATTGAAAATTGCAGAAAACATGTAATATGAACACTCTAAACTCACCTGTAAACAGTTCAGTGATTTCTTAAAAATTATTCTCTGACAAAATTCTGTGAAATGAATTAGGAAGGACTGTTTCTTAAGCACCATGAAATTATATTTCATACACAAAACAGGGTTTGATACGAAGCCGCTATTGTACATTTTATGGGAAATACTTAGTGTTTCATGTTTCTGTTTATAAATAATGTTCTATTAAAATAGTCGACTATAAGATTTTTGAACGTGAAAGCTGCAAAAGCCAAGTGTGGGGTACATGGCTATTGCCTGTTGCCTTTGCTACATAGGAGACTGAAGCAGTACAGTTGCTTGAGCTTATGGCAGCAGGACCGTCCTGGGAGCATAGTGAGAACTCACCTTGAAAAAAGGACAGGAGCAGGACCGGGGGGCTAGTTTAGCAGGCACAAGTGCATGCCTGGCAAGTGCAAGGTTGTGAGTTCAATCCCTGGTACCAAAAAAAAACCCACAAAGGGACAGGAGCAAGACTGACTGACCACAGTAAGAAACAGGATTTCAGCCCTCGAGTACCTGAATGTTTGTGTCGTTTTCTCTGTGCGGGTAATGGCACTGACGTTCTGGTTTGGATGTGATTGTGTCACTCACTCGTGAAGTCATTACACTGTGTGTGCTTAGGACACAGTTACTGAACGTGGAAGCGTCCCCACAGCGGGAAACCGGTCTCTTGGTCCAGACTTTTTTTCCTAAACCATTCAAAGGAAAAGAAAAAATAAGGACCTTGGCAGGACCAGGCATCATGGAAAGCTTATGCTAACAGCGTGCACGTGCCTGGTCTGTGCATCTGGGAGCTGTGCAGAGGTCCCAGGGCGGGGACTGCAGACCGCAGTGCCTCTGGTCCCCCTGCCAGGGGCCAGGGGCTCGTCCTCCAAGTGTACATTTTTCACCCGTGAAGTATGAAATAGCTCACTTTGTGCTCTTGGCAAATAATTTCTTCTGTGGTTTTATATGTAAACTAAAAGTTAAGTGTTTGAAGGTTAAATATTTTACCAAGTGTGGTTTGAGAGTTCAGCGTTAAAAGTCACAGTCCTGTCTGAGGGGAACAGTGACGCCCCCCGCCCCCATGCACACACTTCCAGGTGTTTACTGGAACCCCACATCACTCATCGGCCTTTATTTGGGAAGCAGGGATTTCTCACAGTGCAGCAGCACGAGGGCCTTTTCCACGGTCTGCCTCCTCCTTCCTTACCTGTGTGGAATCACATGAACACTTTTTATGGGGCAGGATATAAACTCTGAGAGTGGGCCAGTGACCAAGTACTTCGATGTAGAAAATTCCATGGCATAGAATTAACCGAGTCAAACAATCCAGAAGGTTGAAGCAGGCAGTCTTCTGGTGGTCTTGGCTCTACTTGTTGATCTTGTTTTCTTCCTTGACCGTTGTACAGCTTTAAAGCAGTTCCCAACATGAGCGCGTCACCTGTGTTGGGGTGCTTACTTAGTACTGGGGTGACCCTGGTGCAGGGGAGGACAAGTAGTCCCCTCGTGTGAGTAGCAGCATTCGGTGGTGTTAATGCTTTTTCCCAGAGCGAGGACGCGGCGCAGCGTGGCGGCAGATCCTAACATGGTGCCGGCTTCCTCCACAGACCTCCTGCAGCAGTACCGCACTGCCGTGTGCAAGCTGGGCAGCGTGAACGAGGACCTGAATGGCCAGCTGCAGTACCTGCACACGCCGGACATGAAGAAGAAGAAACAGGAGCTGGACGAGCAGGAGAAGAGCCTAAAGCTCATAGAGCAGAAACTCGGTGCGTGCGTGTTTTAGGTCAGGTGCTTTTTCTTTGTGTAGAGAGAAATGTTTATGAGCATAGAGACCAGCTGTAAAAAGAGAAAAGCAGGCATGATAGCACACCTATGTAACTCCAGCTCTCAGGTGGCTGAAGCGAGATGATCAGCAGGAGGTCAAGGCTAGCCTGCGCTACATAGCGAGACTCTATCTCAAAAATCAAATGAACAAAAAAAAAAAACTTAAAAAATGGAACGTAAATTGTCTGGAACTTAAAATGGGTAAGAAATTCTTGGCTAACCCAGAGTTGTCTGATAAATAGGATAATGAACTGTTCTCTTACCAGGAGTAGTGACAGGCATCCTCAGAAGTGTTCCTGAATTCCTTTTTATATACTAAGATACATTTCTGGCTGCATTTCTTTCATAGAATATTCCCATCTTGAAGGTTAATTTTCTGCATTTTCCCTCCTATAGGTATGACTCCCACACGTAAATGTAATGACTCACTGCGCCATTCAACAAAGGTTGAGATGGCAGAGTGTCCGATTCCTCCTAAAAGAATGAGGAGAGAAGCCACCAGACAAAACAGGTGAGCATGTTCTGGGCTGAAAATCATCCCTGAGGAGTTTATCACTCAATCTTAGCCAAAGGACAGACGATGGGGATTAGCTTATCAAGATGCCTGGGCCACCAGACTTCAAAAACTGGGTGACTGGTAGGAGCATCACAAGTTTGAGACCCTGCTAAGCTGGTTAGCATGACCCTAAAATTATAAAGGTGTGAGCCTGTGTCTCAGGACAGAGGCTCGGTGTGCAATCCCAGGGCAGTCCCCGAGTTACAGACAAGTTCCATTCTGGGGGAACTTTAAAAACTCAGATTTCTAAGTGCAACGGAGAGAGTCTCGCACAGTATTTTTCACTGTGTTTCCATGGTTATTGCTCTGCGCTCCCCAGCAGCCCTTCCATATTGCCACTGCTTTTCCTCCTTCCTGATACCCTGGGCACTGACCGAGCACTGCTCTGCCGCACGCTTCCGAGCTGCACAGTGGGTGCACAGCAGCACTGCAAAACAGTGTCCCGCAGGCGCGAGAGCTGCAGCCGTGACTCATCCACATCTGTAAAAGTTCAGGACTCAGCTGTTCCTTGGCTGGAGACTACTATACCCTAAATACTCAAAAAAAGGTCACATACATTTTTGATTCCCCTGTATGCCATAGTTAGGATCTTAAAAACAAGAAAACTCCAAGCAACAATGAGACATCACCATTGAATTCTTCCCGGTTATCCAGTTTTCTAAGTGACTTTTAAAATATGGAATAAAAAGGATCAAAGTGGAGGCCACTGTGTTTGCTCTTGCATGGTGGCCAGCCCTCATGCCGTAGGGTCTACTCCTTTTCTTTCTTTTATTTGGCCCAAAACTTGCTCTCCAGGGTCTGTTTCTTTCCCTACTTTTCATAAAACTTTGCTAAAAACAATGTAATATGTATGTGTACCAGTTCCCCATACAGTGTATATATTTGTTACATATTGCAAACATATACTAGAAAAAAAAATTTTAGATCTTTCCCTATGACCAGATCTTAAAAAATAGTAATATACAATTTTTCTTCTTTTGAGACAGGGTCTAGCTATGTAGTTCACACTGGCTTTGAACTCTGTGTAGCCCAGGTTGGCCTTGAACCCATGGGCTTCTCCCAGCCTCTGCAGGCGTGCGCCACCACGCCCAGCCCTAATTTCCTTTCACAGTCACTTTTGTTCTAATACACTGCACTTGGCTTCTTAGAGTCAGCAACTTTTATAGACACAGAATATGCTAAATCACTTGCATATTGCTTAAAATTTACTTATAGTGTTTGATTCAGATAACCAGATACCATTTAGATAGCTCCCTAAAAGCATCAGAAGCAAGCTATGAAAAAAAAGCCAGATATGGTGGCACACTTGTAATCCTAGCACATGGAAGGCTGAGGTATGAAGATTGCAAGTTCTAGACCAGCCTGGACTGTGTAACGAAGCCTGTGTGAGGAAACAAAACAGAACTGACCCATCTTGCAGTGTACCTCAGTGGTGAGAACTGTCCCTGAGAGGTCATTCCCCAGAAGGGCGCTGTGATGGGTGCATGGTTTCCCCAGGGTGGCACAGGGATGCGATTCCTGCCCATAAGGTTCTGTAATCCTGTGCTAGAGAGGGACAGAAAGGGAAGGTACTTTTCTGTATAGAAAGAAAGATCACGTGACAGCCGGTGGTGAAATGGTGTCAGTAGCCAGCAAGCATCACAGAGCGGAGAACTGAAGGAGCGGGGAGAACATGAGCAGTCAGCAGGCAGGGAGGTTAGGGGACACTAGTGACCAGTCCTGGTGAGGGGCAAGGAGAGGGCTAAGAGGGAGGCCAGGCTGTGAAACGGCCTCCCATCATGTTGCAGAACGTTACCATCAAAACATACCGAGCAGTCACCTGAGGACCAGCTCATCACTGTGATTGTCAAGGTGGCCACTCAGAGGATAATGAGTTCTGACTTAGTTTATGAACTGACCTTCGGGTTATCAAATAAAAAGGTTCTTTTTTACAAAATTCTTACATAAAAACAAAGCTGGGTGTGGTGGGCCGTTCAAGAGGCTGAGGGAGGAGAATCACTGAGTTCAAGGCCATTCCAAACTACATAGCAAGATCTTGTCTCC